>VYXF01000663.1:249577-416522 GCA_013397295.1 Polioptila caerulea
CGTTTCGCTTTTGTCCATCGTCTTTCCTCCTCCCACCACTGAAAAGTAGGAACCAGTACCCACCTGGCTTGTAGGTACTGGGAGACTGCTCTTATATGTCCCCCACAAGCTGTCTGCTCCAAGCTGAACACACCTCAGTACCTCAGGTGCTCTAGCCCTCAGCCATTGCAGTGACCCTGTGCTCAACTCATTCTGGTTTTTTTATATCTTTCCTGGTGGATGATAAACTTGCACACTGGTCTGGATGCAGTCTAAGGACTAGTGGATAGAAGTGGGTCTTTTTATCAAAGAAGAATCCTTTGACCTCCTGGCTGTGTTTTTTCTTGTACCACCCAGGAGTGTTGTCCTTCCTTGCTGTCAGGGTACAACACTGGCTTACATTTGGCAAAGAGTCAAGAAAGAGCATTTCTGCCACTGGCAGCATAGCAAACACAGCCAGATCTGCCACAAGCCCAGCATCCCCAGGCATGCCCTCTTTCTCCGTGCAATGGTTGAGCTGGGGCAGAATTTGAAGATTTTAATGAGCCTTTCTATACCCCCTGCTGCAGCAACCATTGCTGCCATACATCCAGAAGTTCCTAGCACCCCATCTGCAGCAGTTGTATCTTCAATGTGTGCTGACCAATTCTCCAGCCATGTTCAGTGACTAAGAAGCATCAGACTTGCCATACCTGGTGCACAGCTCCAGTGTACCACTAACACTTCACAGAACCATATAGTAGCAAACCTGTGCAGCAAATAAACATGTATTTATCACATGAAAACCTCAAAAGAAATACAGTAACTATAGATGTTGGTAAAATGATCTGTATGGAGAGGGTAAGAATGGCGTGCTTGTCAAAGGTCTGATGTGTAGCAAGTATTGTGGCATCCACAACTGTCTTTTAAGTAATTGATTGTCATCAAGAGTGGGGAGGTTGTCTGAACATTTTTTTCATCAATTCTAGCATACAAGTTATTACACAGTGCTGAGTGGTCACAACCCCACTGGGAACCAACATCTTGCAAAATTGCTCATTATTCTCTTGAGCTTGAAAAACCTCAGCCAGAAGAGATTAATTAGATTGCACACCTGGCTTCACACAGTTTGCTACTTTTCAGTTACAAGTGCTTTGTGCAATGATTTAAGACTCTGATAATGTTTCTCTGAGAAGACACTTATCATAGATTCCTTGTTCTTATTTCTCCTGTCCAGCTTCTTAATCTACAGATGCCCATGTCTGATGTATATTCCATGCTGGAGACAATAATTGTTACTAGCCCTGGTTTATAAATCATGTACATTGTGAAATTAAAACAGAGGAAAGAACTGTAAAACTCGGTCACCTCACTCTTATGTGCAGGGAGAAGTCATTCTGTCCTTTACTGTAGATGATGGTAGCACAGTTTCCAGCAGCGTTCCTGGAGCCCATGGATTTGGGCAAGGCCCCATTTGTTCAGCGTAGCCACTGATCAGACCCCACATTAAAATTTGCAGTACCAAGGTCTCCCTTACTGGTGTCAGTGGAGATACACAGTTACATTTCCCAGCAAATGGATTGAACTCTCTTCCCATTGTAGTCATTCTCCTTTTAACCATTTTATTTAAACAAAGTAGAATCCTCCTGAAGGTGAAGGGCAGACAAGTAGACTTAATTCCTCTAGTCCATTTCCAAGTCTGTTTTGGTATTAGGACCATATTCAGAACACAGTTTGAATGAGGACATTAAAAATAACAGGAAAGATTTTTGGCAGGTGTCCAGTGGAGTTACCTAGCACTAGTACAGTTGAAATCATATTGGTGTGAAGCATTTGTTTAAATTTAAGTGGAAACTGAAGGTCCATACCCTTGTTGTGCAGAGTCAAAACCAGAGTGTGCATGTCTGATTCGTGATGGAATGAATAAGTGGCTACCTCAGCTGGACTGGTTCTCCGGTGCAATTCCAGAGCTGCAGTGCCTCTGCCACGACTCTATTGCATGAATACTTGCATGAGAAAAGAAATTTTCTCTGTATTTAGAAGAAAGAAGGAAGGATTCCTGTTTGCTTTATACCTGAGTTATTTGACATGTCATGCTCACTTCCAACATAAAATATTGCTTTGATCTTCAGGATCACAAAAGGCAGAAAACCCAGATGATACTTCCAGTTATTCTTTTGTCAAAATCAAGAGATGCCTGCAGTTGGGATCTCTTTGAATTCACCATTAAGGATGGCTGCCACAGAATGATGGAGCATCCAGGCACAAGACTTTAACTGACACACTGCAGAAAAGGATCTTAAACCAACCTGTATTTGTCAAAATGGAAGTGCAGATCTCAGTGTAGTCTTTGTAATTCAGGACAAGCTCTAGAAGTAAAATTGCCTGAAGCATAAATGTGTGAAAAAAAGCCTACTTTTTTTACTACAAATCCCATAGGAGCTTTATTCTCAGAGCTCTATACAATTTACTCTTTACTCTTTCGTTATTTACCTTTTATTGAAGAGTGTGTTCTTTTATGCAGGCTACACAGAGGAAATGTATGCAAATAACATGTTTGTAAGAAAAGCAAGGTAACTTGAAGACCTTTGTGTGCTTGAATAGAAAATCCTGAATGTGGGGTTTTGGGTTTTTTTTTTTTTTTTTTTACTGCTTTGGCAAACCCATGAGTTAAATTTCAGCCTTGGTAGAGCCATCAGAAGAATTTTTACCTGCAAGAGACAACATGTTAAGTGGATTTAATATTACATTGAAAGGCAAAAGACTTAGATTCTACTTTCTATATAGCTCTTCCACATTGCATTGTTGAAAGGCCATTTTTTCTCCATGCCCCTCCATCATGGTGTAACCCCAGCCAGCAGCAAGCCCCACTCAGCCACTCACTCACTCCCCCACCAGTGGGATTGGGGAGAGTATCAGAAGGGTAAAAGCGAGAAAATGAACAAGTTGACGTAACAATTATAGGGAAAGCAAAAGCCATGCACACCAGCAAAGCAAAACCAGGAATTAATTCACTGCTTCCCATGGGCAGGCAGGTGTTCAGCCATCTCCAGGAGGGCAGAGCCCCATCACATGTAATGGCTACTTGGGAAGACAAACTCCATCACTCCAAATATCCCCCCTTCCTCCTTCTTCTCCCCAACTTTACATGCTGATCATGCTGCCATATAGTCTGGAATATCCCTTTGGTCACTTGGGGTAAGCTGTCCTGGCTGTGTGTCCTCCCAGTTTCCCATGCATCCCCACTCTCCTCGATGGTGTGACGAGAAGCAGAAAGAGCCTTAGCTCTGTGCAAGCCCTGCTCAGCATTAACGAAAACATCTCTATGTTATCAACTCAAACTTTGTTCAGCACAAATCCAAAACAGCCCCATACCAGACTCCATGAAGAAAATTTACTTTACCCCAGCCAAAACTGTTAGGCGGTATTTCATCTTTGCACTCCCTTGGACCCTTCTATGTTGTTAGCCTGTAAATATTCTGGAGAGGGGGAAGGCTTGCACTGTCAATGTGTTGTTCCTAGCACAGCAAAACCACTAATACCAAGTGGATGCTGTGAAAGATGTGACTAGCCCAAAAATAACTCAAGAGGCATATCAGAACTTGGCTCATGGTCTTTTATCACCTTACAATCTGTAATAATTTTCAAGAAGTGTTACTACTTCTTAGTCCTGATACCAACCTTGTGTATCCTGGCTATTAGATACAGATAGAAGAGCAGGCAATACCCAGAACAGGCCAGGAAGAAGGAAAGAATGAAGGGAATGGGGGAAAGGATAGTTTAAACTAAAAAGAATCATCTGGAAAGGAACTATAGACATCTGAAAGCACTCAGAATAGTGATGATCTTTGGAGAGCAGCATCTAACTCCCAAGCTTCTTGAGGTCAAAAGAAAATTCTGGCCCTGCAATTCCCTTACCATGTTGTAGCAAGAGGAGTGGACAGAAGCAGCAAGAGACCAAAGGTCATGTAAGCCTCACCCACAGAGCTACATCGCAGAGATGAATATGTCCAGTGTTCCAGGTTGGAAAGGGCCTCGCCTTCCTTCTGGAGACAAACTCAGAGTTGCTGCTCACAGTGTATATATTTTCTCTCTCTTTCACTCTTAGCATGTGTTGTGACCATTTCACCCATCCATCTTGGCAACTACTAGCCCTCATGTGGCTTCTTTTCCCTTCTGAAAATATTTCACAGTGCAGCTCCAAAAATCTCCATTCTGCAGTTGAGTTCTGGAAGAGAGGTTTGCTTGTGGACCTCTCACTGATGTCTCATTGAAGTCAGGAAAGTCTTTGCCTGGCTGATCAACTATGGGTTTCAGTGAACATTTTAACTAAAGTTAAAAAGGTAAAATTTAGTGCTTGAGTCCAGAGAAAAATGCCTGCCATTTCTATAAAAGAATACATTAGTCCTAACAATCTAGTGCCTTTTAACTCTTTCCCTCACATACCCTCCATTTTTCCAAATGTCCTGTCCTGTTTAGTATTCAAACCTTATCTCTTTTCTCTTTTGCCTTGTAATGTAATTTTTTACACCAGATGTTTTGCACATTACAAAGCTGTAAGAAGTGTGACTTGTAGTAATTGCACTGCGGTGGCTGAGATGGATCAGGAATCCCTGAGCTTTTGCTCTGGCAGTGATGGTGTTGAGACATCCTGTAGCTTCAGACACTGAATTGCTCTCATCCTAATTGCTCTCCCCCTATTTTTGTGCCTGTTGAGTGGAAGAAGTTGTCTACCTCACAGGGCTATTTTGAAGGATTAGGGCTTTAAAGTGTGCCACAAGCCTTGTTAAGTATTGCTTAATGTGTTTATTAAGGGACATGCCCAGCCCTGGGATGTTTTTTCTGGGACTCAGGAGTGCTGCAAAACAACAGTGTTTTTTCTGGAGACCATGCTGAGCATACAATAGGAGTTGTCTGTCACAACAGGGAGGGTGTGCACGCTCCCATGTTGAGTAGCAACCTTAGTACCTGCTCACCCAGGCAGATACTCTTATCTCTGTCTTACTGACATGAAAATTAACACCAGCACTCTCTTTCTTTCTTTTAGATCCTGGCGCTCCTGTGAAACTGCCTTGTATGCCAGTTAAACTGTCACCTCCACTACCTCCAAAGAAAGTCATGATTTTTGGGCCTCCTTTAGGGGGGCCAGACCTCTCTCTCTCATCCTATTCCACGCAGAAGAGCTCCCAGCAGCCTTTGACCCAGCAGCATCACACTGTCCTGCCATCCCAGTTAGCAGCTCACCAGCACCAGCTCCAGTACGGCAGCCACAGCCAGCACCTTCCTTCTGGGTCCAGCACGTTGCCCATTCACCCTTCAGGGTGCCGGATGATCGAGGAACTGAACAAGACTCTAGCCATGACCATGCACAGGCTAGAAAGGTAAATGGATCCACTTTTAAATTTCCCTACTGGGGTGCACTGCTCCCTGCTATCCTCAGCATCGATACCATCGCTTGAGTTACAGTCATAGGACTTTGATGAAGCATCTCCTCTGGGGTCGAACAGCTTCAGGGCTGAGTCATTTCTGGAGAAACAGAGGCAGAGGAAGAGCCTTCCCAGGCTCGTTTGACACGTTTGTGGCAGAAAAGAAATAAATTCCAAATTGATCCTGAACCCCCTTGTCCTGTTCAAGGAAATAGATAATACAGCCAATGGAGAAGATTTTAATAGGACATGCCTGGCTTGCAGTATGTACTGCTGAGGCAGAGCTGCAGAGCTCCAGTTGTGTGGAGGATTGCTAAATGCAAGGAGAGGAAGTTTCATGAAAGAGCAATTAGAATACAATGTGCCACTCCAGCAGGGCATCTGATTAGTATTACCAATTAGCTCAAAGCAATCTATGTGGACTTCCTACAAGTCACTTAGAAGGGTTTTAATGCAGTATTTAAATTATTTAAATTAATTTAAATTAAATTGTATGTTTCATCTTAAAATGAGTATTTAAATCATTCCACAGCAGCTACCTTCTTAGCTATTTGTGTCTGGCAAGAGGTAGCACATTTGATCAGAAATACCTCACCCACCTTGGGGCTGTTTTTTCTTATTGTCTCTTATGAGTATCTCTGAGTGTTTCTCCAAGTAGTCTGAGTAAGTGAAGCATGTTGTATAAATGCAAGCTGCCCTCATAGATTGCAACATCAGCAAGCTTTGGAAAATTTATGTCACCTTGCAGAGGAAAACTGAGAAAGTCCCAGAACAGGGAAGATAGTCTGAAAAATTACATGTTTTATTTAGTACCAAGGACAGCTTTGTAGCCAGCTTGTTCTAGGAGCATCAGATCATCCTGTTAGACAGGAAGGTAAGATATTTGGTCTAACAGACAAAATGCCTAATGATTTACCCCAGTATTTCTGTCTGCTAACACTCCCTTCATTATAGTCCATAGTTGCAAACAACTGGATTATTGATGGCAGTTTCTCCTTACTGCATGAAAAAGAGTCAGGAGACCAGAGGCTGTCTCACACTGCCAGCTTATTTTAGTGACACATCTGTGATTACATCACGGGGCTAATGTTTCTCCAGCATGGGGGATTTCTCAGCTGGGAAAAAACTACTAGGGCTATGAAGGAGATTCTTATTCCCATCAGTAGAGGTAGGATAGAAGGAGCATCCACATCGTCCCTCACTGCCACACCCACACATTTACCTCTCTCATTACCAGCATGGCTGGTCTGGTGCCTCTGCACCACCCCAAAACTCAATGCCCCAGGCACAGAGCGTAGCTGTTGTCTCCCAGAGGCTCCTTTGGGGCTGCACTGCCCCTGCCATCCCCAGCTTAGGTCAGACACCTTAATGTCTGGCTCACACTGTGTGCAGAAGGCCCTTTGTTATCCTGAGCCCAGTGACATCTCTCGGAGTATGACTTCATTGTGGCATCTGTTGCCCCACAGCAATGAACGCTCCAGTTTCTGGTCATCCATCATGTTTATGTCTACAAATACGTTTAACTGATTTAAAGAAGGTGATGCTGTTTGGGTTTAACTATTAATTTGAAGCTGAAGCTCTGCTGCTTGTTAAAAACTGAATAAGCAAGCATTCATGTCCCAATGTGAAGCAATTGCTTTCCTTTGTAATTGATAAGAAGGAAATAAAAGAAGGTTGTGGCACTGGATATTTCACATTTAAAATACGAATCCTAGTTCATGATATTGCAGACAGGTTTTTCATAGCCTTTTCTGTGTTGATTAACTGTTAGTTAAATCATGGATTAATGCATTGAGTACTTTGTTTGTGCTCCTTGTCAAAACAAATCAATAACTTTTGCATTCACAAGGGAGAAAATAGGTCATGATCATTTCCTCTGCAACAGCAATTGTTATTTTTGTATTATATAGAGGTAAAAGTATTTCAAACCGTTTACAGTTCTGTGGAGCTGATCTTGCTGTTAAATTCTTCATTTGCTTTTTTTCAAGCCACATTGTGATCTAGATAAATTTGCCAAGTTTGCTTGAAGATTTGTGCTGATTTTTAAAATATATTTATTTAACTTGGGAGACAGTTATTTGCGCAGAATGCCACTGTTTTCTACTATTTTTGACAGTACTTACTTTCCCTTATTGTAAAAATCTGCATTAAACCCCAGAAAAATTATACTGCAGCATTTGTCATTGCACACTTCAGCCCAAAACTCTTGAGGGCTTGTTAAAACCGCAAAGATCCTAGATCTCCTCCCTCTGTTTGGAATTTGGCAGTGTGCTCACATCTGTAGCATGCATAGGACATGGAGTGAGATCCTGCACTTTGCTGTTCCTTCCAAGTTAATAAAGTACTGGGACACTATTGTTGGGTCAATAATCCTGAGGAGATGAGAGAGCCTGATAAGTCTCTGAGATACTTTCTGGTGAATACTAAGGGGTTTTTCCTTCTGATCTCAGACATTGTCTGAAAAGTTTTCTACAACTTTACGGAATAATTGCCATGGTGCTGCAGTAATAATGCTGCCAAGTCTGGTAATTTGGGGGATTATTTAGAATAGTGTTTTGATTTTAATAAGAGATGATCACATAGACAAGTACAGATCAGGTTTCAGCTCTGAATTTTTTCTTTTCCTTCTGGAATTTTTCCTTTTCCTCCTTGTATCTAGTTTCTTTTGTTCTGGTGCAGTGGAAGGTTACTCAAGGTCATTTAAGCTCTAATGATATTTGCTGAATCAGTTTGTATCAAATCCACATTTTGTCCAGTAAACTTTTCTTAGACCTCACAGCTCTCCTGTTCACCAGGTCTCTGAGTGTGGACATGAACAGCAAATGAAAGGCTAAAACCTTACCTTCCTCTAGCAATCTGGATTTTTTGCTTACATAGATAAGATCTCTGGAATTCAGATAGTCTAACAACATCTGAAGACTGATAGTTGAAATTACTGCTTTGCCAATGAGCCACAGGCTTGCCAGAGAAAAATGAGCTTTCCCTCTGTACAGACCTAGAAGCCAGATTTTTCTGTCTTTGACCTTGAGAAAGTTACTGAGTGTCTCTATCTCTGTTTTCCCCTCTGCAGGAGTGATTGGATGTAGCTGCCTCACCTAGATCTAGTGCATATTAATAAGTTAATGTCTTAAGGTACATTAAAAAGCATGTAATAGCTACTCAAGTCCCAGTTGTTCTTATGACTTAAAATGACAGTTAATTCCTGGATTTTTTTATTCAATTTTATTACAGACATTATAGAACATTAAGTTCATTTGTGCACTTAAACGCTTTTGATTGCAAACATTTTCTGGCACTCATAACATCTATTCATAACCTATTCTCAGAAGGGCAATCTGCCCCTTGTCATAGGATGACTATTATGACACGTCATTTGTGCTGCCAGTTTGCCTCTATTTTCCCTGATAAATTACCAGTTTTATGGTAGATTAAGTTGGAACAGAGAAATGTGTCATTTCCATGTAACCTTTTTTCTGCAACCTCTGTTGCTAATTTGTGTCCTACTGCAAATGACTTTCCCCTTCTGCCCAAAGGGTGTTTGTCAAGCATTAGTAAAAGTTTAGATTTGGACAGTATTTTTTACAATTTCAGAATGCATTTTTGGAGTTGATGAAAATCTGATAAGCCCTGCCACCAAAATACACAGATTTCATCCTCCTGACTGAAATGAATTTGAGAAGAAAGGCCATGCCCCAAAGCTGTGCATCACAAACAGTGGCTAAGGAAGCTTTAGAAACTCTCTTGTGACACCGAAATGTGTCTCTAATTTTGACTTAGTGAGGCAGTTTCTTGATCTGATACAGCCTGATTTTCTGCCTTGCCTGTATGGAAAGGTGGCAATTAATTTCATTTACTCTGTGGGCTCATGTACAGGAGTGGGCACAGATGAATCCAGGCCTCAGTTTGTTCAATGTAGGTACTAAAGAGCTGTTAAGTGGCAATATCTCACTCCAGGCTAGAATTGCCTCTGTGGCAGAGCAGTGAAAAATCACTTTGTCCAAAAAGACTGTGTGTGAGACCAGTTCCTCTGGGACACCCAGCTCAGCTTCAGACTGTAGATTTATGAAATGAAATGCATTAGACATTACCACCAGTGTCTTGTAAATCTTATGAAACATATTTGAGTCAGAAAACATTTATCTTCCATAAAACTTGTCAAGAGAATCGCATCTTGTCTAAACTTTAGCATTGCCTAAGGATAGAAACACTTATTATTTATAGCTCTGCCTTCTCTCTGTTTCTCACACACATTCCTGTAGTAGAAATGTATATACAGTTGTTTGAAGTTTTTTCAGACTTTTTGTTTTAACTGGTAAGTACAGAAAAGTGTACTGTGGATCTGAAAACATGCTGATAAAAATGTAACTCTTTATTCCAAAATCAAAGGGCCTGGCATGACAGACAAGAAGTGTGCAGGTTTTTCCCACTAGATTTTACTGGAAGTATTTAATGTTTTTCTTTTTTTTTTAATTTTGTCTATACCATGAGTCACTCATATGCTTAAATTGTAATTTTTTATTAAAGTATTTTCTCACCAGAAACATTGTGGTGAAACTTTTTTTTGCTGTTTTGATCATGTAAAGACGATGCAGCAGTAAGTGCAAGTTCTTGTACTAGGGAGCTATGAATTGCCCAGATCCAAGTCTTAAGATCTTCTTGAGGCAAGTACTTGCTTAACTGTAGCTTTTTTCTCTGATTTTGTTGCAAAACACAAGACCGGTTTAAAATGGGCTTTTTGAAACAATGGTGTACTTTTTGGTGAATAATACTAAAAAATTTTATGGTGTAGACCACCTGACCATGTGGGAGTTTTGCTAATAACTGAGTCATTTGTACACAATGGGCATATCCAGTGACCTTGATTTGTCTTTTTTAAGTATACTGCAGTACTGCATGTATTTCATAAGCGCTTTGCTTAGACAGCTGACTTAGTCAAATTGCTGTGGAAAGGGCTGATTTCAATCAAGAACAACACAAAACACTGGGAAAAATGAGAGGCTTAAAATAGAAAGTAGTATTATCAAGAAAGTGGATGATTCAGAAAATTTACAATGAGATGAGAAGCTATCTATTTCTAGATCGCTAGTTCAAATAAAAATCCTCTGTGGTAACTTGTAAATCTTGTTGCCATCCTATATCTGCTCTGATGGATCACTTTGATATCTCCTACCCTATGGACACACCCATAAGAATGTATCCATAAGCTACATCCGTCCTTCACAAAACAGGGAAGCACCAAATAGTCCTGGATGCTGAACTACTTCTTGCTCCTTTCATTCGTACTTCAGAAGGGGCTTAGTGAATTTGTACTTATTTTCTGTGTATGTATTGTTTTAAAATTAACTGAATTATCCCGTGGTTGCATGCATGCAATTGGAGGGTTTGGGGCATTTTTTTAGCAATGTTAACAGCATTTCACAATTTTATAGTTTTTCTCAGAAATTTGATTCCAGACTTTTGAATTTCCTCCCTTTCTTCTTTAAAAGACTTAACTCAAAAATTAGCTTACAGAGAACACAGATTTAGTGAAGTTCATAAGATAAAAATTCTGAAAGCATTTCAATAAATTAAGTTAGTTCAAAGTTTTTAGAGTTTGTAGTGTGTTGATGTGTCATTGTAAGAATTCAGCAGATGAATTCTAAAACTGCATCTGGGATAAAAAAGTTTTTTGTGTCAAACCCATTGAAGTCCAATACAAAAATTTCCAAGCCAGTTCTTCATGAATCTCTCTTACTTTGAGATACAAAGCATGGGCTATCACTAAGAAAATCGAGTTTCTCTCTTCAAGGCATCTAGTAAAGCTCTGCATCTCATCGTTGGTTAGTCTGCAATAATACATGTTGGAATTAACAAAATTATTTCTTTGAAGCTGAAGATGATGATAACAGCATGGTATGGTTTGTTCACAGAATCTGAAGCCTTTTCTTCTCTTTAATCCCTCAGCATATTTGGAGTAGCATTATATTCCTAGAATTACATTTTTAAAAGACTCTCTGGAATGTTATCTGGCAGCCATTTAAGAGTCCATTCTAACTTTTGGGTTAGAAGCAAAATGTTCCAAGTTGAAGACAGTAAATTCAGTAGATTTCTACAGAAAAATCTTTTAAAGAGAAGAATACATTTTATTCAAGATGCAGAACACCTCTGGTATTCAGGCAAAAATATTCAAGGGAATTGAGGGTACTCAATACTTGTCAGATCCAAATTTGTGTACCTCAAGGTCAACTTGGCCAGCACACCTGCTTTCACACCTGTGTTCTTCTGGAAAACAGAATGGGAGTTTGACACAGAGAGGGTGTCCAACAGGCAAATGTTGCCCATTTTTCAGAGAGTTTTTCCATCAGCCAGGACCTAAGAGAGACGGCAGTTTCTGCTGTCTCACAAATAATCCTGACCTGCCACCATTTTTGCCTGCCGTTCTCATTCTGATTTCATACTGGAAAAGCAACATGAGCTTTTTAGATAAAAATTGGTTGGAAGACATGGTTCTCTTCCTGACTTTTCCTTTCACTTTTTGTTTGGCTTTGATCTTCATCTCCTCATGTTCCCGTTTCCCTACTTGATATGTTATTTGGTAAAAGGCTTTGAATTCAACACATAAACAGGGCTAGATAGTAACAGTCCTCACCACAGGTCTTAATCTCATGAAATGAAGAAAATTATCATACCTGTGACAAAAGAAATACAATGTTAGCGCCAATTCTGATTGATCTTCAGCACCTGGCTGGATAAAGAGCTGGGGCAGGACAAGGGATATCTTCATGGCCACCCCCAATATATAACTGTGCCATTAACAAACAAAACTCCCAGGTTTTAGCTACTTCTCTGGTTACTCTCACCTGCTCCCAAAGTCTCTTTTCTTCAAGCCCAGTTTCACATGCTCACTCCTCTGCACGTCAAAGAGTTGCGCGCTTCCCATCCCCTCAAGTCACTCATCACTGGTGCAAGCCACTAGTTTCCCCTCTGCCTTTCTACAATTATCCACTACAGTCTATTCTTCCTTCCTCCCAGTCTTACTCCACCTTTTGCACTCAGGTGAGACATTTCCACCTTGGTGCCTGGTGCCTGCACACCAGCAGAAAGGTCACACAGACACCAGGCTGAAGGTGTGATTACCACTTTGAGTAGCTGGTCACTACATGTGTGCCACAGATCTTTGGTCCTTTGTCCTGGCTGGTAGTATTTCTGCCTGCATGCTGTCCTACCTCTCCCTCATAAGTGTTGTACCCTAAATCTACTAAGTACTCATCTTAAACCCTTTAGATGCCTTGCTGGTCTTGAAAATCTTTCTGTTCTCATTTCTTCACAAAAAGAGATGAAAGATCACTGCTTTCCTGTATACAGTGAGAGAAGCAACTCTGCCTTTCATTGAGCTGTTTTCTTTATTTATTTGCTTTTCTTTCCCAACAGCTCTGGTTTACACACAAGTGACAGCGTTACAAAAACAGGACCTGGGGGCCTTCCAGACATGAGACAAGTGCCAACTGTTGTGATCGAATGCGATGACAATAAAGAAAATGTGCCTCATGAAACTGACTATGAAGATTCTTCCTGCCTCTATCCAAGGCAGGAAGAGGAAGAAGAGGAAGATGAAGAGGAAGATAACTCATTATTTACAAGTAAGACTCATTCCATTTTTCCTTTCTCACTTATTTAGTTTTTACTCTGAACTTGCTATACACAAATGAAACACAATGCCTCTGTTTTCTTTCTTGGCTGTGGCTTTTGCATCTCTCAGGGCTTGACTACATGGGCATGCTAATTCAAAATAACAAACAGGATAAACTTATAGAGATTTTGCTAATATACATGAATCCCTGTCTCAGTAGTGCTCAGACTAAGTTCAAATGACAAGTTTGGGCTTACATTGGTTCAATTAAAAATTGGCTTTTTGAGATTCACTTTCCCAAATGCCTGTGGTGAAGAGAAGGCCTGCCTTTGGCTTAAGTCAAGATCATCTCAATAGTTACTTCAGGAGGATGAAATAGGTGCCACATGTAGAGAATCAGAACTTTTATATATGGTCAATATTAAATCATTTTGGAATCATAAATGTGCACATGCTTTCAAAGGGGTCACAATCAGAGGACTGGGCTCAGATAAGAAAAGGTTAATCGATAGCCATATCGCAATTACAGACTGGGAAAGGACCTGTGGCCTTCCTGACTCTGTAAGGAAACCCAATTCCAGCCTCAGTGTGGCATCATAGGACTGTGCCATGAAGACAAGATACAGTACTTTATGTATGCCAACAGCCAGTCATCCTAGACATTGGAGTTCCAGGCCCTTGCCTTTCTTTTCTTCTGAGAACTGGAAGCAGTACGATCAAACAACATCTCTTTTAAAACACTCTGAAGAAGATTCTAAAACAGGCATATTTCATCTCCTCAGAACCCCACCTTGTCCTGCAAGTGAAATTAAGCAGTGTTTGCTCTTAAACTAAAAAATAAACAGAACTGCACTATCTCACACTCTCCTGCCAAAGGCCAAAACCTCTCATGTGTTTGTGTCTCTTTGTGTCAGTCTTCCTTGCTCAAACTGCTTTGGACACAAGCCTAGGAAAGCAAATTTGAGCCATAAAAGGCCACTGGTTTTTAGTGTCTTTGCCACTTTCACTGCCCAGGAAGCAGTCAGTTAATGTGCTTAGAGATTTGTGCTGCTTCTGATTGACTTTTGATTTCTTCTAGTGCTGGCTAGGATGTCTTGATATAACGTTGCAAGAGACGTTCAGATACCCCTCTCTTTTCACATGCTGTAGCTCTGCTGCCTGCCCAGATTCTGAGGTTGAATTTTTCATTCCATTATGTGGAAATACTGTGCTAGAGAAAGCCACAGATGCTACTAGCAATTCTGAAAGAAGCTCTTCTTCTCCATTCCCGTCTATGGAGCAATATATTAATTTCTATTTCCTGTATCCCTACCAATTTCAGCTTTTCCTTACTATGATACGAATTGAGGTTAATTGAGCACATGAAGTTAATGACACCCCTTTTCCCACAGTCCATACAAGTGTAGAGGAGAGCCTTATATCCTCCCTTGCCTAGTACTTCTTTGCCAGCTGCATGCTGTAATGAAATGATGACACCTCCTTTGGCAGAGCCTCTCCTCTCTCCCACAGGTCCCCTGGCAAGGAAACTCTGCAGGAAGGACTCTTTAGCAATCAAACTAAGCAACAGGCCTTCCAAGCGAGAGCTGGAGGAAAAGAACATCCTCCCCATGCAAACTGATGAAGAGAGGCTTGAACTTAGGCAGCAGATTGGGACAAAGCTAACAAGGTAAGAGACAAACATTTATTTTAACTCTTGCTTTTGGAAATATGTGCTGGAATGTAGTTTTTTCCTTGCCTTTAAACATTTGAGATCTGTTTGGTTACAATGTTCAAGAGGAATGGCTATAAAGAGATAAAAAATTGTTCTATACGTGATTTCTTGTCCAATAAAGCTTCCCATATAACTCCCCGTTTCATTTTCCTGGCATATGCTATGGGAACTTTGGATAAGTATCAGCATGAGCTATGTGAATTTGGTTCTTTTTGGCACATCATTGAAAATGTTCAGCTTTGATAACATTTCAGAGTGTAGCTGCAGGTGCCATTTTATAAGCTACTAGTTTGGACAAAGGTCAGAGATATAACTTCCTTTCTGACTGCGTCTCCTATGAGTAGCTGAGACTTTTCCTGGTGCAAAATAGTTTAAGACCTTCAGTACTTGCCTCCATTGGGTCAGATTGGACAGATTTACCCTGTCTAGACACTTTCTTCTTCTTAACAGTGTTACACACTAACTGTTCTGGTTTTCTGTGTTGCAAGGGGTGGCCACTAAATGTAGAGGATTTCTGACAAGAATTAGTAAACTGAGGTCAGATAGAACTGCCTAAGAACCTTCTCTGTGCATGCCCCGATTCCTGTAATCAATTTAATCCTCTTACATTGTCAACTTGGTGATATGTGAACGTTGTTAGTTGCTCTCCAGTGAGAAAACCCCAAGGAGATGACCAGGCAGTTGCTGGGGATTTTCTTGCACGTATTCATTTTTTTAATTTTGGAGGTGGGTGGATAAGAAGGAAACACTGCTACCATGTTATAGAGACAGGAAGAATGGAGCTCCTGGTAAATACCACTTTCAGCATTTTATTTACTTTTCTTTCATGGCCTTGTTTATCACCTCTTTGGAATAAACTAACCACACTTTTCCAATCTGTCTTTGAAAGTTTTTGTGCTGGATCATGCTCAGCCTACTCCAAAACCTGTCTAGTTCTTCAGTATTCTTATTGAGGGGCTTCAGCAAACATGCCCAAGATATGTAAGATGGTGCTGCACTGTTGCTGGTGCTGTGATTTTTCAGTTCAGTCTTTATTCAGCTTTATTCCAACCTTGTTAGACTGTAGCTGCAATGGAGCTCTGGGTCCCAAAGAACAGCACAGGACAGCAAGGTCCCAGTGCTTATATGATTAAATTTGAACCATGTGAATTAATGTGATTAATTTTGAAGCATGTGAAGAATTTAAATTTTTGTCTCTTAGTGTATCTCACTGCTTGACCTTGCAATGACATTGAACAGCATTTCCACTGTGTTGAACATTTGCCTAAATTACTTAGGTCTTTCTGAAGTTTTCCAACTATGGCTGATGAAAGAAAGCAGTGTCATTTACAAACATTGATTCTGCACAGCTCACTGTGCACCAGGTCTTTTTCATTATAAGTATTTTATTTTTCACCTCTCTGAAACCTTCTTTTTTTCCTCGCTAAAAAATATTTTTTCAGCATATGCCTTTTTAACAGGGGAAACTGTTTTTGGCAATACACAAAACCCGTCCTGTCAAAATCCCATATTCTCATAATGTTGTTTTTTCTTTCTCCAATAGTATCTCTGCTAATCTGAGTTTAATAGTTTGAGCTATAATGCCTGATCTTGTCTTCTAATATAGCTAAGACTAAGGGGCAATCACAAATAGTTCAAATAATTAAAACTGTGTATATATGAGTTCAAAAAATAGCTGAGCTGAATGAAACTGCTGTTTCATTCCTGCTTTATATCAGGGTAACATCACTGAAAATGGTAGCATTTCACAAGCCTTAACTGGAGTGGTATAGTTGCCAGTCTGACCTTTTAATTACTGGTATTTACAACTTAGTATCCCATCCTATTGAGTAGTTGAAAACAATAAAGAAAAATGAGGAGAAAACAATTTTGCTCATATATAATATGTGAGAAGCCACAGGCATTTCAGCAGCAAAAAGGAAAGGTGCTTGTCTTACCAGTGCTTTGTATCTAAATGTGATATATCCATGTGCACAAACTGATGAATTTTAAATTAAAATAGAGAGAATATTTCTATTTGGACAGTATTTCCTTACTGTCCAGGCTTTATTATTGAATCCATCCTTTGCTGTTGCTTGGTAATTGTCACACAGTGATGCAAATGCCAAGCAAAATTAAAGTACTGAAGCATTTATAGTCCTTAGAGAAGATGCTAGATTCAGACTGTAATTGCAGCTGGCAATTTTGGATTTCAGAGGGATTTGTACTGCTCCACCAATGGTCCCCTAGGGTTTAAAATATCCAGCCAATCAAATCACTTATGCTACTTACAGAAGTAAAAAATGCAGAATAAAAACTTCAGCATATAGTTATTGTCTGTAATGTATCAATTAATTTTCACCAAGAGGCTGATTAGGATACTTCAGTATTTATGCATAATCCTGAAAGTATTTTGTTTGGAAGAGCTCATTGGCTGCCACATTTGGCAGATCAGAATTTAGTACCATAAAGAGAATGTCTTTTTCAAAGATGCCTCTATCCAGGCATATTGAGATTGGCCATTGACATACTGTGTGGGACCAAAACCATCCCAGGTGCAGTTCCTCCAGCCTTATTAGAGTCGCACCGGGAATCAGTTTGGCTCAGAAAGGTCTGTTCAGATCTTGTTTAAATGTAGCTTGGAACCTCTGAACCTCTTGTTATTCCCAAAAAAATTGTTATTATTTTAGTGTTACATCAGCCAACTGGAAGAGAGACTCCAGAACAAAATTCAGAGTTTCCTATGCTGGGAGAACAGTGCCTTGACTTACAGCAGGCCAGTTGTAAGGGTGGGGCTGCAGGGACTGTATCCTATAGCAGGACAGGGCCCACTACACACTCAGTGTTCACTCAGCCATGAGACAAATTCTTTGCGCCTCTCATGGAAACACTTCACGTGGATGTCGCGCTCGCCTGGTCTGTGTCCAGTATCATGGCTCAGCACATGCAGACCCAAGCAAAAATGGAGTTTCTTGCCCATCGTGGCAAAATATGTCCCAGCAAAGGCAGGAAATTCCACATCATATGAATTCCAGCCACATGAATAGGCCACTGCACCATAAACCATTTCTGAGGAGGCCTTACGTAGTAATTATGGCAATTGATTACAGCAATTAATTAGAAGACCTCCTCCTCTAACTAAACCAGAACAGACTACTCCAAAATGTGACATATCCTATAAAGCAAGGAGCAAAAAAGGTGAATTAAGATGCAGAACTTTCAGCTCAAAACCACATGTGGCATGGGGATAGGAAATTGATACTGGAGGCCAGGTTCTTGGCTGCTAAAAACCTTTACAACTCCATTATCTTCTACTCTGAAATGCAAACCTTCTGTGCTAAGTAAATCTTTTAAGTGGGCATGGTGTTCTTTTTTTTTTTTTTTCTTTTTTGCCTCTTCAGCTTCTCCCAAACTCCTCCTCCATTTTATCCCTCTGGTGCCTGCACAGCTTCACAGCTGCTCAAGAAGTGTGCATGTGTGACTGTAAGACAGAAAGAACACAGGGAAAAAAACCAGCACTCTGAAAGTTAACAGGGAGAGGGAGGGAAAAGACAGATGTCTCTCTTCTGACTGTCTCACTGGTGTTGGACCTGCTGGGAAGCACAGGTTCCCTGGTTATTCCAGTTAGAGAAGCATCCAGGAAGACTTGGATTTAGCTTTCAGTGGCTGTCAGGGTGAGAGGAATGGGGCATATCCAGGCTGTGACAGTGAGCTTGGAAGTTTTCCCAGGGCAATGATAAAAGCCTGTCAGGAAGCCCTGGTGAAAAGGAGGGCCAGCACTGATGGGTAATGGACAGCAGAGGTGCATGTCTCCCAGGGACTACAGGAATGTCCCCTGATACTGAGACAGGTGCTTCAGTGCCAGTCCTTGCACTTCTCTTTCTCCACAGAATCGTAATGGTGGTCATAAGAGACCACACAGACCTTACTCAACATTTTTAGTAAACACAAGAGCCCTTTACAGAAACACCAGACTTTGCACTCTCTTAGAATGGGAAGACCTGGTTTCTTTGTGTATCTTTCATAAAGTCTCCCCATACTCTGAAACAATGTATATCTTTAGGCCAGCTGACCAGCTGATCTGCCACACATCCTACAAGGGAGGCTTTCTAAAGCATTCAAGCATTTTTTAGTCTCTTAACCCACCAACTCTGGTGAAGATGCTCATTAGCAGTTAGATACAAGAGTATTGAAGCTGAGGTTTTAGTCTAGTGCTTTTCAAGAACAGTGGTGTATTTATTTGTTTTCCCTGGTTGTTTCCATCCTGGCTTCTCCCACCTGCTGGAATTGGGTGATCTAATAACACAAAAAGTCGGGTAATCCAGTGCGCTATCATCATGTTGTTATTAATCAATGTCAAGGGAACTTCTTGATATTCACAGTATCATTACTGGTCAGCATAATGTCTGTCTCATCAGCACACTCCTACCCACTCTCTGCAGGTCTGGAGGCAGAGGAGACACATAAAAGCTGGCCACTGGCAGTCACACTTGTCAAGGGACTGCTACCCTTCACTGGAAGGTGCCACAGGCAACCCAGTAAGATTTTGCAGTCCAGTAAGGGTTTGTGCTATGCTGCTGCCAAAAGCTGTTAGTTATAGGGGTCACATTTATCATGCCCAGTGTGAAAGCAAAGGGAAATGAGGTGGGGGAGCAGCCTTCTGCACATTAGCTAACTAGTAAAATGAGAGACAAATAAAGAAGAAAGTGACAAACTACCTATTGCCTCTTTCCTGACTTTGAGAGATGCTCTTCTGATTGCTCCACTGAATCCTGTGTGTGTCACTATATATATGTTCTGCTGGCTTTAAAGCAGTGAATTAGAGGCAAGTTCCTCTGCCAGATATACAGTAGTGCTCTGCATTGTTTTTTGTATAGCCCTGGATTTATTCACTACAATACCTTACGGGGTACTGTCCTTACACCAGCAAGTGGAAAATCATGATCTGAAGCAACATAAATAGTGTATTGCAAGGATCATGAGGCAATAGATCACAGAGACGCTGTCTGTGTGCATATGGCTGTAAATAAGTACACTTGAGATTTGGACATGCACACCTGCTAGATGTGTTTTTATAGTCCCATCGATGTTTTGGAAATAGTACCGAGATGTCTGTGACTGAGAAATGCAGCATGAGAAGTCATAAAACGTTACGGAATGGCAGGTTTGACAGATGGTGGTCACCTGCTACCTTGTTGAGAAAGGTAATCTACACATTCCCTGGTCAATACCATGTCTTCCTCAGCTGTGCTGAAAAATGCTGCATAGAAACAGAAATCCTGTGACGGAATGAAGTTGGTGAATTCCCACAAGTATAAAAAATAGTCATTGATTTTTAAAATGTCATGAGGCTGCTGCAAGGTTTTTGGATTCTTTCATGTCAAATACTAGAGAGAAGAAGAAAGAAGAGCAGAAAAATTGGACAGTTTGGGAAGAGGATTGGACTGTCAGTATCACCATGAAGATGACAAATATTACCAGTACTGAGGAACGGTCAGTCTGCAAGGCTTGCATAGTCATTGAAATGCACAGCAGTTCCTTCAAAAGTCTGAGAGGACTGAATAGTTCAAAGCAATCATTTTTATTTACTAAAATTTTGGCTCTGAAGAGATTCAGCTTTTTGAAACGGTTAATTCTTTAAGCAGCATTGCAGTCCCACTAGGGAAGGGTTTATTCAGCCAGAGGATGGCAGCATAATGGCCCCCGTTGAGCATGGCTGAATCTCCTCGTGGCTGCTCCCCATCTGGTGCTGTGGAGGGCATTTTGTGCCCTCCCCATCTCCGAGTCATTTAGGGATAAAAAGAATGGGCAGACAGCAGGATTAGGCTTTATTCAAAGACCTCATTTTGTTGGGTAACGTGACATAATTTCTTCCTAATTACGTTTGACGTCTGCAATTCTCACACTTATTGTTAGCTTCCACTAATGAGAGAAAAGCAAGTGCCTAAAGCAAGAGCTCATCCCTGACGGCAGCACGCACGCGTGGATGTGCATGAAGCTTGCTTCTTCTCATGCAGGGTGCTGGGGATAAATCACACGGAAAATGGGATTGTGGTAAACAAGCTCATCTAAATCCTGGATTAGAGGGGACGATGCGACTGCACTAGGTGCATGAATGGGGGTGACAGAGAAAAACTGCGAAGGGCTGAGCCTCAGTTTTAGCTGCAATGGTTCCTAGGGAGAATGGCATTTTTTCCCTTTTAGTTTAGCTTTAGTTTCTCAAGGAAGCTATTAATTTGTGGAAACTGCAAGAGAGGTATCAAAGTTGCCCTTAGCATCAGGAGGAAGGCAGGAAAAGCAGGTGATTATTTATGGGTGATGAGCTGAAACTGAGCTACTATTACACATCTGGGCTCAACCTCTGGGAATAAACACTGAGCAGAACTGATCTGGGTTCTGTGCATGGGTGCAGGTGGGAGATGGGCGTTCAAGACCCTTGTAAGCCCTCTTTTCTGTGATCAATGTCCTGGTGAGCTCTGCTCTGCTGAAAAAAAAAGGTGGTTTTGTTAGTTAAAATACTCCTAGAAGGCTGCATATTCCACCAGCTTTCCAACCTCAGGCAAGCCATGGGAGGAGATGCACACACGTATTTGTTTGTTTGTTTATTTAAGGTGTGTTGGGGTCTCAAAAAGTACATACATGTCTATGAACTTTGGAACATTCTGTTAGCTGACAAACTCTTATTGACAGCAACATTTGTGTGCTTTCACAAAACCACCCCAATACCCAGATCTCTTTAGACATCTGTCATTCAGTAAGACAGGGTTCCTCATGTCTGAGCAGGGTTTGCACTTACCTGTTTGTATGAGGAATTTCCATGGCTAGCATCATCATTCATCACAGCAAAAGGCATGTCTAAGATCATGATGCTATTGTTGATGGTTGTTTTGCATTTCATAGCTAACAGCATAAGTTTGCTTTGTCCGAGTAATTTGCTATGGCAAAAGGTCAGTGGAGCAATCAAGGAAGAGGGGATGTGACAGTGTCACCACAAAACACATCACCTCTACACACTCCCTGGTTTGGGGGATGAACAGAGTCCTTAACCTTTGCAGCTCTACCTTGGGATGGGATGAAACCCCGCCCCCGTCAATTTTGCTCAGCTAGGGCCAGCAGATGTTTTGTTATTTATGGAAGCAAAGCCTTGCAGAGTAGATACAGTCTGTCCTTGGGCAGATGTGCCTCTCCATGTTAGACGATGGAGCTTCAAACGTACAGAGACATTTTATTTATGCTACTATAAAGGAGGAGAAACATTGTTCTGAGGAGAAGGATGATTTTAATGGTAGGGAGCAGGGAGTGGTGTTTGAGGACAAGGTCTCCCCAGAGGCACCTGTGAGACCACTGATGAAATGGGAAGTGTTTTCATCATGTCCAAAGTTCATTTCAATCAGAAATGTCACCAGCCCAGAAAGGAATTTGTTATTCCTGGGGTCTTGTTACTGTTCCTGTTTCTGCTCTCTTGGAAGCAGTGCAGGTCACACTGCCCTGTCCTTGCAACATCTGTTTCTCCCATCCTTCCTCTGCGGAAGTTGAGGCAAAATGCAGTAATGGGGTTACAATTTCCCCTTGATGCTTCCCATACTCTTCAGTCCCCTGACATAGTCTGTATTTGAGGTCTAATTCAGGCTGTCAACACAGCTGAGACAAATATATTAAATCTACCTTAATTTCCTTTGCAGTTTCAGTGGGGTGTGGTATCGTTCATTTTCTACCCCAAACTGATTGCAGTTTTGCTTTTAGTTGTCAAACTACTGTCAGCTTTTATATAAGAGGAAGCCACATTTCTCTGCTGGGCAAAATAATTCATGGTGATATAGATAAGGCTTGTGGCAGTAACAGAATAACAGATTTCGATATGGAAATAGTCTTATTTCTCCAGTAAATAAGAGGCCATGTGGAGTCTGTGCAGTCCTCTCTTTTGAGTAGAAGAATGGTGTTAATAAAAACAGGTGAAACAAACACAAGCAAGGAAGTAGCTGCTTCAAAATGTTATATTCTGGCTTTAAAAACAAAGGTGGTTTATTTGTTGAGTTTGTCTTTTGCTGGTTAATACTGACAAATTTAGGGCAGCTCCATTAAGAACTAGCTCATAGATTTCCACCTCTTAAAAATCTAACCATAAATCTTCATATTTTGTACCTCCTGATTGTAGGTAGTTAATCACAAGCACAACAGTTGCTTAGCTTAGATGACCTTGTAATTTCTGTAAAGGAAACAAATCAGGTGGGAGTACAAGATAAAAGAAGCAGACTGGCAGGAATAAATTTCTCTTTATAGTCTACTGATTTTAAAGCGGAGAAATTGCTCTTTGAGCAAAATATTTAACCTCTCTCAGAAGTTACAGTTTGCATTTCCCCTCCACTTCAGTGTATTATGGCCTATTTAGCAACACATGTGCAGGAGATTTAGCAGAGGCAATCCTTGTAAAACAGTCAAACATATTTAAAAGCTGATACAAGTCAGGATTTTAAAATTGTGTTTATATATGCTCATATATGTTCCCTGTGTCTATTACTGTGAGTACAAGCAGAACTGCTAGAGGAGTAAGTCTGACTTGTGTGAATGGTCATCCATCTTTATCCAGAAAAGTGCAGACTATTGTATGTGAGTAAACAGAGGTGACTTCCTGAAGAGGAGTAAATAAGATTTGATGTTTGTGTTTGTTTTGTATTGGACTAATTGTTTTTTTTATAAATGTATCAAGAAAGCAAATATCCTTACCATTACACCTGGTACAATTATGTATTGTTGGAATTTTGCGTGTTTTCTCTAAGACATAGTGTTAACAAAAGGATCACTTAGAGATGAATGGGGTCTTTTTTTGGCATATGTGCAGAAAAGTTGCAACCAGCCTTTTAGAGGCAGTTTTGGGTACGAATTATACTGTTCCAGTGCACTGGGATTCACAAGCACTCTACAGACCATATGCAGGAGTTAAACCAAGTGCTTAGCCTCAGACCTGACTGTGTGAAATAACCATTTGTGTTAATAACTTTAGTGAAGAGGAAGTGTTCTCATGTGTAGTAGACCACATCAATGTGTCTCTGAGTGTGCAGCCTGTAATATTCATTACTTGCCTTTCTGATAATAACAAACCACCAAACTACAGGGAAAGCACATTAGCACCAAGATTAATTCTGTAACCTGGCTCTTCACTGACATCCCTGAATTCAGGAGGCAGCAACACTACTGGTTAATGAATAATTAATAAAGTAAGTATTCAATATATTGTATTTGCTCAATGAGCAAGCATCTATAATGTCAGGCTAGACTATTTATCCTGCAGAATATTGGAGTTTTTCAGCATGCTGGAAAAGTCTTCACGATTTCCTTTATTGCAGTAATCAAGACAGAAATGGTCTTCCTGCCTCCCTGCAATTGGCTGGCTTTGATTTCAAAGCTTTGCAAGCAGGGACCCTGATCTCAAACATCAGGGGCTGCAGAGGCTGCTTCTTCAGTGGGGAACAGGCATGGCTCCTGGACCAGGGCCTTGTCTCTTCTGCCTGCTCAGGGACATCAGTTACCTGGTGGGGTGGCAGATGGCAGCTTGGGTGTGCCCAGACCCATTAGGGGAGCATGCAGGGAGGTCACAGATTCATGTCATCATAGAATGGTTTGGGTTGGAAGGGACTGTAAAGACCACCTGATTTTAACTTCCCTGCCATAGGAAGAGACACCTCCCACTAGANAGGGCCTTGTCTCTTCTGCCTGCTCAGGGACATCAGTTACCTGGTGGGGTGGCAGATGGCAGCTTGGGTGTGCCCAGACCCATTAGGGGAGCATGCAGGGAGGTCACAGATTTCATGTCATCATAGAATGGTTTGGGTTGGAAGGGACTGTAAAGACCACCTGATTTTAACTTCCCTGCCATAGGAAGAGACACCTCCCACTAGAGCAGGGTGCTCAAAGCCCCATCCAACCTGACCTTGAACACTTCCAGGGATGGGGCATCCACCACTTACCTGGAGAATTTCTTTCTAATACCTTATCTAAACCCTCCCTCTGTCAGTTTAAAGCCATTCCCCATTGTCCTGTGACAATGCCCTTGTGAAGACCCTCTCCATCTCTCGTGGGCCCTCTTAAGGTACCGGAAGGTTGCTATATGTAGTATGCTATGTGAGTAAACTCCCTCCTTGGAAGCCCCTCATAGAAGGTACAGAGAAAGGTCTCTGGTCATCTGCCATGAAGATGGGGCTATTTTCATAGCCCCGTCAGCTGGCCCACCTCCAGTTAAACCTGCAAGCAGCATGGGAAATAAGCTCCTTCAGCCTCTGGCTGCACTGGAAGTTGGATTACCAAAACTGTGCTCCAATTCTGGCTTTCCCAGTGTCTTAGTTTGAAATTCAGGTGTCTGCTAGGGACGGCAAGCACCTCCCTTGGAATGAAGAATGTAAATGTCCACCCTCCAAATTAGTATAATTTTGAGATTAAGGTGCTCTCAGGCAAAGATATGAGGATAGGAATAACAGTTCTTTACTAGTGTGTATAACAAGGCAAACAGAACAATAACCATGGCATTAACAATAAACAGAACCAGAGACCCAGTCAGTCTTCTCGGCCACAGGCACTTTCCCCTTCGGTGCAGTTACCGTCACAGGCAGCAGGAAGGAGCAAAAATCCCGGGGTGATGGACGAGATGTACCAGAAGTTCTGGGCGGCAGCTGGAGCTGCAGAAACGCCCCAGCAAGGCAGGGGCTGCGGGACACAACGTGGACAAACCCAGAGCAAAAGCAAAGGAACCGCGGGCGCAGGGCGGCAGCAGCCCAGCTCCCAGCAGGGCAGGGAGAGGCAAGGGTCAGGATTCCCAGGGCACACGGGCAGATGGTGGTAGGGCCCTCAGGGCCAAGCTCCAGCGGTGCCAGTGAATTCCCCCCGCAAAAAGCGACATCCTCTCCGTTCCCAAAAAGCGAGAGCCCAGCTGGCCCAGCCCCTGTCGTTTACCTGCCTCTATTCTCGAGGTCTCTCTGTCCCTCCAAGAGAAGAGTCCTCGGGAGAAAGTGTAGCTAGGTGCCACACTCCTCTCCCTACTTCAGTGTGGGAACCCAGAGCTTGTCCTTGGCTGCTCTGGGGGCTCAGAGACCTGGGCAGAGGGCCCAGAGGGCTCAGAAGCCCTGGCACCAAGCCCAAAACACCTGTGGGTTGGATTTTAGTCCATGGGAGAGATTACCAGCTTTAAAAGAAAAAATACAAGTCTCACAAATTTAAATAGAATAATAATAAGATTGTCACAGGGTGGAAAAGTAGACTTTGGGTTTTAGTACATGGGGGTGGTGAAGCCAAGATTGAGGAACCACATGGTTTTTAGGCTTCTTCCTTCTTCTTCATCTCCTCCATGATTCTGCTGTGATGGTGGCACTGGTGATTGGTTTAGGTAGAATGCACACTGTCTAACATAGGTGATAGATGTTGGAAAATAGTTGTAAATAAGGTATACATAGATTTTAGATAAAAGATTCCCTTCGGATGGGAGTTTTTGCCTCAAACTGTCGTGCTGTGGAGACCTCGGCAAGGATAGAGAGAACAATGTTCTAGATAAGTTACAATAAACAATAATAAAAAACCTGAAGACCGAAGATTGCACGTTTTTCTTCACCTTGGGCAGAGAAAAAGACTTTTAACACCTTAGGGACATCTCTATAAAAGCAGAGAGATCCCCACACTTCAGCTACTTCTTTTCTACAACTTTCTTGTTGTCTTTCTTAAGTACCCATAAGTATCCAGTAATTAGTTTCCTTGCAACTTAGGGGAAAAAAAATCTTTAAGAAAGAAACCAAACCCCCCAACACTCAGAGCACCCTGTGCCCCTATACAAGGACTTCCCTGCCCCAGGGAAGCTTTAATATCCAAGGTTCAGCCGTAAAAGAAAGAGGGCAGGCAGCCCTTCTGACAGGAAGGGGTTGGTTTGGAGCTGCACATCAGTCTCAAAGTGGGGAGCAAATTCTTTGACAAGAGTTTTGTGCCTTTACATCTCCCCATCATGGGATTCCCCAATTGATCCCAAAACCTCCCTCTCCTGCTTTCAGGGAAAGGAGTGGCTGGCATTCCAAAGCCAGAACATCCCCTGAGACTCTTCCTGGTTAACTGAGTGCAAATGCCTGGTGTCCTTCACCCTCAGAATGTGCCAGAGCCATTCACCCTTCCCTTATTTGAGAAGACATAAAAGATAAGATAGAGAGACCTGGGCAATTGCAAGCATCATAGAGCCATGTGATATTCCACCATCCATTTCATCTTCCCCTTCAGACTATATAGCAAAGAAAATCTAGTGCTCTACTGCAGTTGAAAGAGCTGTCAATATTTTCCACTGCACTGTTTAATGCCAGCAAAGGGCTCCATCGTGTTTTTTAATGTGACTTGACAGATTAAAAAAGACTCAGCAGTGGAAAGATATGATTTTTGCCTCTGAAAACCATCATACATGACACATTTTTGGGAGGCGCTTTTATTTCCCTTTGTCTTGACTAATTCTTCTCTTCAGAGTCTATTTTCTTATTTCTCATTGTATTTCAGTAATGCTAGTAGCCCCCGCCACATCATCTTGGTTTGAGATACTGTGCAGCACTTGGCCTCAGTCTGAAGGATTTTGGAGCAGGTATCAAAGCAGTGATGGGGAAATGGAAAGCATCAGTGAAGGAACATCAGGCATGACAGCTCACTTGTCTCAGCATCCGTCCTGATGGTGGCACACTTGACTGCCTCAGATTTGATTCTCCCACCTGCCCATCACTGCACCTTGTCTTTCTCTCAGTTCCATGCACTTGTCACTAGACATGTCACGTTTTAACAAATAGGGCGTGTGTTAAAATCTTCCAGAGAGAGCAGTGCTGCCTCACTATTCAGTATAAATGTATAAATGAAAGGATGAACTTGACCCAGCATTACTAAATATTCAGTGCCATCCTTATTTTCTTTAATATTTCTTTGATTGATCATGTCAACTGGGAGAAGTGCTCAAAGACAAGGAAAGGAAATATTACTCCTATATTCAAAGAGGAGTCAGGGAGTTATAGGCCAGTTGACCTCACATTTATCACTGGGAAGGTGATGGAGCAGCTAATCCTGGAAACCATATTCAGGCACATAAAGGACAAAAAAAGTCATTGGTAGTCAACATAGATTCAAGAGGGCAAGTAATGCTTGATTAATGTGATGAACTTGTGAAGTTACTGACCTGGTGAACAACTAGGGAGTAGTAGATAATGTCTGTGCAGATTTCAGTAAGGCTTTCAGCACTGTCTCCTGTAAAATTCCTCAGGTGCCCAAGAATGGGCCCAGCCATTTGGACTTTTCAGTCCATTTACTCATCCAGTCCAAGTGGCACCAAGTCTAGTTGGACTCCAGTAACTAGCAGTATACCCAAGGGGTCACTACTGGGTCCAGTCCTCTTTAACAACCTTCAGTAATGATCTGGATGACGGGCAGAGCGTACCCTCAGCGAATTTGCTGGTGACACCAAACTGGGAGGTGTGGGTGATGCATTGGAAGAGAGTGCTGCCATCCAGAGGGACCTTGACAAGATGGAGAAATGGGCTGACAAAAATCTCATTAAGTTCATCAAAGGCAAAAGGTAATTGGTGCACCTAGGAAGGAACAACCCCATGCACCGCTGTACGTTGGGAGCTCCCCAGCTGGAGAGCAGCTTGGCAGAAAAGGATCTGAGGGTCCTGATGGGCATGAAGCTTGACATCCACCAACAACTTGGTGGGAGAAAAACAAGGCTAATGGTCTTCTGGGCTGCATTAGAGAAAGTATTGCCAGCAGGCCAAGGGATGTGATCTTTCCCCTCTGCTGAGCACTGGTGAGGCCACATCTGCCTCACAGTCCACTTCTGGCTCAGAATCACAGAATATTCTGAGTTGGAAGGGATCTGCAAGGATCAAGACTCCTCTAGAGAAAAGAGATATGGGCATATATCTCTCTGGAGAGAGTCCAATGAAGGGCCACAAAGACAATAGAGATGATGAACTGGAGCATCCTCCCTGTGGAGAACTCCAAACAGAGCTGGGACTGTTGAGCCTAGATAAGAAAAGGCTCAGGAGATCTTATCAATGTGTATATATAACTGAAGGAAGGGTACAGTGGGGACAGAGCCAGGCTCTCCTCGGTGGGGCCTTGTGACAGGACTAGAGGCAACAGGCACAAACAAAACAAGGAGGTTCCCCCTGAACATCAGTAACATTATTTCTACTCTGAGAGTGACCAAACACTGCCACAGGTTGGCCAGGGGGATTGTGAAATTTCTCTCTGTGGAGATATTCAAAAGTCATCTGGATGCAGTCCCAGCTCTAGGCAGCCCTGCTTGAGCAGAGGGGTTGGATCAGATGGGCTTTAGAGATCCCTGCCAAGCTCACCATTCTGTGATAGCACAAGGTTTTAAAAGAACCGACAATGTCAGTGTGTATTAGCAACGTCTTTGTTTTTTGAGGTGTATGACATTGTTGGCTGATTTTTTTATGTGCCTTTGGCCAAATTCTGTCTCAGACTTCCCAAAATCCTGATTCCCTTCACACTCTGCAGCCTAAGGTTTCTATGAACATGTTTCATAAAGCTATTCTACTGCAATGCTTGACTAAATTCTTCTGATCTGGGTTATTGCACAATGGCTGTGCCAGCATAGACAATTTAGTCAGGTCACAAGCTGGCTAAATTGTCTGTGACATCTAGACTGTAAGAGTCTCTAGCTTACTTCAGTCCTAAGAGAGTGGGGGATTAGCTCTAGCAACCAAACTCCATGTCTTCTGCTCTGTGGAAAAAGTTACCTGGACTCAGTTTCTAAACATCTCAGAGACATGCTGCATTCACAAGGAAATCAGGTCCAGACACCCAGCTTCCTTCAACAAGCAATTCTCTCAGCCCTGCACTTCCCCATGCCCTCAGTCCCTGCCTGCCATAGCAAAAAAAAACAAAAAAAATATTTAAAAAAAATTTTTTAAAAAAATGGAGACTCAGTTTCCCTGCCAAGAGTTTTCAGTGTCCCTGCACTCTTTTCTCCTTTTCTAGCTATCTGAAGCAAAACCTTAAGATCTACCTTCAACACTTTCTATCTGTGGGTGAATCCAGAGAAAACAATCAGGGAATTATTGTTCTTCCTCACTTTGGGGAAGTGGGAGCTTGGTCCTCTCACAAACATCCCAGACTGCCTGCAGTGGTGCTGCCTGGTATCTATACAGCAGGAGGGATCTCCAGCAATGCATTGTACAGCAGTGTTCTGATGTCTCTAGAGAAAAAAAAAGAGTGGAAGTGTGTATTTAATGCACATTTTGCTAAAAACACTGCTCAGAGGGGTTTGAAAAGGTGACAGAGTGTAGTGGTTGTGAGACATTCCCCCCCACTCCTTCCTGTTCCTTAGCAGCTGGTGTTCATTAGCTGGTCTCAGCAGAGCAAGGTTGTTATTAGCATTAGATAATCTCCAGTCATGAGAGCAGGCTTCCCACCCAATAAACTATAGGGTACAGATGTACATTCAGTCTGCCTGTAGAGTAAAACACACGTCCACATGGCCGTGGCCTTTGGGGCTGGAAGGAGGGCCTGAGAGGGTGTATCCTTTTACTTCAGCTCAGTGTGGATGAATGAGAAATTGCATGTTTTAAACTAAAAAAGAAGTTGAGCAGAACTGGCAAGCAGGCACTGCGTCTGTGCCCAGGCCATCCTCGCCAGCATGTTTTAGTCCAATCTGCAGCCTCTCTTAGCAGTAGGTGCAGTTTCCAGCTATATGGAAGCATATTTGAGCATCATCAATAAATACTCAGAAGGGATTTTTGTCAGAGTGACTGTGATGATTTCCTTTGCTGCCTTTTTCCAAGCCCCCTGTCCTTGCCATCACTGCAGCTAGATATGCAGAAAACAAGTGTATGGCACAAAACCAGGGCATTGAATGCCCAGGACAGAGGTATTGGAGTGTGCCCTGCAGGGAAATGCAGGCTTCTCCTAGGGCAAGTCAGCAACCACGAACAAACATACTGTGCTCAGCTTGAGTACAAAGTATTTTAAATATTAATTCTCTTCAGCCTTTCTGCCTGAATGCCAGCTGCAAAGCTATTCAGTAAGGAGCTCAAAAAACTGTCACCAGTGTAAGGCAGTCTTTCTTTAGAGGGCAAACTATTGCAAGGAATGTGGACTTCAATAGCACCCTCATTTGAAATATCACAGGGAAGATATCTACAACACTTTCCCAATGAGATTTAAGAAGTGAAGTGTCTGAAGTGTATAGGAAAAATTATTCTTTAGGTCAACAGGGCCAGGAATAGTTTTCTCTCCCATTTTATATAAGGAAGATTGAAAAAGTCATTGGGCATTCCCTCCTCCTCCGTAGTTCAACATCACCTCTATTTAGGGAAAAAAATAACATAAAGAATGCTGATATCACCCCAGCAGCTAGACTGTGGTAATGAAGCAGGTTTTCACATTGATGAAGTGTCAGGTGGAACAGGGGAATGTGCAAACAAGAGTACAGGCACCTGATAGTAGTCAGAAAACTGAATGTGGAGGAACTTCAGTGGGGACTGAACTGAGGAGAAAATGTAAAAAGCTGATGTCACACTATGCAGGGGACAAAGAGAAAGGCTGCAGCCTGCTCAGCATAGCACAGAGAGTTTGAATGTCCCTCTGGAAGTCTTTTGTTTCACAAGGGGGGGGGTGTTTATTTTGAAGTTAAGCGTATTTGCCTAGAAATAGGATCTTTGTTACTTTGGAGATTATTGATTCCCGCTGCTAATTCCCTATTTGATGTGATAAGCCTCTTTATAGCATTCCATTTGTTTTGCTGTGGAAATATGTACAAAGCAACAACAGAAAAAAAGCTTATCACTTTGTAGTCCAAATTTAGCCTCCAGGTAATTATATGTATCTCAGTAACTTCAAGAGAAGAAAAGACAGATGGGACAAGAATTCTCCTGAGTAAAAAATATTTTGTCATGCTTTTAGGCCACTGGATTTGAACCTAAGGATGATGATATAACTGAAATAACCATACCTAACATATTTTCAGAATAACAAATACACAGCTTCCTAAGGCATAGGTTTTTTTAAAATTTTAACCAGGTAAATAATTTCATCTGGTTTTGTTTTTAAATCTAGACATTTTTGCTGTTTTCTGTCTCTGGTGCTTTCATTGATGTTCCATGAAATGCTAGGATTTTTTAAAAATTGTTTCTGACCTTTGCTAATGCATAGAGGCAGAAGTAGGCTCTGGCAGTGAAGGTGTTAAATACACACCAGCTGGGAATTTGTACAACGGGCAAATCTCTGGATAGGGTGGTGAAACATGTCATTCTCTAGAAAGATAAGAAATTATTGTGCAGTTGGTGATGCAGATACGAAAGGATGAATGTGGTAAAACATATGCAATGACCCAGTCTGACCAGCAGGTATCCCATTAAATGGTGAGGAATGACCAAGTTTGCAATGCTGGTGCTGGGGAGAGTTCTCCTTGTAATCCATCTCAGTAGATTGGTGCTTGGAATCACTGTAGCAGTTATTGGAAGGAGAGTTGTGTCTACTGGACTTGGCTGAATAATGGATGTTTTTGCATTTGGTACTCAAATGGAACAAAATCATTAACAAGTGGAGTACGGAAAACTAACTAAAAATAACAACTACAGGTATCATTAATTTTTTTATTTCACACTGAAAACTAGCATTTCAGGTGAAAATTAAATATTGTCTAGTGCATTATTAATGATTTTTAAATTTTATTGTTTTTAAGAAAAGTGTGTCCAGTGAGTTTTCTTCAGCTGAAACTCCTCAGTATGTTTGACCTCACCTTGCAAAAAGTTTCTGACCTTCTAGAACTCAAATTTCCAGCAATTAATGTTTCTCGCAAACATTTCAGCCAGTCCTAATTCTTAAAGTGAAAATTTTAGTCACAGCACTTTGCAAACAGTTACAGCTGTTTATCACCTGCCTTTCATGAAGTCTGAGTATCTGAAATCCCACAATCTGAGGAACTGAAATCCCTCTGTCACAAAATAGTTAATTGCTCTTAAAGCTCTCAAATTCATTTACTTCCAGGAATTTTCCACGTCAGTAACAAGACAAAGTGTGGGCACTATTCTATTTCCTATACATCTTTTCTACTAGAAACTGAATTATTGTGGGTTTGAATTACTAACACTGCCAACTTCTGTTATAAAAGCTTTTATTTGCAGTTTCTATATTGTGGCTGTTCCAAGTCACTGAGTATTTTAGCTTTTGAATCATTTAGCAGTAAGGGTGTGAGTTGCTTTTTTTTTTTTACATTACCAGTGTAAAGTGCCTTCTTGGAGATGAATTTTATTCCTGCATTGTTGTTCATTTGCCTTTCTTCATGCTGGCACTGGTAAAATGGTCTGCAACAAACTAATGTGGTCACAGGGTGTATGTGATACAGGCTGAGAGCGCTGGGGTTGTTCAGCCTGGAGAAGAGAAGGCTCCAGGGAGACCTTGGAGCAGCATCCAGTGCCTAAATGGGTTTCTCAAGACAGATGGAGAGGGACTTTTTACAAGGGCATGTGGAAGGGGGTACAAGGAGGATTGGCTTTACACTGAAAGACAATCCAAAGGGTTTGGATTAAATATTAGTAAGAAATTATTTTCTGTGAGGCTAGTGAGACACTGGAACAAGTTGCCCAGAGCAGCTGGGATACTCTCATCCCTGGAACTGTTCAAGGCCAGGTTGGATGGGGCTTTGAGCAACTTGGTCTAGTGGAAGGTGCTCCTGCCCATGGCAGAGGGGATGGAACTAGATTATCATTAATGTCCTTTCCAACCCAAACCATTCTATGGTAAATCCTCTCTCTGTACTTTGAGTCGTCTGCAGCTGCTGTAGTAACAGAGGAGACTTTATCAAGTTGGCCATGTATATGTTGAGATTGACATCAGCAAGCTGGTGAAGCTCCCCACCTAGATTTCCTTCCTTAAAATAAAGAGCTTTTTACATTTTGGACTGAGATTTTCCATGATGGTCACAGATTACTTGGACTGCCAACCAAAATTGGTTTATTTGTTTGCATGTTCAAAATGTCCCTGTCTTGATATTTTAGGGTTACAGTTGTGTTACTGCAGATGTGAATAAGAAGATAGTGTGCTGCTGCCTTCTTCATTAAACAAATTGCATGTTCGCAATGCTAGAAGTGTAACATACCTGCTAATGCACAGGTCGTGTCAGTCACTGGGGCCCACAGAGCCCCATCAGGGGGTCTGATCTTCAAGCTAACTAAATATAGGGAAGATGGTTCTTCCATGATGTGTTTCAGCCCTCAACCCTCCCACAGAGCCAGCAGCTGCTTCTCAGAGTAGGTTGCATTTAAGTTTGTGGCAGCAGATTTGTCAGAAGAGGATCCTTAGAAGAGACAATTGCTGGGAAAGATCACTGGGGCTTTGGAAGGTGAAGAGCTTTGGGGAGCGCGGTTGTACTTTCACTGTCACCCCTCAGCCTCCCTCCATGTTTTCTTCCCAGGTCCCACACAACTTCCTCTAAAGCATTGCTTTTTGTCTCCATCCCAAGGCCATGCCACATACACAGAGGAATAACTGCTTTATTCCTGTATCAAATATGTTCCAACATCCAAGCTTCCCTGAGCATCAGAAGCCAGGGTGGGGAAAATTCCAACACAGATTGGGATTCTGCTCTTCTGGCTCATACTTGGAGATAGCTCTGCTTTTAAGAGTGTTAACTTTTATTGGTTGCTGTAAGTACGTTTGTTCACAGAGATAAAACAATATCATTGTAGAGAGATTTTAAAAGAAACCCTTCAATAATGCCTGTAGACAGCAAGCATATCTGTTCAGCTCAGATTGATTATTTTTGGTGCCATTTTACTCAAGTCATTCACAGATTGACCTTGAACTGTGAATTATGATCTCTGTAGCTTTGTAAAATCAGCTTTTAACTCAATATTATCACATTTGGTGAAGCAAGTGTCTTCTCACAATGCTGTATAGACAACAGAAGGACAATTTCTAACATTTTAGAACATTTTTTTCTCTATTACAATGGGTCCTAACATCCATCTGTTTTTTCTGGCAAGCTTTAGGGTTTCAACCAGCATTTAGTACATTTTTCACTCTGGATTTCTAGTACTCAAAAATATCCCATTTTTATTGTTCCAAAAATACATACTTGAATTAGATACATAGTAAATTCCCTCTTCTAAAAAAGATTGTTCTTTGTTTCCTTCTGCAGTTGTTGGATATTTTGTTCTTGGGACTAGGGATAAGAGATTTCAGAAGTAAGGCTGCAGAGCTTATGTGGTATAATTATCTGAATTCAGCCATGCCTTTTTTTTTCAAATCATTTAAACTTACACAATCGTATTTTATGTGAACAGCCAGTGTTCAGCTGAGAGCTCTGACATTACAGGAATAGCACAGTAATGCGATGGAGGAGGCTGCATTTTAGAGCTTGAGGTGTGAGGCATGATCTTACAACGTTCCACAAACCAGTAGGCATTTCCCAGTTAGTATTATTGAACATGCGGCCAAAATCTGGGTTTGTGTGTCTATCACTGCTTGGCATTGTCTTTAGGAAAGGAATCAAGTAATTCTTGGGAAAATGCAGGTGTCTGCATTGCTGAAGATGAACTAATGGAAGACTGATGACCTGGGTATGTCATTATTCACACTGTTTGTAGTCAGAGTTATAGGGCTATCTAGTCATTGCTTTATTTCTTTAAAAAAAAAAAAACAGAGTTCATGGCCCAGAATTATTCTGCTTTATTTGGGTATTTGAAAGAAATTTGTTCCATATATGATGAACAAGATTTTTACCTTATGCAAACATAATGAATTGTCAAAATCTACATCTTCAATATGATTTTCTTTTCCCAGGAGACCTACTTTGGGCAGACAGTTCTTTCTCAGGAAGCTTGTGACTTTCCAAAGAATAAATCAAAATCATAATAATTCAATCCCTCAGTGAACTGAACCAGAAAAAATGGCATCATTTGAGCCATGACTCAAGAATAGATTCACATGATCTAAAGAATGGGAAAACAAATTGGTCAGTTGTAAGAGTTTTAAACAAAGAGCCAGCTTGGTTATATCTTTCAATATACACAAATGCTTGAGCAAGCAGAAAATTTGCTGATTAGTTTTCCCAAAAATCCTCACTGCAATCTAGACTAATCGGAGCTTTAAAGTCTATGTTGAAGCTGTTTCTCAACACAAAATCAAGTCTGGGATAAGGATAATTTTGGAGGGTGGTAAATGACTGCTTAGAGCCTGAATTAAAGTCTGAATAATTTCAGTTGTAAATCTGATTTTCCTGTAAAGCCCAGCTGGAAACACAACTGCAGATGTGTTACGGGAAATATAATTTGGTTGGCTCACATTCCAGACTGTTCTGTATTTCTTGTGGTGCACTAATGCTGAGGAAAAGCATTGCCTCTCTCCTCAGGGTTATGGGACTGTTGTAGCTATCCTGGATCAAATGTCCAGGGAACACAATCAAAAGTCCAGAGAACACACTGGGATACTAAGGCAGAAGTAGTACCTTGCCAGTAAGGCACTGTCAGAAAGTACTTTTGTCTTCAGCTGATACTTAGCAGTTTTTTAGACTTTCACCAAAAGCAAACACCTCCTACCAAAATTATCTAACTATTTCTCTGCTAAACTGTCATAGTGGTGCTTCACCCATTTTCCAAGGGATGAGCAGGCATCTCTGCCCACATTGGTCTGCTTTAGTCATTGCCACAGGCTTCTTTATAGCTGCAGAACCTGCACCATCTCCCAGAGGCTGAATATTTTAAATCAACAGGGAAGTGGAGGGCAGTCATTACATGATAACTGAATCGTGGCAAACACGCCTTATGGTTTTATTGCCCTAATTTCTCAGGAAAATGATTTATGAAGTGTATTATCATGACTGATACCAGGAGACTTGTCACAGGCTTACCTGTGAGTGAGCTTAAAGAAAGTGATAATCCTACAGATTAGCAAACATCTTAATGGAGTCTAGTACAAGAATTTTATTGGTATAAAACTGTTATACTTGCTTCTTTGGGTAGGGATTTTCTATTTAATATGCCTTCAGTTTATTCACTCATTGATAAAACTGTATTTAATTCCATTTTATAAATCCTATTTAGGTGAATGAGAGTCCTCTGTAGACTCTACAGTCTGGCTGGCAAAATCTGGGCTGACACTTCAGAGAAAGTGAACCTTCAGGCTTACAATGATTTTTTGCTCCTTGTGCAGTGATGTAAGGAAAGGAGGTTGTTCATTCCTGTCCCCTGCTAACAGTTAACTGGTGGAAGCAAATACAAGATTTTTTTCTCTTCTGTTTTTCTCTGAATTATTGGGAAATGGCATGGGGGTGCAAAGAGCCCCTGACAGCCTTTACTTCATCAATTCTGCTTTGCTATCAGCATTATTATTATTATTATTATTGGGAAAGGCGAGATAAATGAGGGCTCTTTACTCCCATTGAATTTTCCTCATGTGGAATTACTTTGCTGATGTAAATCAGCACAGTTCTACTGACTTCAGTAATGCTCATTTATGTCAACTAAAGAGCAGTGTGACAAGCATTTCTTTGTAGCAGCTGGCTTCTCATGTGCCCAGCTCATATTTACTGCTCTGTTAGAGCAATATCTAGGGTAGTATGAGCCCATTGCAGCTGATTAAAGATATTTGCACATACAGAATAAATTCAGGAGTTGCTCCAGAGGTCATGCCCCACTGTGCTCAGAAGTAATTTTAGATCAGGGTAACTTAAGTCATGAGGAACAGTTGTTGTGAGCATGACCTGGCTCAGAGATGCCTTGGGGATATTCCAGACATCTTACCCTACTGCTGTGTGCCCTGCCATGTCCACCAGTCCTGTTTGTGGGTCCCACAAACCAGATGTCACCATTAAAGCACTGGAGAGCTGCTAAGTTCTGCCTTTCGTGTCTGCAAACACTCACAGTTAATAAGCCTGGCAAGTGTGTGGGGAATCATTTTCCAGCAAGCCCTGTATTATATCCAGCCATTATACTTGCTATGACCCCACACTAGGCTCTTAAATTTTCTTGTCCTCTGGACAGAGGCAAAGATGAATTCCTGATACACAGAAAACACATATCTCACATCATCACATCTACACAGAAAACACATATCTCACATCATCACATCTCACATTGTTCATACAACAACAAGCTGGATGGCATGAGCCAGCTTTTTCTTAGGGCTCATCCACAGCAAAGCAAGAGATCCAGGAGAGAAAATCCATGACTCCTGGTGGGGGACAGCCTAGGCAGCCAGGAGCATCTTGCTTCAAGGGTATTGCCAGACAAAAGGGCTGCAAAAATCTGAGCTGAGGCCCCACAACCCACAACGGGTTGGCTGCTGTCCTAAGAGCCCTCGGGGAGTGGCCACACTGCAGAGCAGGCTAAGCATGACTCTGTACTTCATTTGTTTTGTCGTGCCCAAGGAGATGTTTTTCCCTTTATTGCTCCTGCAGAACACTGGCACATGGAGGAGGAACTTTTCATTCTGAGTTCTGGGTTTGCTGGGGAAGCTCCACACAGTAGCATCCATCAGTGAAAATGCTGCTTTTCTTTCCTGTTGCTCCCTGAGATTATGCATGCACCAGCCAATATTTTAGATCTACAGCAATTGATTTTGCATGATTTCCCTTCTAGCCCTAAAATCCTACTTACCCGCCATAATGCGACCAGCCCAGCCTGAGGCAAATTCAAAAAAAAACAAGAAAACAAGCAAAAAAATAAAAACTCCAGACAAAATAAGCCTCACTATACATTGTCCTTATGAAGAACTCCTCAGCTCTTATTGTCTGGCACAAGGAATGTGATGCATTTGATCATGCAGAGAATTAATTCAGAAAATTGGTTTGCTGTCAAGTTTATCTTTGTAAATGTGAGCAAACTTTTTGTTTTATACTGAGGATCTCATTTGCATATGATTTTTTCAGTGAAATCCTAGCAAGGCTTTCCTTATGTCACCATAAATCTTAGAAAGGTTTCCTTTGTAGTAAAACCTTTGTCACAGCGTATTTGCAAAACTCTTGTAATCAATATTGCAAAAACCTATGAAGTGTAAACCAAGCAATACGTTGTAAAGCACAAAAAACATTTCCTATCCTCTGGAATGCCTGAAGCATTTTGCAAAACTGTATGGATGGCACAGTGAAGGTCAGGCATGTTCTCACGTGAACATTTTAAATAGAAAAGTGCTGTTAGAGGTGGTTACTTGTTAAGGTCTGTCTCCTCTGTTCCCTTGTTAGGCACCTGCACTCCCTTAGTTTGATGAAACAGCCTGAGTTACCTTTCTGATCAACAGCAGCACCACACATCCTTCTCCATCCTTAGAGTCTGCCACAAGCAGATCCATTCTTTGCTGTGGCACCAGGTTCCTTCCTCACCTCCATTTTCTCCCGTTTATTCTGATTGTGCTGCTAATGAGACACCTTTTTTCTGACCTGTGGCCTCCTGACTGCCTCATGCAGCCCCTGTGATGCTAAATGAAATAAGGCACAGCAGCATGCCAGCAATCAAACTACTGAAATCAACCTCTGCAAGCTAGGTGGGCTTCATTAACAACTTTTTATTCTGGGCAGGACAGGAAGGAAGGCAGAAGAGGGGAGCTATCACCACTGATCTTTGCCAAGGTCAGAGCTGTGTGCTGGGGATGGTGTACTGAAATGTAGTGTGAAAGAAAAAACCATGTCTTTGCAGCCATAGTAATAAAGCAAGAGCTTCTTGCATTTCTTGATTTACATTATCTGTAACTAGTATCAAGATTTTCAAAGATTAACAGAGATCTTAACAGCTGCTCAACATCTGGCAAGCCTAGAAATTAGGCAGCAAGAAACAAGAGCTAAAATAGTGCTGTTCTGAGGAGCTGGTGGAGGTGTTTGTAAAGCCCCAGTAGTTAGGGGGCAGAAGTCGCTGTAACAGCATGAGAAGGAATTAAATGAAATGAGCAAGAGCCCATGAAAAGAGATAATTGGGAGAGCTTGGAAGGGAAGGGCTGTGGAAGAGGCTGGGTTTATTTGAAGAGCTCATCAAGGAGGGACTTACAGTGAAGGAGCAGGAGCAGGCTCAGTCAGTCCCAAAGGATGATGGAAATGAGATTGTAACAGCAGTTCATGGAGATGAAAGCAGACACTGGTACTGGAGGCCAGGAACCTCCATGGCTTCTATTCATGACCTTCTTCATCCTCCAGCGCTGCTTTACTACTTGCACTCTAAGGACTAATTAAGGTTTTGTTCCACTACAAGAATACCTTAGCTTTTCCTACTGCCTAAGTCACATTATTAAAAATTATTTGGATTGTAAAACTCCAGAAGTGATTGATAATCCATGAATTAATCTATCCAAAGTGGCATGGCTTTTTCTGCTGTGCGCCACTTAAAAGTGACAGTCACCCTTTAGGCAGGAGCACTCTGCAGACTGAAAAGGGTGGATAATGGATAATGGGATCTACAAAGTAATTTGACTCTTGATGGGAAACGTGGGTGTCCTTGGCTGGCTTTCACTAGGAGCCCTACCAGACAGTGTGGGGAAGAATCCCATGGTCTGTAGGTCCTGAGCAGCACAGGAGTAGAGGGTGCATATAACAACAAGGGCATACTTGGAGGAAATCTCTGTCCCCTTGTGTGGAAGCATTGACATGGTAACGTGCAGTGAAAGCTTAGTTTAAATGCATCTACTTCATGGCAGGTACCTCATTAAACACGTGGAAGATGTGATCCTTGTTGCAAATCACTTCTGTAGGTAGATAAAATTTCTACCTTCTGTTAGAAATGTTCTTGTGTGAACTGATCATGACAGAGCAGTTATCTGAGTCCTTCAGTCCCTGTTTTCTTGGGAACAGGAGGAATTTTGGGAAGGTTTTTTTCTTTCTCCTTTTACCATGATATTTGTTTCTGTAGAAGCTATCCACGTGCTGGATGGCTAGAGTTCATCCTGAACATCCCTCTGATGCATCCTCTTGAAAAGCATCATGGCATAGGGGATTAAAAACATTTATATACAATTCCTGCAGACACGTGTGGTGGGGCTAAAAGTGGCAACTTTTTGGTTCTCATGTGATGCTAGAAGTGAAGCAGTTTAAATTGCTTCACAATCCTAAGGCAAAATCTCCCATTAGCAACAGGTACAGTATCTTAAAGATGGTAATAGCAAGCACTCAAATAGCACTTTCTGTCTTCAAAGTACTTTGCAGACATTTTTTATTTCTGAATTAAGGATCAGTTTCTGTCCCTTTTAACACTTTTCTGATGAGATAAATGTTCAATCTGCCATGAGAAAGGAACAAAGCTCCTGACTCCAAATTCTACACTGAAATAGGGCTGTGTTCTGCTGGTTTGTTTTCATGGTGTAAAGTGCCCCCAAGGGACATATGGCTGGTGTCACCTCTGCTGGTGGAAATCTTCAAACTGTAAAATCAGTTGCCTGTAAATCTTCTACCTTCAGACTGCTGGTGTAGGAGGTGGGCTCCTACCCAGTGCTTGTGCTTTGTTTAGCCCTGTGCTCTGCACAGTGTGAGGGGCAAGGGTCTAGAACTGGAACACTCATGAGTTCCTGGCTCTGGAGAAGGCTGGAGATGCATGTGCAGCAGCAACTTAGCCCCTGTGTGGTGAGGAGCCATTGTCAGACTTCTCTTGTCCAGCCTTGCAGAGCCAGCTCCATTTCAGGGAGTGAAATGCTGTGCCCAGGGTTGGGGGAACATTCATTGCAGAAGATGAAGCCATGCAGCATTTTTATCATTTCCTATCAGTGCCCAGTAACTTGCAGGGAAAATGGTCCAGTTGACAGAGACTGGGCCCTCAAGTTGGAAGTGTCTGAGTGACCAAGTCTGAAGGAAGAGAAGGCTCTGTCATTGGTATCATTGACAAAACTCCCATTGACTCAGATAAGAGTATGAGGATGCCCAACAGTGCTGACTTCTGGTGACATCTCTCTGGTTTACTTAGTTTTGCAAAGACCCTTTTGTGCTTGCTCTGTATTCTGAGTATTCAGGTCATTCCTGTGTACAGAGCCCCCATCTGTAATTAGATTTGTTGGGGTTTGTTGACCCTATTACATACAGGTTGACTAGCAAGTCACACTGATCCTTCAATATAGGGTTTAATAAAAGCCACAAGAGGAGGAGGAGGAGGGAAGTGAGTGTGATGAGGAGGACGAGGGTTGCTATTGTTCTGCCCTCAGTGCTGCCAAACAGTGCCTTGTTTTTTCTGTGTCTGTGTGTTCAAACACTGTGTGAACAAACGGGGCGCAGACAGGAGGCTGGCGAGAGGGCAGCGAGAGGGTTAGCTGGATCCTGGCTAGAAATACTTGTGCAAGTCAGGAAGCAGGCATGGAGGGAAGGAAATTAAGTGGAGACATCTGTGTGGCTTAGCTTTCAGCAGCTCTGCCTGGGGTAGGGGTGGGAAAGTCATGCCTAAGATGACATCAAGTATTTTGTCTTTCGTGGGTTGGAAACAGCGGAAACTGCGAAAGCGAAGCATGGTGTGTGTCACGCATGGTCCAGGCATACCAAGTACATAATGGAGCAGTGTCAGTGCTTTCTGTTCTGCCTTTCACACCCCAAAGTAACTCTTCAAGGCAGAGAACTGAGGAGAATATGATATGGTCCAAAAACTGATCTTGGACTTTTTTCGCAGACGACTGAGCCAGAGGCCGACTGCTGAAGAATTGGAGCAGAGGAACATATTGAAACGTAAGTCCTGATTCTGCTGACATTTAACCTGAAGCCAGGTAATTTGGGTTAGATTTCATGAACATTTGGTGTTTTTTATAAACATCAACTATTCTCTGTAAGCATCACTGATAATAATTTAAAATAATAAAGGGCAAGCACGGAAGTCTGTAACAACATTTAGATCTGCAGAAACAGTTCTTTAAAATCAGTCCGTAAATTTACGACAATAAAAAACCTATGGAGAAAAAACCCAGATGCTGAATGACATTCCAAACAGAGGGTCTGTCATCCTAAAAAGCCTCCTTTATGCAGCACTTATATAGATGAGCATCCCATTGTAAGTTAGTAAAGACATTAGGGCATAGCTTGATTAGCTTTCCTAAAAATCTTCACAGCAATCTATGCTAGCTGGAGCCTTTATTCAATTTAAAAAAGAATCCAGTGTGACTCAGGGTTGTTTCCCTGAAATGTTCCCCTGAAACTGTCCCTTTAAATCAGCCAGAAATTTGCTGGTATATCCTCAGCATGTGATATTTTAAAGGGACAAAATACCAATCATAAATCCTGAACCAAGTTAACTTAGTAGATAACATTGCCACTGACTTCAAGGGAAGCGGGACTGAGTCCAACTCTCATAACCTTATGAATGAAGAGGAAGAAAATGACAGTTTCTTTACTCACATGGAAGTTTTTTGAATATTTAAAAAAAAAGCTGCTTATCTAATTGTTGTCATTACTTTGGAAACAAACAAACAAAAAAAAAAGAAACAAGTTCTTCCCCTTTTAAGTTAGTAAATGCATATTTCCAGGAAAATTTTCAAAAATTACTACAGAAAGAAGTATTCTGAAATGGTACCTGATACGTAATGTCTTCTTAGGTAGTTCCATAAATCACCTTCTCTTGTTCAAATAACTGCATTGTATAGAATCATAAAAATGTGGTACAGAAGATTAATTCTCTCAGAATCAGCAGAATTCATTTTTCAAATACTTCAAAACCAAACTCTTAGCAGATTAATGATAGTGTTAATGCCCAGCAGGGTCTTTTCATCCGTTGATGTTATTACACGTGGCAGACAGAGAGGGAGGGACACCACTGTCAATGCAAAGAGGAGAAAAGAGCGGGCAGCAGAGCGGTGTGGGCAAGCCTGAGGCTGCTGGAAAAGCCATTTGTTTGGGAGCAGCCCTCTCTAATAACTGTGCTCCTACTGTCTGCTCCTAACCCCGGTGACTGGCTGCGGGAGGAAGTCAGGGGCAGAACCTGGGGGAATATTTGGCACATCCAGATGTGATTGTCTCACAGGGGCATAGCAGAACAGCTGGAGAAGGGGGGACCTGCGACGTGACTGACGCCAGGCTCAGGCACAGAGGGACAGAGGCCAATTCTCTGGCAGCTCATGTTGTCATCCTGGGACCTATGAACAAACATGTCAGGCACCACCTGGTGCTGCTGCATGACCAGCAAACACTGCCCTGGCACTGGGGGAGGGGGGGTCTTGGGCACCTGCTTTGAACCAGCATCAGGAGAGAGCAGCATCTCCAATGCTGGGTGCCTTGCAGACATTCCTAAAGGTCACATTGGCAAGCAGTCACAGAGCACCCTGAAGATTTCTTACATTTCAGAGGAATTACCCCTTGAGTAACATCAGTTTCTTTTTTAATTGAATGAAGGCTCTTAAATGAGATGGGTGTTTGAAAACATTACCTTGAATCCAGAACCATATTGTATCTCCTAAGTGGAATTTTTGTAGCTTGTTTTAGCACAGATCTGTCACAAAACGTGTGTCTTGGTAAAAAAGCAGCTTCCTAATTACAGGAAAGAGTAATGTGGTATTTCCAAGGCATTCCAACTTCTGGTAAACCACAGCAGGAAAGAAAAAAAAATTGTTACCTAATTAAAAAAAGAAAGCATAAACATGCTCTACCCTTAAACAGGTAAATATAAATATCTTCTGATTTGTGTTGATAATTTTGTGTTGTTCCTCTAAAGTTCTGAGAAGAAGCATTATAATAAATATAATGGAGTGTAGGGAAAGAGAGACTTAGGAAATGCTAATAAAAAGAGTGTAAATTCTCTGCATAAGCAGGTCAAGCAATTTGCAAAAGCCCAGCTCAGAGCACGCACAAACACAAAAGAAAACCTACCAAGCTCTCGAGAAGACTAAACAGATTTTCTCTGCAGTGAAAGCTGAAATCTCCCTGATGAAAATGTCGTGTCTGGTACCATGGTGTTCCTATTGCACGTGTAACTGCATTACTGCCCATGCTGATGGGAAAAAATGAGGCAAACTGTGGTTGGACAGCCAGTCTTTATACATGAATTGAATGCTTCCTAGGTCTGTGCTACTGCAATAATTATGAGTTATCTTTGCAAGGGCAAAGCATCCACTGTCAAGTTCTGCTGCTCGCTGATAGCAGCAGTAGTGAAATCACAGCAGCCACAGCAAGGAAACAGAGCAGAGACAACTGGTTCTTGTAGGGTCCTTTGCTGAAGTATACCCCATTCACTGACTCATATTTAGGTCAAAGGCATGTGATAGAAGAAGTCCAGGCCTGCAGGGTTAGTTTGAAGACTAAGGAGCACTTTGCAGCTCTACTTGCTGTCCAAGTGCATAAGGAAAGATGCCTCAACTCCCCCGTCATGCACCACCCCTGTGCCACTTCACAGGTGGATAAAAGTAATCCAGTTGTCAGCCTGGCATATTGAGGGTTGCATAAATTCCTCACAAAAATAATAGTTAGGTGGGTTCTGAATGCCTCAAACTGTATTGAGGGACATTTCACACTGGCACAGAAATCAGGCATGAAAATTGCACCTACATCCAACCACTCACCCTGACACAGAGGTTTAGAGAAACAGAGAATCTCCTGAACACATAAGATAAAATAAAACATCAGTTCTGTAGCTTCACAAGATTGGCATGACTTAACTTCAAAGAAATAGCTAAAACAAAGTCACTTTCTACTTTTGAAGGAGAATGTATTCCTATTTTCCAGCTTTTACCTGCCTGAAGCCTTAAGCCTGCCTGGCTGTCTCTGAAAGTGGGTGGCTGAGAGTGAGGAGAAGAGAAAAACATCAGATGCTAAGGACAAAAATGAATAGCCATTACTAAGTTTTATGCATAACTCCTTGTCTGCTTGCAGATCTACCCTGGCTCTGTGTGGATTCTCTTTAGTGCTCTGTCTGAAAGCAGGCATTTTCAGGACCAACTCCTCCAAATTTGAGACACAAAGGGAAGAAAAAAATTGCTAGAGGATCAATTGCTAGAAAAGTATCCAGCCCAGTAGGGACAGAAACCATTGAAAGAGGAAAATTACATTTATCAGTGTATGTACTCCAGTAATTGCTTAAAAAGACAGTTGTGACTCCCTGCTGTCTTGTGTTCTTTTGACTCCTCTACTGGTTTCCTTCCTTCTGAAAATATAAGCAGTATTTTTGGTTAAATGGCACTTAAAGATCAGAAGTGTAATGTAAAACATCATAACATCGACAGGTTCTTTGTCCACTACAGTGGGGCTTTCCCAGTCCTGCTGAAGTCAGTGAGCAGTGGTGATAGCACTGTCAGCTCTACTGTCCTGAGCAGTGAGAAACCTTCCAGCCTTGCCCTCCTCACCTGCTCAGAGGCTTCTGGGGTCTCCAAACCTGAGGTCTCACTTCTGTGTGGAGAAAGCCCCAGTTTTCTAGTGAGAGTGCTGGCTTGTGCTCTCCCAGCCCAAGAGGCTGTGGCTGGTGGATTGTTACTGCTGCTCTGCAGGAGGTGCCTGCTCCATCTGCAGGATCAGCAGAGAGGAACATGGGATTCCCCCTTGAGTTTAGTGCAGTCCAGAGTTTAAGGATTTAAATCAAGGCACCGATCCTCAGCTGGCTCTTGAGGTCCATAATGCCCCCTGAGAGTTATTCCTGCCTGAGTTAGTCCTAGCTGAGCAAAAACTGGGTCCCAGCAGGGGCACAGAGTACTTACTGGAAAAGCTGATGAGCTGTGTTTGCTCTCACCTGTTATGTCCCAGCATGATTGGAGTAAAGAGCATTTCAGCCATCAGCAAAGCAGTGGAGGCAGATCCTAACTGATCAAGAAGCTGAGTACCTGGAAACCTGGGATTTTAGTGACTTTAGGTAAAGGTCAATGCAAAGACAATATATGACAGCCTGCTCCAAAGTTGAAGAAGAGTTAGTGTACTCAAATGTTACTGAGCTCTTGAGGGAGAGGAGTTGAGGTAAGAACTTGTAGCACGTGATCTTTTGGCTTAATGTTGAAAGTTAATTGACCTAGGATGAGCTTTTATGCTCCAGTGTGACACTTTGAAGGCTCATGATGGAAGGACACACTCTTCTTAACTCTGCTCATGCCATGGGAAGTTGCATGATTTGCCTGGTGCCTCTGTTCCAAAGGAGTTTTCTGTTATCTCCAAAAAGGAGCTGCAAGACATTATTTTGCAGATGGAAAAAAAAAAAGAGCATGTGCTTTTTTTCCAACCACTGACCTTGCAGAATCCGACCCTATCGTAGCTGAGCCCCCTGAGGCTGCCAGGCCTGTGGGCAGGGAGATAACATTTTTTGAAGAGCTGGCTTGCTGCCCAGCCCTTCTAGAAAGTGACACACATGAAGAAGTGCCAACACAGGGAAAGGAAGGAAGCTGTAGATGTTTTATGGAGCGTGTGAAGAAGCGCAGTCGCTAACGGATCGAGGACGTTCACCAGCCCCAGAGGGATGTGCTGTGCATCAGAGAGGTCCTGAAACATTAATATACTGATGGAAAGGCTTATTTTGTTGCAAACTGTGTATGCCTGATGAGTCCACAGTCTGAGATCCTTGTAAATCTTTTACAGCCCGAAATGAGCAAGAGGAGCAGGAGGAAAAACGAGAGATTAAGAGAAGATTAACACGTAAGGTGAGAAGCAGCTTTGATCCTATTATGACACTACTGTAACTTTCTCCCTACTGCACAGTTGTTTGCCTTTTTCCTTTTCTTCAGCACCATTTTCAATAGTAGAGTGTGAAACAATTCTTACAAAAAAGTCTTTAGAAGAAATCAGCAATGTTGCAGGGTGTAAGTCCTCAGAGATTGAAGGAAATAACTTTGGAGGCTACTGCTGGTAACATTTCACACAGGAAAAAAGAAGATCTAGTCTTCATAACTGAAGGAGTTCTGAACATGAAAGATAGAGATGAGCATTTACAAGGACCAATGCTTCTTGTAAATGTAATGGCTTCTGTAGCCATTACAGAGTGCAAAATAAAGCAATGCTGATTTGAAAATTCCACCAAAAAAACCCTCATAAAACTGGAAGCTAAACATTTTCTGGAAAGGGAGATTGTCAATTGAGGCATTTAAACTAAATAGAGACAAGAATTTGCAAAAAAGCATATAGTGCAGAAAACAATCTTGTATTGGCAGGGAAGGACAAACAAAACAGCATCACTTGATTCAAAAGTCATTTACTCTTAAAACTGAAGAACAGTTATTTCAGATGTACACATTCAGTTTTGCAGCTGGCATAAATGTCTACAAATGCCCAAACATACACAGTGAACAATCCATCCTGCTACTGCAGATGAATTTTCTTTCAGCACTGATGTATTTCCTATCTTCAGAGGCAAAGAAAGCCCTCTAAAAACTCACATACCTGTGAAGCAGCACCATTCCCTTTCTGTACAGTTTTAGACGGCTTAGTTTATTTTGACCTATGTGATCACAGCTTTCATGGTATAAATAATAACAAGGAAAGGTCTCTCAATATATGTGGAAAGGTTACATTCTGAGAACTGAATTGCTTTCTACCACGGTTAAAAATCTCATGCCTTATTCTTAGCTCATATCAATAGGTAGAATTGCTGGTCACCAGTGAGGGGATACTGCTGTTGTCTGCAGGAGCTAGAGAGCCATAATATTGTTTGTAAAACACTTATATTCCTCACCACGATGACAGGGATGATTTTGCATTCCCTTTTAGCACTGCCTGAAAGAAAAGATCCTAACTGCATTGCAGATGTTTCATGGGATTGAGGCTCTGCGCAAAGGCTGGAAATACCATTTTACCAGGCTTTCAATTTCCCTGTACGTTGAAGGGTAAACATGTGCAGGAATCCAATGCAGAGCTTGATGCCATTTGAGGAGCAGCTGTAATAGATACAGAACAAAGCTCTCCACTGTGCCTCCTAAGAAGTGAGGGCTGGCTGACTGAGCTGGCGCCATTGCCACACGGCTCCCATCCTCCACTATCCCGTAGGAAAGGTGCAGAGCACAGGAATCACCTGTTGCAGGCAGAGGCCACAGCTCAGCTGAAGCACACAGCCTGCCACTGCTTCACTTCAGTGTCTGCTCCCTAAAACCTTGGCAGTTTTCTGGGAGATGTCTTGCTTTGTCTTGTTTGCACTTTTCAGTAGAAACAACAGGGAAGACAGCATCAGTGCAAGGCCCTGGCATTTGACTCTTTCATGTTCATAATGTCATAATGTTCAATGTTCATAACCTGGTCACATACCTTTTAGTCTTTTTCCTCTCGTAAAGATTTTTCTCCCCCACATTTCTGAGGTTGATAGAAACACGACTTAACATTGTTTGATTTGGATCATCTTTTTAAACTGTTGTAAATTGTTCTAGTGACACATGCAATTTTAATGAAAGAACTGCCGGGCTGATCTAACAACAGATTTTGTTCTCACCTACCAAACATACCATCATAAAAGCTCAGAAATCACTAGAGAAAAGAAGTGAATAAAGTGTGCAAGTGTTTTAGATAACAACTAGAAATGCCAACCACAGAGTGAATCCTGCAAAAATAGTTGTTATTCCCCAGCTGTGTCTTTCATGAGCCTGTCCCAGATGTGTCGTCATGTTTACAGCAGAGTGGCAAGCTCCTTCTGTCGGTTTGTACTGAAGTCTTAGTACCAAAGGATTTTAAACCTCAGATCAAGCAGAAGTTTAATTGAGCACAGCAAGTGTGTTGCCCAGCAGCCCTTTCTGTTTGCACTGAGTTTTCAAGCACACATGTGCCTGCAGGGTAAACTCAACATGAGGAAGCTGTGCCATGTTGCCTCTTTTTTAAACCTATGTAGTTGGAAATAAGGAGGGAAGTGGCTCTGTAGAAGCCACTGATGAGACTTTTGACCTTGCACTACAGAAATTGCTACTGTCCCCAGTTTTTTTGGTGGCAATATTCCAATTCCAAGGGAAGATCCCACTCCATTAATAAAAAAGCTGTTCTTAAAATTCAGTCAGCACTGACATTTTGTTACAGTGTTATGATGATAAGTTGTAACATGACATGCTGTAATAAGTAAGATTACCTTGCTCGGTCTAGATGCCTCATTAAAGTCAGCAATAAATATCCAGTTGAATTCATCATCTGGACAGGCAATTTCTAAAAAAAAAATTATAAAGAAATCAGGTGGCCTATAGCAAGCTGCCCCTTTTAGCACTTTCCATCCTCTCCAATTCTTCTAGTTCCATATTAACTGGGGTGAAGAATTGCTGTGATTCAAATAACAAAATGAAGGCACATGCTGCTAAGTTTCTCAGCAGCTCATGTCCCTCCTGCCCAAGGAAGGAGAGTGGAAGCATGTTTGCCTGGCACCTGAGATGCCCAGCCGCCCCTGTCCTCTCTCTCCCTGCCCTCCTTTGGGCACATGGGCTTGCGTCATTTGAGTAGAAGGACATGTGGATTAGGAAGGTTTTTTCTCTGAGCACTGGTCTCGACCTCCAGCCCATTCAAAGAACATTAATGTGCAGGAGCCCTCTGGAAGTGTTGCAGATGGGTCATGTCCACAGGGAGATCTGGGCCCCCATGAATTACTATCAAGAACGTATCTTCTCTGAACCATCGCGAACTTGGCCAAGGACCAAGGCAATTAACACAAGCCTGAATGTCCCCTGGGGACTTCCATTACAGAGAGAAAGTCATAGCCTGGATTAACTGAGCATGTTATAAATCACTTGCAAAGTGGAATAGAACTCTTCTTTTCCTACCTTCTCTTCTCTTAAATGGCACCATGCTTCCCAAGCCCCAGGGCTGTTTACTGCCTCCTATCCCCCCACTGCCAATAGCTTATTTTTCTCAGAGGTCTGGCTCCAAAAGGAAATCTCTCAGAGCAGCAATACTGACTACCAAATTGAAGAGGTGTGGCTGTTTCTTAAAATCCATGCAATAATCTGAAATCTTTGCTCTTGTTAAATTCTTGCCCCAGTCCAATTTAAATGCTCTGTTTGCTGGTGCCTCTCTGGGCAATGTCTCCCCTGCTTGAAGATGTTCAAGCTTTTCTTTAACTGACCTCCACTGGCTTGCATCAGCAAAGGCTGTTGAAAATAATGAACTCTTGAGAGAGGTGGGACTCATCAGAGAGAGGTGAGAGAGAGGCAGCAGGGAGGAGAAAGGTCAGAGAAGAAAAAGAAGGTTAGTGGCTAATTTGAACAAACTGCATTTATAGTCAGAGGGAAAGGTCTTCGGGGCATTTTCATCACATCCTGCTCCTATGTCTTTACTGCAGAAGGTGAGGAGCAAAGGGGGGTTGGGGAGCTGCAGCTGGTTAGGGTTTGTAATTTTTCAGCTTGTTTTCTTCTTTAAATAACAACTATAACATTTTAACGAGGTAACAGAGCAGGCAATCATGACATGCTAAGATAAGCTTCCTTGTGACTAAAGTGGGGAAAACTCAGCATTTTGCATTTGACTAAATCCCAAGACCAGACTGGTCAGAGTAAGTCCCCCTCCCCTTTACCCTGGTGGGGGTGCTTGGGTTTGCTGTATTTCTCATGCCACGGACAAAGGGGAGGTGTGCCAAACCTTTCCTTTCAAACTGCCTTAGTATCAAAGCCTGGAAGTGCCCGTTTGTATCTACAGTGCTCCAGAATATACAGAAGAACATTTGAGCTCCTGTGACAAGGCATGAGAGGTCCTGTCCTCATTTACTGCTCTTGCATTAATACAAATCCATTTATTTTGAAAGGGAGTTTTACCCTGTGGTGCACACTCAAATACTGGGCCACTCACCATAGAATTACCCTGCTCCCTCAGCTTCTAAATCTTCACAAATAGGTAAATTGAAATGTAAATGCCCAGGTAGTGCACCCAGAAAAATTCCAGACACGCTCATGCACATACAACCCTTTGACATTAACAGAAGTAAATTGAAAAGGGTAAGTAAGAACCCCTTCTCCTGACTGGGAGCACCACGCCTTGCACAGACAATTGTATCGTGCCCTTGCCCATGTCCTTGTCCTCTAATTTTTGAATGTGCCCTATTCCTTTTGCCTGTTAGAAGAGCTCATTCTCAGGTGTTTCTTGATAAGGACTCTGTAGCGTTAAGCAGTTTAGACCCAAGAGACCACAGCTCACAGGTCATTAAAATAAACTGCAACGTGAGATCTCAGATGAGCTGTGCCCTCAGCATGGACACACATTGAGCTGACACCTGCAGTGGCGCTGCTTGCAGTCTGTCCTGCAAAGCTGGTTCCCCAGCTAGTCAAGAGTTAAGGGAGCTCTGGGCAGCCCAAACACACTGCAAGACTCTCACACCTAGAAGGTCACAAGAAATCTCTGCAATGCCATGAGAAGGCAGCGGGGAAATTTGTTAAACATTCAAATAATGTAGCTTTAATTAATGGCTTTTAGAAAATGACTTAGCGTGGTTGTCTCTCTCGTTACACTTAGCGTGATCAGATTGGCACTTTGGTTTAATGTCCTGAATATATTTCGTGTGCATGTATTTATATATGGAAATATATGTAGATTTATGGCTACACATGAACTATGTGATACCAGCCATGGATTTCATGACTCTTTCACAGCCAGAGCACTGGCACAAGAGTCAATGCACCTTTTTTCCATCCTCATTCCTGTTCTCCTGGGCATCTTACAGGCAGGACATTAGTGCAGCTCTGCAGACTCTCCACACGAGGTGTTTGGACACAGTTTGTGTCTGCATGCTCAGGGATGCTGGTGTAAGGAGAGCAGCCCTACTGCCTCCTCCCATCACAACCATCTTTTCTGAACAGAGACGAGAAAGACAACCAAGATGCACACAGGCTTACAGCCAGATGCAGGATACCTCCACCCAAGTGCTGAAGAAAGGAGGGATTTTTCACCCTTCACTTAGTATCCTGGCTGTTTTAAATCTTAATTCTCCCTGGAATATGAAATGCAGGGAACTGAGATACTTAATTTGGAAGCAGGGTGGATTCAGGGGCATAAATAACATTGCAGAATAGAATCTCAAGCATTTTATTAAATATTTAGACCTTTCACCCTTCACAAGGATAAAGTATTTCAAACACATCTATTTATAGTGAGTGGGAAGAGCATGATACACTGTGTAGGAAATCGTTATCAGAATATTATTTTTCCTGATATATCCTGGTTACAAATGTTCTACACTAACAGTGAAACTTTTTAGCTAATCTACAGCCACATGCACAGATTAATGTAGCACCTTCATAAACGATTGTGTGATTGCTTCTGACATTCACCAGCATTCTGTACCTCCAAGGAGAACTGATCCCTGAAAGCCAGCTCCTGTCCCTGCCCATGTAACTGGCTGTGCAACACATGGACTATCAGCACACTGATATAAGAGGAGTTTTTCACTGTGGCTGCCTATTCTGCTATGGAATTTGAAAGAAATGCTTGAAACAATGAAGATGCCTTCCTGACATGATACAATCCACCACTGCCATTGCTTTTGGCTTCTAGCACGCAACATAAACTTTTAAAAGACAAATATGCTATGATAGAAACCACAGCTGTCAATAGATACAGTTAAAAGTTCAATGAGCACTGATCATCCTGCGTCAGTTGTGCTGTGGTCTTTGCCTCTTCCTGGGGCATCAGTGCACTAGGAGACTTACTTGCCTTACATCCCATTTCTGCTAAGGGTGATCAACCTCAGCTGGGAATTGGGGTCTCCAGCCACAGCAGCTTCCCAAAGAACAGTGGGCTGCTCTGGCAGCAAGGTGAGATGATATTCAAGGTGTCATAACAAGAGGACATTTCCCAGGTAGCAATTCTGTGAAAGGCAGATAACAACAAAGCACTGGGAATGTCCAAACCCTCTTATTACCATAACGGTGGTTGCAGTAAAATAAATCCCCAAGCAGCACTCTGTTGGGAAAAAACAAAGTCCTGATGTCTTTTTCCACTCCTTCCTCAAACCTGCAGCTGAGTCAAAGGCCCACAGTAGAAGAGCTGCGTGAGAGGAAGATCCTCATCCGCTTCAGTGACTACGTGGAAGTGGCGGACGCGCAGGACTACGACAGGAGGGCGGACAAACCCTGGACACGGCTCACAGCCGCCGACAAAGTAAGTGGAACAACTCTGGGACAGCCATGGCCTAAACAGCCAGAGCATGTCCTGGCAAACCTTGGGTCCCACAGGTCCCATGGCTGTCAAGGAATAAACATCCACCTGACAGCCCTCCCCAACACACCTGTGGAATTTTCCCATTCACAAGGTTTGTTAGTTGGTTTGTTTGTTTGTTTGTAGCATAAATCTTTGGCAAGAGGATTTCTATATGCATGGAAACCAGGAGAGGGAAGGAATCCCAAGCCACTTGAGGAAAGGTCTTGATGACAGCCGTGTTATTTGTTTGTTGGTTTGTTTGTTTGTAGCATAAATCTTTGGCAAGAGGGTTTCTATATGCATGGAAACCAGGAAAGGGAAGGACTCCCAAGCCACTTGAGGAAAGGTCTTGATGACAGCCGTGTTATTTGTTTGTTGGTTTTGGTCTTACCATGTTATGCTGCCAGCTGAGAGCTCTGGCACGACTTAGCAGAGCAGTGAGACAGGAGTGTGTGCCAGAGTGGCTGTGCCAGGACAGGACAGGCTTGGGTGGGAAAATGCCAGCAAAGGTACCTCCATCCCTCCAAAGCCAGGTCACTCCTGTCAAGTGTGTTACAACAGGGGTCTTTGCTCAGAATTTCTGCTACAGAGTATTTTAAGCACTGAAATCACACAAGACCTGCAGATGAAAAAAAAAGACACACGTTTGGTATTGATGGCACTGCCTTCTGAGCACTGGTGGAACTTCCACTAAAGAGTGTCTCTGGTGTTGACACTGATGGCAGAGGGATTAAATTCCTGGCAAGTTATATCACTCACATGCTGAGGGTCTTAATGGGACCTCAGGAAAAATACTTAGAAGATTTTAAGGAACTTTATGGATGTTTTAAGAAGCAAGGACTATGAGGCTCCGTGATTCATTCATGAATCTTATAGTCACTCTAAGATGCCCTTTTAATTTAAAAGACTTTCAGATACCTGAATTCAAGCCTTGACTATTTCTTTGCCATGGAACTCACTCATTCAGCAATTGAGAGCATGACATCCAATGTTTAGAGCATTAGCAGGATTTCCAGCCACACCACTCATCTGTGGTGCTCTTGGTTTTATTGATAAAGGACAGCCTGTTATACTTGTATAATTCAACCAAAGGACTTGTGTAGTTTTGTGATGCTGTTCTCCTCCTTGAGAGAGGGATTTTTTCAGTTTAGCTTTGGTTAAGTTAATGTAGCATCAACTGCTCTGAAAAGAAATTGAAAACTTCTTCAAGACTGTCCAAGACCACAATATACTGGGTTAAATTAGTTTTTCTCATTTTACCTCACCATGTTTGACAAGATATTAGTCAACTGACTTAGCTTTATTCTCTTAATTGTTAGTTGAGAAAGGGAATAAATCTCCCAACTAGTTCTACCACCTTTGAGAGATCCCTGTCTGGGATGAAAGGCATGGAGAAACTTCAGCTGGGCATGGAGATTTGATCTCTCATCCTGTGTCTCTGAAAAGAACAAGCATTAAATACCACTATTAAATGTAACCTAGTAGAGTTTAGTATTAAGGCAGAGTATTTTGATGTCACTTTTTTTATAATGCATGTGAAGGTCTAGTAGTCAGAGAAAAGGGTTAAGTCCTTCAAATCAACCTTTTCTCAGCAAAGCACCATCAGAAAAAGAGATTTTTGTCATTCTAATATTAATGCCCTTTATGGCATAAGGAAGCAGATAGACTGGCTTTTGTTTGGGTCCTGTGGGCAGTATTCCGATTTCTGCCATTCAGGTGACCTGCTTTTCCTCAACACTATGTCCACTGTTGGAAAGAAACAGCCAGACAAATTGAAACAAAGCTGCATCATCCTAGATAGGATTATTTTCTTCCAGAGCTGTGATTCAATAGCTGTCTTCACTGGTCAGCACAGACTAGATTTATTGCAAAAACAGATTTTAGCAATGGGCTTTTCTGTTTGCCAGTAAATCTTGTTCTGTGTGCTGGGTGGAAGGAACTGCCTTCAGTCAGAGTTTGACTTTAGTAGGTCTGACTCAAAGAGGAAGGAGAAGGGCAATTTTGCATCTCTCCAACAGATGAGGATGAAGGGGGGAATAGATTTCAGTCCCTGTGGGAGTCAACCACCCCTGTGGCCTCCTTCACAGTCACTTCAGTAGCAGATTGAAGTGACTGGAGGAGCTGCTGCACAGCCATCACTCTGTCCTGATGGATGAGGCAGCACCTGACAGGAACTTCTAAGGAAAATAGGAAACCAAAACTGTGGAGAAGGACCAGAAAGAGCATTTTCTGTACAAAAACTTGCAAAATCCATCACTTAGAGTTTGTCAAAGCAAAGGTAGTTGCTGACTGGAGCAACTCTTTTGCAACACAGTTGCAAAAGCCCTGTTTTGGGCTTGTGCTACTCATATTGGTTTAGATTTCCCTCGCTGAGAAAAATTCCTGACAGACACGAGTACTGCTTACTGGAGCACCCCCTTTCCACCTCTGGTGCTGATGTTTTCAGCATCACACAGAAGGACAGTGCCCACACCTCGGACCCATGGGAGCATTTGGCCACAGCAGGCACCTTGCACCCTCCAAGTGCTCACAGTGAAACCACTTGTGAGCTACAAATATCACAGAGCTGTCAGAGGTCTTGACTGAGCTTGGAACTGGAGCCATTTCTGCTGAACACTATCTCTAGCATGCAGCTGAGTCCCTCCAAGTCACTCCTTTTTATTTCAATATTTCTCTTCCTGCCAGTGCCCCCTGGTTTTCTTTTCCCTCACAGACAAGCCACAGAGGCTGAATACCACCACACCATGGCTGGTTTTCTGCAGGGTGAATGTTTTGACTCAGTTCAATGAACAGCACAGCTGGGTCAGAAGGGATGAACAGGGCAGAGGGGCACAGCCTGAGGCAGAGTAGAGGGCAGGGAGCCAGGTATCCCTCTTTCTTTCCCAAGTAAGATCATTCGCTTCAGGTAACTTCACCTGAGGAAATTCAGAACCAATTCAGGCAGAAGACATCTCAAACACAAGTCTGTCAGGATCTGGGCCCAGTCTAGTCACAGTCCAGCTCTGGAAGAGATCACAGTGTTTCACAAACTGCAGTGCACATTTTTTTCTCATGCTTGTGCTAATTTAGATTTTGTACATGTAAATGTTTACATAATAAGCCAGAATTGGGTTCTGTACCTGCATTGTCTGTGATACGTTTTCAAATTGAGCCATTCCACTGAAGCATTTCTCTCTTCCCTTTATGTGATTTAGAACACGCTTATCTCTGTTCCTTTTCACATTTTAAAGTCTTTATGTTTGTCTTTATCTCTCTGATAATGTTATCTCTCTGTCTTACTTTTAATATACTATTTTGAGAACAAAGTGAATTTATTTTGATCTCTCTCATTTATACATTTATGAGTTTCTTTGTCCTTTGCAGGCAGCCATTCGAAAAGAGCTTAATGAATTTAAAAGCTCTGAAATGGAAGTTCATGAATTAAGTAGGCATCTAACAAGGTAAGCTGAGAGATTAATTTTTTAAGACTATAAATGAATACTGTTGTTTTCAAAAAAAAAAAGAAAAAAACACAAAGCCTGCAGCTGTTTCTCCAACATGCACTGAACGCACCATGAGGTCTAGACAACATTTAGAATTACAGGCTGTAAAAACAACCCACACAGATGAACATATGCTGCCCCATTATGGGGAGTTACGCAAGCACATGCCATTTAATGAAGTATAACCTTCTTTTTTTAAAAGCATTGTGCTGCATATCTGTTCTTCTGAGATCAAAAGTTTTAAATAAAAAAAAAAAATAGTGCCTGGAGGAGGTTGGGGAGCCCTGGTAGAGCATGTAGCAAAATCTGAATGAGTGCACACTAAGCCCTGCTGAGTGTGCAGCTGTTCCACACCACGCAGACCCCACCCACAGATCTCTTGGTCTTGTCCTCCACACCTGGCCATGCATGATGGGGCCACAATGGGGCATGGCAAGATCCACACTGTAAGAGCGGCACTATTATCTACACCTTGGGCTTCTTTTTAGTTTTAGAGACTGAACGAAATTTTCCATGAGGCCAAACTAACCAACTTCCTCTCTGATAGGCTAGGGCTGGAGCCAGGCCTTTGCAAATCAACACTTTAGACTTTAAAGATGAGTGTTGGGTACTGAAGACAAGTGACAGTGAGATCGGATGCAAAACTGGAGCTGCCCTTGTATTAATGTGTTCATCAGTTCAGTGCTCATGAAAAATGCAGGCAGTACTTTTAGGAGAAATACAGACAAGCTTAAGGCAAAATTAATTTTGTATTAGAAGATTTTTATGTGTATAAATTAATAATTATATTAAAATTCACCACATGTATTATGCATATATTACCTTGCAGAAACAATCTCCCTTCTCCATCCTAGCATGTGCTAGGCTGGTTGCACTGGGATTTGTAGTCACAGAGTGCTGCTAGAGACAAGCCAGCTGCTCCTGACCACAAGGTCTGGGAAAAGCCTTAGGATGTACAATTGGCCTAGATATGTTGACCCTACTGACAGCCTTTGAGGGACATTTGGCTCCTCCAGGGTGAGGTGACAATGTAGAAAGGACGAGGCTGTTTTAAAGGGGGTGTTGCTACAAGTAGTCAAGCTCCATCGAGAGCTCCATTGAATTCCATGAAGCCTTTAGCATCCCACAACATACAGACTGGTTTAGTTTTCCAGAAGTCTCTCTGGCTGCTTGGCTTTCACAGGTTTCTGCACAGTATTTTCCTTCTCTTCCAGTGTTGGAGTAAGCAGTGACCCTTTAAAGTTTGTATCTGAAAGCCACTGAGCTGTTTGCACTCAGTAAGTCTGGGCCAGGCATACAGAGAGCCACAGCTCACATAACAGACACTGGAAAAAGGATTTGCCTGAAGAACAGCAGGACTTACTGGTTCAACAAGTGGCTGTGGGAAATACGCACTTGAAGGAAGCATGCCTAAACAGAAGAGAGTAATTCCCTTAAATAAACTTAGATAAATCACCATTATAAAGTCATTAGCAAGGTAATGAGTTCTTCATGTCATTAAGCAGTGGCAAGAGCAAAGAATGTGTCACTTTACTGGTGGGACACATTAATTCATTCATAATAGAGTGAAAAATCAAAGCTTTAAAAACGTGTATTTGCAGACCTTACAAACCCAGACCTTCTGACACAGGATGCCTTGCAGGAAGGGTGGCCATTTTATCTCCATTTGTCTCTTTAGCCTCCAACATTAAGGAGTAATCATGGTTAAACTGGATGTAAATCTTTCTGGCAGAATAGCATAAGGTTTGTCTAAACTAGATAATTGTGTGGCCTGGAAGGCAAGCTGATCTGCTGTCACCCACTCAGGGATCCTCTAGGATGGACCCAAAGTGTGTGAATGTCTCTGGTTCATTTTGGTGCAAACAGCTTACACCTATGAACTGCAAGTCTGGCCAGGGCCGAGGAAGTGTGAGTGTCTGGCCATTTTGGGTCCTCTTGCCAGCGTGGAGGATGTCAATGTTGCAGGAATTGAGCTGTCTAATGGTGTCACTGTAGCAATTAGTTCTCCTGTGCAATATACATGTGAGGATATTATCTTATTGTTTCTCTTTTTTTTTTTCTCCCCCTTGGGTTCTAGGTTTCATAGACCGTAGCAGATCAATTCTACCTGACTACTATGCCATCTTCAAAACATAACTAAAAGGAACCATAAGTGCTGGTATTATTCACTTCCCTGTTACGTACAATGTAAATCTTCCAAACTGCCTTTTTAAAAAAAAAAAAAGAAAAAAAAAAAAAAGAGTAGAAAAATAAATATTAAAAAAAAGGAGAATTGTATTTACATGTGATGAGTACTGCAGCATCATCAGACCTGCTGGTTCAAGCTTCAGTAACAGAAAATACCCCTGGTGGGAAATCGTGCCAAGACTTGGCATCTATGTATAGGACTTTCCCGGCATGTGGATTTGCCATATGTGTTCAAGCCCAGCTGGTGGTGCAACCATTGTTGTCTTCAGGCACCCCTCATCCTGAAAAGCCTCTGTCATCAACCCTAGAGAGCCCTGAGATGGTGTTCAGGGAATCACTCGGCCTGGGTGAAGTCTCCAAAAGATGAGCCCCTATGGCACTAAAGCGCTTACACCAAACACTCCTTTCAAGCTGAGAACACCTTATGAGGATGGTGAAGGAGCAAAACTCTCCATGGGCCAGCCCATCTGTGAGTATCACCTGACTAGAAAGGCATTTCTTTCCCTGGAGAAATTTACAGCCAGTCAGTAGACATTGTTCAGCTTCCAAGCAGAAAAAGGTATCACCTCTGAAGAACAGGACTCCCTACTTCAGGCTGCTCCAGTTCTAGCAACTGTTTGTTTTCCATCTCTTCCAAGTATAATTTTCTAAACCCAGTGGTGAGCCCATTAGCAGTAAGTGACAAGAATGCTGAGGACCAGCAAGCAAAAGCCCATCTCTTCATGGTCACTGCATGGCATCTGCTCCGCTTGTAGTTTGTCTTACACCCAAACCTCGTGACTGTGTGAGAGCCAGCGTGCCCTGGGCAGCAGGAAAGGCTGGGATTCCCTGTGGCTCTGCAGAGGGAAACGCAACAGGAGCGACTGGAGTTCCATGGAGAATATCTATTGTCTCTGTATCAGGTGTCTCAAGAACTGATCCTAAACTCATACTGAGAAAAGCATGACAAAGTGTGTTACCTGGCCTAACAGAAGGAGTCTGAGGCATTCTTATGGATGGTGGGATTTGTCACTGGTACCCACGGCTGAGGCATAAGGACAGCAATTCAGAGGTGTTCTGAATTTTTGGGTTCTAATTTTGGTTTTAATTTATTTTTGTTTTAGTGGTTTAACCCACAAACTGACCAAGCAGAGCTCGGAGAGCTGGTCACTCTGAGCCTGGTTTACTTGCCAACTTCAGCGTGTGCTCTACAGTAAGGAAGCACACACAGCCTCACTGCTTTCAAGAATATGTCTGACAGGCTTAATTGAACCTGAACACAATTAAGTGCTTTTCTGAACTTAGGCCATCACCTTCCAGAATTAAGTCCTTAACTACATAATGCCAGCAAGCTGGGGCAGACATTGTCAGGATTCCTTTCAAACTCTTACAAGACACTATTATGCCATGTTTTGGGACAGTGGCTGAAAGCACTGTAGCAACATTACTGCAAGAAGTTCCAGATTATTATTTTACAACACCTTTTCTTCCACAATAGCTATTTTCCTTTGACAGTTTAAACAGAGAGGCCAAAGTTTTTTACTACAGAATAATTATTTCTGTTATTCTTTTACAAATTTTTCCTTTCTCAGTCTTCCATGTGTCTACCCTCTCTTCTGTGCTCCCTGTCCAGCTCCCCCTGTTCCATGCTAACATTGCCCTTCACTGATTGCAGGCTGAGAAGCCTCACACTTGAGCATTTAATGGCCAGTGCAGAGTAGTGCCAACACTCCTGCCTCTTCTCAGGCCTAACCTCACTCCTCTGGATGCAGGAGTACAGCCAAAGGATCTGCATGAAGCCCATAGAGTGGCTCTAGCACCCAGACTGCCCCAGCAGCCCTGGCAGCGAGGGCAACGCTCCATCTGCGCTTGGTGGTGGCACTCAGGGCCTCGCAGATTGGCTCTCCATCAGAGAGAAGCAAAAGCTTTTCATTCCCATCCATGGCCATCTTGCAATGCTGTGGATTATTAGCTATTAAATGAGGATTGGCTGCTGTAGAATGGAACATCAAAGGAAAGTAAAAACCAGGTGGTTTCTGGTGCTTCCCAGAGTGGGTGATGATTTCTGGGGAAACACACCGTGATCCCTGTATCACCAGCTCACACTTGCTTTAGATAGAAGTTCATCAGAAGTGAAAGCCTTCAATGTGCAATGTTACCACCTCAGTGCAGCAGAGGCAGAGCACTTAACGTACCAGCCAGGAATACACTGCTTTGGGGTTATCTTCAAGAAAACCTCAGTTCATGTTTATAAATTCATTCACATATACATATGCACACAAGTTACAAAACTGCATCACAGCTTTAAAACAAGGGAAAAAAGCCTTTATGCTTTTGCCTGCACAGACACTGCATTAGCAAAGAACTGTTCTGAAGAACAACAAATCCTTGTGTTCCCAGCATGGATCTCACACCTACCCTGGCATCACTGGCTTAGAGGATCGCTGTGAAATGAAAGGGACACCATTTAAGGAGCAGTTGTGAAAGGACTCACAGGACTTGGTAGGCTAGTGGGAGGAAAAGGTGAGAGTTTGTTTCATTTTTATTAATAAAATTAAGAGGAGGGAGGTGGAAGTCACAGGCTGCTGCTGCCTGTCCATTGTTAGTGCTGGAGTCCCAGGGGAATGATCAGTCTGGGCACTGCCTCTGTCCCTCACGGGCACAGCCCCAAGCACTGCCCCCAGTGCCTGTCTGGCACCCAAAATAAACCCTTGAGCGCTGGCTGAGACACATAACAGCCAAGTCCTGGGTGATGGCCTAACATTCCCCAGCACCTTCATCTGGATGAGCCCATGGCAGGTCCCTGCTGGCCACTCAGCAAGTTGCCACATTCAGCGTTGCCCCATGATTTGTGCTGTTCCCAGGGCAGCTCCATGTTGCCATGCTTTTTTTTTTTTTTTTTTTTTTTTTTTTTTTTTTGGTTTTTTTTTCTACTGCGCTATCGGAGATAGAGAGGAGTGTACAGGCATTCTGGACCTATACAAACTCTCTTCAGTCCTCCTCGATAGGTTTAATGAGGCGGAACACGATGAAGGNTTTTTCTTTGGGTTTTTTTTTTTATTTAACTCCTAGCTGAGCAATCACCAGGTCAGAAGTGGAAGAATTGCCATATTTCTCCCCAGCTGGAAATAGAGCTTATTCCTGAAAAGGGGAGAGGGGAGGAAAAAGAAGCCATACAAAGTGTTTGGCACTGCAGTATCACCAAACTGACACTTCATCTGCTTTAACTTCAGTGGGTCTGGGTAGTTTTCAAAGTTAACCTTTGTCAAGGTGTTCCACAACAGCCTTTCAGGGCCTGAACACAGCACCGCATCCTCAGTGTGCATGCCCACCTCTGGCATCCCTGGGAAGTTGCACACAAACTGGAGAACTGCTGGTCCCTTTTTTTTATAAATCTGGTTTCTTGCGAATTTTTTCTCATCTGTGAAAGCCATCGCTATCATGGCAAAGGAGCCGTGATTCTTTTGGCAGTAAAGGAAAAAAACCAAACGGCAAACAATCATGATTTCTCTCCTTTGACCTGGATTTTGTGTAGGACATAATGATGGCATTCCTGCTAACAGAGTCATGCTCATTTTGATTGGAAGGAGATTAATAGTGGCAATAAAGAAATTACACCAGGTTTAGAGAATGGAAAAATCAACACAGAACAAAAATTACTATTCCAGTCATCCATCTCCAGAGATAATCTAGAGTCAAGGAATAGAAGCATTTTTGTTATAATCTACTGAATCCTGAATACTTAAAGTGTGCAAGTGTTTTGACATCTGTTCAGCAGCCTGCCGAATAATGAAGTAGATACGGGGACTAAGGGGTGGCTGGGGAGGTGGTGGGGATTGGAAAAGTAGTTCCAAAATGTCTAGACCAAAAAGTTTTGATTGTTTGGGAAAAGTCATGGTGAGGAAGGCTGATAGTGGTATCACCCTCCTACCCACACCTTCACCAGCAGAGGGTTGCAGGGACCTGGTGACACCATTCTGACTCAGAGGGAATGTGGGCATTGTGGCTTTTGCCCACTCTACACCCCAATGGGTGGGTACTTGCAGGCTGAGGAAGTTTCAGGCTGCGAGTTTGCTGGGAAGGGGCTCAGGCCGACTTTTGTGTCTAGGCAATTCCTCCTGAACGCACTGGGCGTTATCAGAAGGGAAGGAAGAGGCGGGGGAAAGAACATAATAGACTTTTAGCTGTTTTATGTTAACTGAAACCATTTAGTGAGCCCATTACACAAATATATGTCATCCTAATACATGTGTAACCACTGCATTCTGTCATCACTGCAACTACTCACCAAACTTGCCCTTCCTTATTTCTACAGCACCACCTGTGCAGTGCAAACACTATAAACCAAGAGAGGGGGGAGCACTTCCAACATGCCTAGTGAAGCGTGCACTTATAAAAATAGATGGGCAAGGTGGAAACCCATGGTTATACATGTATGGGGGCTCCCTAACGTGCCTGCAAATAAAATAACTTTGTATAAATAGCCATGGGATATGACTAGGCTAATAAAAAAATCAGGAAAGAAAAAGGGGACAAATTATTTTTCCCAGGTGTTCAGTCTGCTTGAGCTTGGAACAACTTCTGTAAACAAAGAGGAGGTGACGGGCACATTTCCTGTGTTCCTGTGTGTCCCAGTTACTCCTGCACCAGTTGCATTTTCCAGTTGATATCCAAGTGTATGTATATAGTTTGTCTTTGTATAGGAGTGAGTGTGGTGGCTGTCAATCGTGATCTTCCAGTATTGTAATTTAACAGATTATGGCTGTATGAAAATGATGTAAATAACTAGAAAAAATTAAACTGGATCTCTATGTCCTGGTTTTTGTACATACTGAAACTGCATGGTATTTAAATTATTGTTTGTCTCTGATGTATGCAGTTTCTTAAAAAAATTCATTTAAAGAAAAGCTTTCTGGTGCCTGTGTATTTTATCACCCTCTCTCCCAGTCACTGACAGCGTAACACACAGAGGCAGTCAAGGAAACTGGTCAGGTTCACCCACACCTCCATGGGAGCAAAGCAGGAAAGGGAGACTTCCCAGAGCAGATGGGTGGCACAGACCAGATGAGCCCCAAGCGCTGTGGCTGGGCTGGTGCAGCTCAGCAAGGAAGGACGAGCGGCACCTCAGCTGCTGAAGGGGTAGGTGGCACCACCCTAGCAAAGAGCAAATCCAACAGTCTGCACTGGACATGCACAGGCATCCAAAAATCCCACAACCAAACCCCATCACCACAATGCTGCTGGTGCAGGCTGTGCTCTGCCAGGGCCAGCTGCCAGAGTCAATGTGCAGCCACCAAGCAGCACCAGCAAGTGATGCTGCTGTTGAGCAGGGGCCATTCCTGCACATCCATATCACGTATTCCTATTTTTTGTTACCCTTCTTCCCTGAGTAGCTTCTGTGGGTGACAAGTTGAAGCCTCTGTGTAGTGAAAGGAGGAGGAAAAGCTTTCACAAGAGTAAGTACATACCTTCAAACAGGCTCACTGGCTTCTGCAAGGGTGACAGCTCTGCTGAGGCTCTTCGGCGTTTGGAACTGACGGTGCAAACATTCTGACCCTCAGGAGACAAGTGACACCCAGCATCCTCACTGTAAGTGGCAGCTGGGAGCAGCTCCCCTCCCCTGACACACAGAGGCTTCCAATTACACAAAAATTCAAGATCCATCTGCTTTAACTGACCAAATTCTGTTCCTTTCCCTGGCTGATAGGGAAAGACAACGTGATCAAAACTCTGGTATTGGGCTTTTTTTGGTTTGCTTCCATCTGGGCGACTTTTCACCTACCCCACAATCCTTGTTTGTGTGTGTTTGTATTTCCATTCTGACAGCCAACGAGTTTGTGGCTATCCTGTGAGATGTGGATAAATAAAGTAAGCAAAATTGTAGGTTGTGACTTAAGATCATCTTACCCCACATCGAGCTATGGCTTCCATAGCAGCAGTATATAGTGGATTGGTTACATACAGTAATTTCTGTGCTTTAACAAGAAAATTATGGGTGAGAATACATTGTACAGGGAATGTGAGAACACAGTCCAATTTCTTGCACTGAGACCTCTACAAAAATGATGGGTTGTGTTTTAATGGAAGCAGTTCATAAAACCAGTTTTAAGTGAAGGCATGTGTGTGTCTTCAACAAAGTCCATGTAATTATTTGCAATCAAATTGCAATCCAATGCCATCTGTAGGCAGGAAAAGGAGAAGGCTGGAAAAAAATCAATTCTCCATTTAACAGACACACCTGCACAAACACACTGTGCTGCTTGGCAGTGCCTGGCGAAGAGCTCAGTGCCCTTAGCACAGGTGTAGGACTGGATTGCTTTGCCATCATCTTCCTCACCTCCATTTCTCCCCTTCGCTCCTCAGATCAGGGTTTCTCAACCAACCAAGCCCCAAAACAACAGCATGGCCATGTCCTGGTCACACAGTTGAGCTGGTCTGTGTGGGACAAAGCAGCTGCCCTGCTCCTGAGCAGTGGGAGCTTCTGGTGCAGCTGTCAGGGCAAGGTGCAGGCAGTGCCACAGCACCCTCAGGTCACACAGGCCAGCAGTGCCTTCAAACAGTACAAAGCTGCTTACAGAATTCTTCCCCGAGTGGCAGGATGAACTAAAGCTTGGCTTTTAGGCAGATTTGTGCCACACGAGCTGTGGTGTTCAGAAGGACATTTTCAGCTGAAGCTGTCCCATGTGGAGATGGCAGTTGATCTCCTGTCCACAGAACTCTGCCCTCTATCACTGTTACTTTATGAGCCTTTGAATTATTGTACTTCAGCTACTTTAGTCTCCATGCTCTCCTGCTTTTCTTTCCATGCAGTCAGGCCCCTTAATAAAGTCCAGCCCACTCATCATTTTTCAAGCATCATCCTCTGACATCTGCCATTACTTTGCTTATCTGGAGTTTCCATCACATTTGGACATCAGCTGGAAAAGAATTGGTGCATGCAGCATGGGAGAGCACAGACATGTGGCACCACTCTAAATCTCTCTGGAGAAAAAGAATGGCTTGAGGGGAGAACTGGATCAAATTAAGCTTAATTTTTTGTTTGCAAAGCCCATGAAGATAGTTGGCAGGGTGAAGCTTGAGGGGGAGAGCTTTCACTGTCCAAAGTGAATGCATCAGTGCTGTCTTGGGGGGAAAAATAGTATCAAGTTAAAATAAAAACAACAATCTAACACTTGTTTAGTTCTGAATGAACAAGCAAATATGCAGCAAGCAGTTACATACTCAGCCAGTCAAGAAGAAATTATGTAAATAAAGAAAAAATACCTCATTTTCAAGCTTCTCAGGAAAAATGAACACCAGGTAACTTCTTATGTTCCTGCTGGATGACATAGAGGTTAACAGAAAACAAACACCAAACATAACCCCTTCCTCACCTTACTTAGCCAAAGATTTCAGTGTGAGGCTCAACTACGTGCAACATCAAAATATTCTGTGTTAGGAACTATTAGTCCATAGTAGACAAATGACCCAACTTAGACTTCCCATTAGAAGAGCCAAGTTGGACACCAAAACTACTGCACTGGTTTAGTTCAAGAGGTCCAAGAATGCTCACCACCAACCCCAAGCTGGTGACAAGTCTGGAGGGACAGACCCAGGCTTCCCTAACACTGGACTCTGCTCCAGGCTGGGACTTTAGAGGTACCTTGCCTCAACTTTCCCCTGCCCATCGCAGGCTGGGGACAGTGGCAGCTCCCATTTTGCCGTTCTGCTCCCTTGGGAAGCAGGGCTCTGAGCGAAAGCTTCACGTTCCACTGGATGTATAAGCAACTGAGCAATCACCCAAAATTAACTGAGCCTAAGTGAGCCAGATTCATACTTCCAGTCTATTGGGAATTCAGGGCATCTTCTGCGTAAACTGATCGCTCCATAAATCCACAGCTTAAGTCTGTGAATGGATCCATTATGAGACACACAAGTGCCTCTCACCAGCAGTGAAGGGAGCATGGCATTCAACCACCATGCACTCTCTTTAAAGCTCTCCTTCTTCAGCATAGCCCACAATAAACAATGACCTTCTGCATTAAAGAAACACTCCTGATCCTTCTTGGTACATGGAACTGAAAAAGCTACACACTAACTTCAGCTGGACATTACAGTGGAGCAGCATTTGGGGATCCATCCCACATAAAATGGGATGTTTAAGTAAAACTGCTGGTTTTTATGTGGAAACACAGTTTTTTACTGTGAAGATGACCAAGTACAGGTTGCCCAAAGAGGTGTTAGACACTCTCTCCTTGGAGACAGTCAAAAGCCACATGAACATGCTTGGTCTTGGGCAACCAGCTCTAGGTGGCCCTGCTTGGGAAGGGGGGTCAGACCATGAGGACTCCAGAGGTCCCTGGCAACTTCAGCCTTTCTATGGTTCCGTAAAAGTTGATCTCTCTCTTCTGTGCAGCTCCAGGCCTGCCTACTGATAGAGAAAGGCTTCTTTAAATTAAAAAAAATCTTTTGGAGCCTTCAGTCAAACAGTAATTGGAAGAACACTCACTGGCAAGCCTGGAAGCAGTAACACTGACTGGCATTTCTAATCCTGATTCAGTGCACCTCTCCTCACAGGATATGAGTTATTGATTCCCTCTCAGGACTGAAACAGCTGAACACCCTCGGTGTCGTCGCTGCTGGTGTTTAACTGACCGAGTAACGCGCTGTGGGAAGGCCGCAGTACAGCACCCGCATGGCTGGGCTGCTGTGGGCTGCCTCCTCCACACCCGCAACCCATGCACCTGTGGCCATTGTTTGAAACACCCATGTGCTGCATGTTACAGAATGCAGGGCTGTTGTTGACAGAACTTGTGTCTGCCCTGTGCACCTTACCCAGCTCCCGTGCCTGCACTGGGAAAACAAGCGATCATGCAGCGTGAACTCCATGGATTACAGCACAGTGCAGCACAACAACGGATTCCAAAGCAGACACAAACGCGCTTTTCCTGAACTGGCTGACCTTGGGCATTCCAGCAAGGCCAACAGCAAGGTCTCAGCATCCAGCAGAGATCATCTCCCCAGGATTTTAGGGGTAACCCCAGCCAAGTCCCAGGCTTCCCCACTTAATGTGCTGCAAGGTAAACGTGACCCAGTTTAAAACAAAATTTTCTGAAGTATTTCAAGTCTGCACAACACCAAGTGCAAGTGAAACACACTCTCTGAAGTGCAACGAGCATCTGTGGTACACAGTACACTGAGCACCAATTTGAGTCAAGTAACAGCTAAGCAACACATTCTTATGTACAATTCCCTGGTCTATGCAGGAGGTAGAAATAGAATTTAACACTTTTACAAGAAAAAGATCAGTTCCCCAATAAATCTCTACTGGTCTATGCAAGAGGTAGAAAAAGAATTTAACACTTTTACAAAAAAAAAAAGATCAGTTCCCCAGTAAATCTCTATCTATGGCTAATCACTCTACTTTTACTTACATCATGAATTACATTTCTGCATTCAATTAATTTTGAAATCTAAAGCAAACAAGAATCAAATTACAATATCTTTGAGCCAAGCACTCAGCAGAGGCACTGGTTATTACTGGGCTGTAATTCTGAACTATATTGGCTCATCCCACTGATTTTCTCCATACCTGCAGAGATTAACTTCTCTAGAATATCTTCCCTGAAGAGCAAAGGAGATACAGCCATAGAGAGCTGTTTGACAGATAAAAGGAAAGTATTTTAAAACACTTCAGAAAAGGATGTCACCCCTGGTCATTGTGATGTCCTGTACCTCAGATTTGGGAAGCTTCATTTATCTGAAAATTTACAGTGTTAAAAGAGTACAATTACATTTCTAGCAAAAGCATGCTTGTTCACCACCCAGCAGGCTGACATTCAGTAAATTCACTGTAAAAATACCGCCAAGTAGTAACTAGTTATATCAAATATAAGACGGCACACTGAAACATTTTTTTAAGTACAAGTAAATCTATTTACCTTGCTTCAAAAGTTAGGTTTACTTCTGCAAAAGCAAGAGAGCACACTGTGTAATCAAAATACTGTAGCTGGATGAACAAGCAACACTTCCAACATCATCACCCCACCACTAAGTATCTTCATTCCATCTGTATTTATTGAAAAATATTTACACATTAGTCACCACGCTTTAATAGCATCTTTACAGAAAAGGGTTAATGAAGAACATCACACTAGGATGGGGGAAGGGTGGTAAAATGTCTTTTCAAAAGTCTTTTTTTCCCCAAGCTGTCAGAAGCGAAGAGAGTTCTCAGACGGAGTGTGCCGGCGTCCCGCAGTGCGTGCGCCACAGATCCACAGCTTTGCTGACAATGGCGTCGGTGTTGTCCTGAGGAATCTGCAAAAGATCAGGGCAAGGTGCCTGCTCAGAGCACTGCACTCACACTGCTTCGGTTAAAATAAAGATTCTGAATTTCCAGTTCAGATTTTATCTCTTTATAAAAAAGAAAACAAAACTAGAATCCCATCTCCCTGTCCTCTCATCCCACCATCCCTCAGTCCCGCACGCACCATATTACATGCAGGTTTTGGACAAAAAGCTTTTATTTCCAAAATGCTGATAAGCAGCCAGGCATCTCACACTTCACACATCCCTGACACCAGGCATGACTCACACTGCCTATCCATGAGCACAAACTGTATCTCGTGTAACTCTGGGTTACACTGGGACCCTACAGCCCTGCTGACACAGCTCTTTACTATTTAGGGCCAGGAAGGTTCAGGGTCAGGTTCATGATCCCATCCTCACATCAACAGAAAACGCACCTTGAGTCTACAGATTTACACTCAGGCAAGACACAAAAAAAGGTGCCAGAAACCAACTTTTCTAAGAAGCCTCCAGAAAAATTAACCTAACCTGACCTGCACTTATTTCACAGAAAAACCTTTTAGTATCACAAGGAATGTTAATTCTGTACAAACAGAGATAATACATTCCCCAAGCCTAAAAATCACTTCATTCTATGGAAGCCTTAACTCCTGATAGAAAAAGTTATTATTCTCATTGCTGAGCATTCTCCCTTCACCTTGGTGCTGCTACACTCTTCTCAGTAATGTAATAATATCTTTTGGTACATCTGCAGCAGACAAGTGATTCAGGCTGAAACAGTTATAAGCTGTAAAAGGTAATGCAAAGCATAATTAGAGTACTTACATTTTCCAAAAACTGTGTGATCTTTTCTGCAGAATTCAGTGCTATTATCTTCATTTTAAAGGTTAATAATATCTCCACAGCAACAAACACAAGAATCTTGCAGGATCCACTTATAACTTTGTCCCAAACTCTACAAGAAAGTGAAAAGCAATCACTAAACATTATTGCAGTGTTTATCTGCTTATTTCTCTGCTAGAACAGCCTTTGTACAACCATCTCTATCCAGATTATTTTTCTGAAGAACTACAGTGTATTGAATTATTTGGGTCAGAATAAATAGAAGACATTTTATCAACTCCTTAACCTGTGCAGAGCAGAGGGATGGCAAGCAGTAATTGTACTGACATGGTGGGTTGCTGTTTGGAAACTGAACTATTTACAAGCTCAAGTACAAAAAGCAAATCTTGGCTTAATAGCCTGGACTATAACAACTACTCTACTGGACTACACAGCTGCCAGAGTGTGTGGTAAAGATGAGAATTTTTCCTAAGGAAAAAAAAATTAATTAGCATGCCTCATAAAGATACTCTTCAATCAGCTAAATTGCTAAAAATTCAAAGGGATGTAATACTGAACTACTACATCTCAAGCAGGTAAATATTCCAGGTCATTGCTGTATGAGATACAAATATGACCTATCAGCAGGATATAGTCCATGATGTTTAAATTAGGCATAAGGAACAACTGTTAAGTCTTCCAATCCACTACCTCTTGTGTGAAACTGTACCTAGACCTCATAGTTTTAAGAAAATCTGAAGGGCAGGTGTCCAAAGGCTTCAGTAACAGAACTTGGATAAGTATTAAAACGGATCATCACTACCAGAACAGCCTGCAACAATTTGAAATCATCCTTCATCCAGTAGCTCTCTCTCAGGCCCAGCTCAAGAGACTCAGGATAAAAGATTACACCAAACAGTGTGGAACCATCTGTCAGATGGCAGCTTTTATAGGCTCACATTATTTTTAGTTCTTTAATTTTAAGTGCAGTGTCAGGAAGAGTTTCTGTTCTTGCTCCTCCAGGGCATTTGTTCAAAGTACTGCTCCTTCCAAATAAAAACATGGGAGAACAAAGATCACACACTATCCTCCATATTTTCTGAATACAGTAACACCTCTGCAGCCCATCTACAAATTTGGATCTATGGGTGTGCTCCTTCCAGGGACAACTCAATTTTTGTATGATCTCTCTCAGAATTTGTCCTTCAGCCCTGAGAGCCAGGAGAGCACAACGCAGGCACAACACAAATTTTGACGGCTGAACTGAAGTGTAGGATCCCACTTTTACACAAGGAATTAAGAGGGGAGAGCCCAGCCAAGAGCCATTACGATGATAAAAGGAATTCCTATTAAGAAAGGTGAGACAGCTTGGACTGCTCAGCCTGCAGAAGAGAGGGATCTGGGGAATCTCATCAATGTACACAAGTACTGGAAGAGCAAGCACAAAAAGGATGGAGCCAGGCACTCTCCAATCACGCCCAGTGAAGGGATCTGAGGCAACAGGTACAAACTCAAACACAGGAGTAGATTTTAACTTATAATGAAGAAAGGAGAAAAACAAATGTGTAAGATCCTCAGGATTATTCTGAAAGTAGAAGGAAACAAAAAACCCACATGGACAGATAGGGGGAAAAAACAAGGCACAGACAATTTCTTTCCCCTTTGCAAATTAGTTTTAATTCCCTGTCTTGCTATGATTAAACAATTAGTATAATCCCCACAGGGACAGGAACAACACATAACCCAAGATCAAAATCTTACTGCTTCATTTGTGGTTCAGGCATCCCAGGACAAATGATCACTGCAAATATTGCTTTGCTGTTTAAGTCAGGTCTAGGAAGCTTTAAGCAAGGATATGAGAAAACTGAGACAACAATTCTGTTCCACACTGCACAGGTCACCCCTGTTTACTTCTACAGCGTTTTCCTTCACAAACACATCTGTTTAGAACAGAAGAAAAATTTCCCCATGTGTTTCATGTGCATCAGAACTGTAATTGCAAGTGACAATTACAGAGTAGGAGATCTCAAAAACAGGAAATAATTTTTAAAGTTCATATTAACGCTCATGTTAATTTGAAAACAAACTTACTAATCCTATTATAAAATACCCAGTCTTCTTTCATTATTTTGCTTCCAATTCTTCTGACTTCAGTCTCCATAATTACAGTAGGTTACATGCTATGCTCAGAAAACACTCTATTGTTTTCCTGCATTATTTAGGTCTGATTCCAGAACAAATGTTTTGACAATGGCAAAACAGATGCAGTATCTAAATCACCAGTGTCTTAACAAATTTTGGAAGATGGTGCACAGAAAAGTGAGTGAGATGTCAGCACTAACCAGCTGTGTCTGCTGCAATATTTTTCCCTTAACATTTCCAGCTATTGTTACTCTCAGTACAACTCCACCAGTTGGTTCCACTAATCAGGAATCAGGTTCCACTGTGCAACACTGTGACCAACAAGTCAGCAACTTGTCTGTACCAGACAACAACATAAACTGTCAAAAGTGGAAAAAAACCACAGCAGTTTCAAGGAAACATATTTTCTGATTATCCTATTCTAATACAGCAGTCTTGTGTATCTACTGATGGCAACAGGGGTCTTGCTTTCACTTTTTGAATAGCAATCATTTAAGGTCACGTTTACTGCTAGAGACAGTAACTTATTACCTGTTCTCTGAAGAACCTGGAGAGGGGGAAAGTATAAGAGAAACATCATAAAACTGTGCCTACAGACCTACTCAGGAATGCAGAAAAAGAAATACATATTCTGAATAGAATTCACTGTGTTTTGTGTGACTATCATCCTCTGTGAAATACAACTGTTAATTAACCACAGGAATGCTCTTGCAGGTGCTTCTTGAACAGCGAAGCAGTATTGATAACCACAAGAAAAAAAAAAAAAAAAGAAATAGGAGGCTATAAAGGCAAAGAGCACGCCAAGGATTATGCAAATGAAACCATTTACTTTTCACTGAGCTGCTTCTGCAGACAAGATGCGACTTACTCTGTGTGTACCCGTGTGTGAAGGGGTGCCACTCTCTGAGGTTCCTGCACCACTACAGTGCAATAACACACAAGAGGCATCACAGCACTGCTGCTCTCTCTTTTCTGATGTATTACCATTAGCGTCACAGTTTTCCCCTATGCTGCAGGGTAAACACACTCAACATTATTTCCTGGTTCTGATCCTCCAGTCATCCAGGCAAGAGATACCTAAAAAGAACAAATGCTTTCTCCTCTGCCTGCACTTATGAGTGTCCTTCCAGAAGTAACTGAGCATGGAGGGACACGAGGCTCACAAATCTCATCCTGATCTATCATGGTCTTGTGCCCATCCATTTGCAGACCTGGGAAGCAGCTCAGTGAGGCAAAGGCAAACCAAATTAAGTCTCTCCGTAGTAGCAGCCCACATGCACATTCTTATGCCCTCCTGCTTCACAGTAAAATTAAGGCATTTTCCATATTTCTGTTGTTTCTATTAATAAATGACTTACATTTTTACAACTAAATGTAATTTATGCAGGGCATGGAGATCACGGATGTAAAACTCCAGAATTGTATTAATACATGAGGTAGTGCCAGTTTGAAAATCCTAAGATTTCAGAAGAATAACCAAATACTTTGCCACTAGCAAGGCACCAGAGACTAATAACCTAACACCACTCAGCCAATGCAAGCCTTCAGTGCAGAGTACAAATCACATTAGGCAGGGGCCTAATGTGTGAGTGGCATCATTGGGCCATAAAAAACGCCTGGCTCATTCACAATTACAACTGCAAAGCTGCACTGCTTCTGCTGGATCATCTGGGCTGACAGTGCCAAATTAAACTGGCAGCCACAGTGCCATTTTGCCTGTAGAGCTGAAGCCACAAACAAGGTTTAAGAGCAGGGATCTCCAGCTGAAGGCCCTCATAGCACCATTGGAAAGCTTTCCACACATGGGCTTACCAAACAGATGAGCAGATATGCTGTGGCACAAATCAAACAAACAGGGCAACAATGAGTATGAAAACAAAGGTATGATCCAGTTCTCTCCCTGTCTCAGAGAGAAGTACACCTTTCTGTGCCTCTCAAACCTCTGCTACAGGCTGGTTCATATTCCAGGAAGCACCCTGTCTTTATTCCAGGTGGGATACAGAGTCTTTGAAATGGCCAGTCTGCTCCTCCCTTTTACCAATGTGACACCTTTAAGAAGTTTGTTAAGAAGCTCATCACATAACATGCCAAGTGTATTAGAGACTGCGTGAGCTCAGAGCAAAAGTTTCCACATTAAACTTGCCTGTATGTATTTTCCAAGTGCACTTATATTAAACTGATGCATATATTTTACCTATGGTGTAACTCAAAGTGTGCTATAAAACAGTATTTATACTGAGTGGCAATGCCTGTCAGGTATTGTGCAACTTCATCTCACCATTACCAGGTTAAATTTCTGCACAGCATGTATAAGTCTTGTATACCTCAGAGAAAAACAAACAAACAAAACCATGAAATTTAGATTTATCTGCCTAGCAGAGAAGACTGCAGTTCATAGAAAGCAAGCAGCCTCTCTAAGAAATGCCGTGCTAAATCATAAGCGAAAATAAATCATGAAAGACTGTGTTCAGATAATCTATCACTTGACAAGAAAGTAAGTAAAATTCACAGGAGAACTGGAGACCTTCAAACCTCAGCAGTTTCAACACTGACATTTGGATGAATTTCAGATAAGCACTGGGGCTTCCAGATCCTAATCCAAACTGAATTTCCAAGCATTAATTAAGTTCATCTGTCACATACTACCCATGAAGTATGTTATTTCCTCAGCGAATAAGGCCATTATGATTACAACTGAATAATTCACAAACCTAAACTGCCAAGAAAAAGTGCACTTTCATCATGTTCCCAGAAGAACTGTCGGGAAAAGGGATTGTTCTGCCGTCAGAAGTACCAACACTGAAATTTGTTTTTCCTCCAGAGTGATACAAAAAGTCAGTATTTTGACCTTTTCCAGGGGGAAAAAAATGTATTAAAAAATTCCAGGTAATCAAACTATTTTGTTTCAGTAAGGTAAAACAGCATATGGGAATGTTAAAGATGTATACTGGCTAGACAAAATATTTCATATAAATAAAACTGATTCAAAATGGTAGACATTTGAAACCAAATATTATGGCACGATGAAATATGAAATCATAATTCTTCATCTAGATTTTTTTCCTTTTACACCATCAGGATGACACAGCTCCATTAAATTTTCCATTTTCAACAGAAATTTGAAAAAACCTCCTTCATCTTCCAAGAGCAAATCTGCTCTGATACAAATTCCTGTCTCAGCTCTTGTCCACAGCTGTAAGATCCAGTAGCAAAATTGAATCACATGAGTTCTAAACTGTAACAAACATCCTATACTATGCATGCTTACATAATTTCTGCAGTCACAGAAGTAGTAAAAGCTTTCAATCACCACATCACACAACCACTAAGCAGACAAGACTAGTTTGGAGCCTTATAGGTGCTTGATGAGAAGAACTTGCCATGTAACAATTGCCGTGTTGCACCTAAAAGTCTCAATCCTTCGCAAAATGTTTTTTTTCTCTCAAACATAATCCTTAGCACCAATAAAACCTACAGAACCTCAAAGACCATGGTCCAATAAGAGCAGAGAGCATGATTTCTAATCTTAGTTTGTTCCCTAAAATCTTCTTATTCTTCTTAGGGTAAATAAAACATTTTTAAAAACAGCCATTTTCCACTTTCCTCCATGGAACATTAAGACCCAGATGAACAAACACTGAATCCACTATTCAGATTATGACCAACTTCACTACCATAAAAGCATTTTCTAGAAAGCAATTTACAAAGCTCTGTTTCCATGCTAGGTTCCTATCATAGCCACTGAAGTCCTGTGATTCCCTTGAAGTAAAACCTTGAACATTGTTACTTCTCAAAGTCTTCACACTGCTGAAAACAACACCATTGTTTTCTCTGTGCCACATCCTGTTCAGCTTTCAGCAACTCTTATTAATGCAGAAAGACATTTCTCAACACTGAGCTTGAATTTCCTGCTTTCCAAGAGTTCTCAGGCAGCAGAATTAGAGAAATCATACCAGCTTCATTTCAAAAGCCCTTCAGTGAAGTGTCATGCACAAGAATTTTTCCCTTTTAAAAGCTCAACAACCTATTTACTAACTGTAGAGTCCTGACATAATCTACTATTTCATTAACTTTGTAATATTCAATTTGCCCTAGTACTTTTTAAAATAAACATTCTGTCATGGTTTAACCCCAGCCAGCAACAGAGCAGCAGACAGCCACTCATTTACTGCCTTCACCAGTGGAAGGGTAGAAGTAAGAAATAAATTTGTGGGTGGAGAAAAAAGTTTAATAATAATAAAAAAGTAATAATTTCAAAAAAATTGTAAGGAAGAGAAGAAAAACATAACAAAGAGAGGAAAATAAAACCTGAGGCAAGCGATGCAACTGAGAACAGTTACCCCACACTTCAGCTGATGGCCAGCAAGTCCTCAGGCAAGTGCTCTCACATGCCAACCTCCTCCTCAGCTTAATTGCTGAGCACGACTCCACATGGAATGGGATATCCCTTGGGTCAGCTGGAGCCAGCTGTGCTGGCTGTGTCCCCTCCCACCATGCTCTGTGCACCCCCAGCCTCCTTGCTGGTGAGGAGCACAATGACGCTGTGTAAGCGCTGCTCTGCAGGAACTGAAACATCCCCGTGTTCCAACACACAGCCCTTTACCAGCTACTCCCAAGAAATCTAACTCTATCCCAGTCAAAACCCCTACATATTCCCAAAATCTTTCTCATCTACCACTAATACAGTATTATAATCACTCCCTAAGCACAGATTTTTTTGTCAAAAAGCCCAAAAACTGACTACCATTCAGCTACATAACACTGACATGGGGTTTGGAGTTCTACATCCTAGCAAGCACTAAGTGTCCAACAGAATCAGCCTGGAATACTCAGCTCCATTCTCTTCATTTTCAGTAGACGAAACACAGAGATGGATTATCTTCCATCAAGGGTAATTAAATCCAATTTTATCATTTCCAAGTTAGCAATAAAGTTAACACCATAATCTTATAGATAAAGTATGGAAAGCTCTTTGCCTGCTAGTGATGACAGAAAGCTGCAATGACTATGCAGTTACAAACAGAAAGAAAGAATAAGAACTTGCCTCTGCAAACTGGACTCAGGTAAACATCCTGCAAAACACTTTTTAAACCAAAGATCATAGGGGAGTTTGCTCATTGCAGCACATGCCTTCAGATGCATCAGTAGTCTGTTGTCTTCAATGCTCAAATACTGCTCCAGAATTTTTGGCTGAAAAAGAAATAGAAAATTTTAGGTAATTCACATCAGAATACCTTCAGAGTTAATGCACACTGTAAGGCAAGCACTGTCTTAAAAATGCAACTGGCACAAAATAACATATTAAAATAATGTACCTTCATTGTTTTAGTTGTTCCAAAATACAGGTGCTACTGACTTTTGCAATTAACTAATTATGTTCTTAACCAAAAAAACAACCTCAGCTTCCTTAAATTGCTGACCACTAGCAGAACTTCCAAGATATGCAGTATTCCCTAGTGCAAGGAGGTGTTTCAGAGCTTAAGGCAATGCAGAGATTAAACGGGCACTAATTACTGCTACCTTCACAAGTAAAATTCATTCACCTCAAACCTAATCGCCTTAGCACACATCAAAAAAAAAATCTACACATAATGCAGCAAAACCCAAAAAATCAATTCTGATGGCAAATCCCTGTGCAACCCATTAAAAGCTGGGCATTGATTTATCATTTAAAAACCCTAACTATTTAAGGCATAAATACGTGGATAATTTTCTGCTCTTGTTTAAATTTTAATGTAACACAATACACATTTTCATAAATTCTTGACTACCTTTATGCTTTGTCATAGTTAGGCAAATTGCTAAGGACTTCAGCTGTTAAAGGCAGAAAACACTTCCTTTGCCCATATTCTCACCTACCGAGTCTTTGTACATTGATCACATTACAAAAGAAAAAAATATTAGGGAGGGAGACACTTGGCACGCTTTACATCATATGAACACACACTTTAAATATATTCCTTTCTCCTTTGAACTGGTCGAGTTGAATGTACCACCCACAGAAACAGGAGGTAGGTTTAACAATTATTTCTTAGTTGCTTAGTAGGCATAATTTCCAGTAGCAAATTTCTATTCAGCAATTGCTGGTGCACACATATACTCAATACTTTTACCTCAGAGGATATTGTTAACTAAAAGCTCCTTATCTGTTGAGGCTATTTGATGAATTACAAGAGCTTTCATAATTTTGATAAGTACATATTACAATCAAACTTTAGTGTTATAAATCAGTAAGACAGAAATTCAAAATGAATATTCTATGATAGCATTTAAATGATCAGTGCTAAAAGAAAACTACTCCACTTTTTATTATAACTTGATTTGAAAACATACTGTTCTTCTGAAGACGGAGTACTCTGCTCCATTTATAAAGCAGAACTGTGCTTTGTCTATCATCCAATGAGCAGCATATGAGTGCCAGAGATGCAGCCTAAAAAGTAGCAGACACACATCAAGATGTTCTTAACTTTTGATGTTTTTAATTGTTTAAAGAAAATTCTTAAGTGATCAATTTGTGAGACATGTAATTCAACTACATACAACGTAACTTTTAGACAAAAAAGGGCATTGAAAATTACCATGTAACAAACAAAAACGATTTCTAATGTTACATTACAGGGTAGCATAATCACAGTGCAAAAAGCAGTCCTCCCCTATTCTCAAAATAGCTGGTGGAACAGAATCCAAGGCTGTCACTTCTCCTGCTCCAGTTGTCTCCCTGTATTAATACTTTCCATAACTGGTTCTCCTTGAAAAAAAAAAAAAATTCTTTTTTCCTTACCAATTGTTTTAATGAGTCTTTGTGCTTGCTGTTCAACTGATTCACAAAGCAACTGACAAGCCAATAGCATTCTATAGGATCCTCTACCATTTCCTCCATTGCTTTAGCAATAGCAAGAAACACTTCATCTTCAGGTTCCTGAAAAACAAAGTGAAAAAAGTGAACTACACAGAAGCATTGGACTATTCTGATTTAAATTATTCTTATATTCTTTTTCTCTGCTATCTGGGGAAAAAATCAGAAATCAACGTACACAAAGAGCTGTTATGATGTTCCTAAATAAGACATCAGGCAGCAGCTGCATGATGATGACAGATATCTATTACAACAGAGCAAGTAAGACTTCTCTTGCTTTTAAGACCAAAACATGCTTCAGTGTATAGAGTCTTAAATTCTACTGGGATGTGTCTCTGCCACACAGACTGCTGCAATACACATATATCCCTACTTGAACTCTCTGCATTCAGATGCACAAAGCACTCAGCAGACATCCATTTGTCAGTCAAACATTTCAAAATATTTAGATCAATCTGACATCTCTTTATCTCCCTCTGCCCCTACAATAAAACACCTGCTTTACTATCAAGAGTAACCTCTCAAAAGTTTAAGAGGACAGTGACTGCACTGAAAAGAGAACAAATTTCTGCAGCAGCAAAACAAACCTGAGTTACAGGACTAATGACTGGGGCTCTGCTAAACACCATCGCTATGAAACCTCATCACAGTCCTGAGAGCAGCTCTGGCATGCACTGACAAAACACTTGCTCAGAAGGTGAAATACTGCTCTAGAAGGGAGGAATTTTCAGCTGACTGCATCACATGCCAAGATCAAGGAAATTTCTCTGCTGGAAATTTGCAGGGTAGCATGGCCACATTCCTAGGAAATGGTAAAGGTATGAAAACATTGCCTCCTCTGACAAGAGAATGCTGTAGGTAATCCTCCAGTTCTAAGTATTACTGAATTTCCACATAAACTTGAACCTTTTTGATTTTGAACTTTTCTTTTAAGTACTTATGTCAAAATTTGTGATTACAGATGAAAAATTACAAATTAAGCTGGGCTAGAGTGAGCACGGATAAATTAACTACAGGAAAAATCCACGTGGCTTCTTTCATCATCTCGTATTTCACGGAGAAAATAAAGGACCACACATTGTTTTTATCATCACACTACTAATTTACCATCACAACACAGCCTTGTTTAACCATATGGGTGTATACTGTGAGTAGCAGAGTATGTGCATTACCTGACAGAAGCCCAAGCCAGCCCAGACTAAGAAGAAAAGGAGGACAGCACACTAAAGTCTAGATTTAAAAATGAGTAATTAAAATATTTGATGCAACTTGCATTAAATCACTGCTTATACAGGCTCTGTATTACTCTTGTTCCAGGACATGTAAGAACCTAGGAGCTCCAATGAGATGACGTCATTTTCATTTCTGTGCTATAAAGAAACTGAAGTGCCTTGAAGTACAAAAGGCTTGAAACCTAGCAGGCAAAATGCACAAAAGAGATTTTAAGGCATAAAATCTTACATAAGCACTTAGGGGAAGGAAAAGAGAAAAGCACTTTGACTATAATTCCTTATTTTATACTAGTACTTCTCTGTTTTCCATTCACCTTACTTAGTCCATCTACAAGCATTTGTGGGGTGACTTGCAGTTCAGTTTCTCAGAGGTTTAGAGTTTCAAGTTCAATAAAATGCTGCATTTAAAAGACTGTGAAAACTGCCACTGACCAATGGAAAAGCCACGTTCCGAGGCAGTTTTCCTGATTCCAGCTGATGTATGCGGAGAAAAACATCAACCTGCGGGGTAGAATCATTAATAAACCGAATCACACGAAGAGCGTGGTGAATATCCCAGAACTGCTCCTTCCGGTACTTCATCACCAAAGCATGAGACTCGTGGTGAGCAGGAATAATTCCTAAAAAAAAAAAAAAATTAAAAATTTTAAAATTAAAAGAAAAAATATAAACAATTGTTACTTTTTACACCTAGTTCTCAGTACAGTACTAGTTGTATATTTGTGCCCAGTTTCCATTTATTTTGAAAACAAAGTCAGTGTAGAATGATTTTTACATACATTAGCTGTTCATTTTCACAAATTCTACACTTTGCCTGAGATGACAGAGAATATATACATGCAATTAATTAATGCAAAGATACTGTTCTCTGCAGTATTAATTACTCCACTGCCAGAAAAGTCTTTACTCACTGTATCAGAGATTAATTCTCCCTAAAATGATATTCAAAAACTAAAATCAATCAGTTGAATCAATTACAGATTAAAACTTAGGAGTGTCACATAGTCACTTCTAAAGTAACATTTGTTATTTTCCTAGCACTACACAAATAGCTTTTCTAGTTTCCTGAGAGAAAAAAAAATTAAAAGTATCTAAGTAGAAAGGCAAAGAAAATTACACAGCATCTCCAGAAGAGATACTTACCATTTCACCCAATTGTTCCCCTTACTCAAGACTCAATCTTGCCATGCATTGATGTTCACAACAAAACTGTCACAGACTTCAACAGAAATAAAAACGTACACACATCTAGGCAAAAAAATGCTATTCCTCCATCACTAGTGGAGCAGAATTTTTCTCAGTGCAGAAACCCATGAGAACAAAGTATTCTTCAGAAGTCAGTTCTGAAATAAGCTACCTCTGCTCCTTTTACCTCTCATTTAAAGGAAAAAATATTCCTGCCAAGTGTTAAACCATGAAATGGCTGAGTTGAGGAACAAGCACATCAAACAGAAAATTATCTTTTCTTTTCCAGCTGCAAACCTGTCTGCATTTCAAAAGCTGGAAGAAAGCAAGACATTTTTCACGATATGCCAAAAGAGAGTCAACATCATAACTGTATGTACATACTGCCAACTGCTCTCCTCAAACACAAAGGACAACCTTAGGCAGACAAAACTAAGCTGAAACAACAGAGGGGTGCCTGGAAACCATCATGAGTCATCCTTGAACAGAAAGGTAAAGGAGGCACTGGTGACAGACCACATCACCTGGGACATCAGCAAGCCTTGGTACATGTCTGAGAGAGTTTTGTTGATAGGATAGACTTCCTTTTCCTAAATTATTAACATTATTTAGAGGTCACGCAACACCTCCCACCAGAAATGGACTGAACTGTGGTTCCAAACATTTAGGAAGAGATATTTCATACAGTCCTTCTCAATACCAGCTTTTCTAACAACAGTTAGCACTGAAATGCAGCATAAGAAAAGTCCCTGAACCTCTGTTCACCCAAGAATGACAGTATGAATACTTGAAATCATAGAGTATTGAGAGTTTGAGGGGATCTGCAAGGACCACTGAGTCCCCCTCCTGGCCTTGCAGAAGATCACTCCAAAAAAATCACAGAAAATCTGAGAGCAGAGTTCACTTCTTCAACTCTGCCAGGCTTGTTCCTGTGATCACTTCCCTGGGGAGCCTGTTTCAGAGCTCAACCACCCTCTGAGTGAAGAACATTATTCTGATATCCAACCTAAACCTCCCCTGAAACACCTTCATGCTCCGAAATTAATCACCCTGGGTTTAAAATACAAAATACTTTTAAGAACCAGAGTCATTTTCCATGCAGTTGACTCAGAAGGTGTTTTGTGTTATCATATGATTCACAGATCCTTTATCTAAAACAGCCCAAGACCTGGCTCTGCAGTGAGCCACGATTTTGCAAAGAGACATATTTTGCTATTATAGTGTTGGCTGAAGGATTCTGTACTGAGTGGCTTGTCCAAAACTCCTATGCTGTATTTCCCACTACTAATATTTTAAAGGATGCTGACTACTTCACTAGTGCCCAGGGTACAATAATCTTTATAATGGCAGAGCCTTTTATCAAGTAGGACTACTCTGTAAGTTCAATGCCAAGAACTTCAAGTTTTATAATCAGATCTTGCCCCTTCTGTGCACTATTCATTTACTACCTTTGCCAGAAAAAGGCTTACAAATCCACATAATCAGGTACATGAAGCCACCACTTCCAAAATGTAAAAAAAAAATGGAGGGGGAAGAAATGAATTTAAAAGTTAAGATTTTTTTAAACCACTCCTGTCTCCAAGTGGACACTACCTTGAATCTAGTCAACCAATGCACTTGACCAGTTGGTGCAAAGTCATTAATACCTTTTAATTAGTCATCTGACTAGTGCACTTCTAGAAAACTATGATCTATGTTTTTTACAGTTTCTGGGGATAGCATTAACTTGTCTTTAGCCTTGTATCTTCTTCAATGGCAAATACAACTCAAAGCCAGAAGCAAAACCATAAGAAACCAATATTCTGCAGAACAAGAAGCTTCTCTTTAGAATCAACAGGCATTCCATGCTTCACCCAGTTTAAAATTAATCTCAACTTTACTTCAACTTAATCATCTGTTATTTCTGGAATACAACTGAATATCTTACCAGATATTGATGACTTCTTGTAACCCACAGCTCAAATCCATTTCATAAATGTAGTTGGATAGTGTTACAAAGTTAGAAACAGAAACACACTGTCCTAGGCACATTTCAGCAAGTTTTCAAAAACCTGTTTAATAATTGCCGTTGGGCATCTGAGGTGGATACAAAAGCAAGCTAAATAAGTATCAGGAGACATGGTAGTAGGGAATGATCCATATCATTATCTCTTTAAAGACCAAAAAAAAGAAGAAAAAAAATTACACTTTCTTACATTCTACATTCCACTCTCATACCTAGAAGCACTTTCCACACCAGTATACGATACATGGATGGAAGAGGAAACCTTTGACTAAATGTGCAAAGTTTCTCAATATCTGTAAAGAAATGAGGAGAAAAAAAAAAATCAGGACAAATTTCAACAAGTAGGTTTGCATTTCTGACCCAGATAAGTATGACAAACTTTAGTTGCAGATTGAAACTCCCTATTTCATCACATATTATCAACAAATGCTTTCACTGCTTTTTTTCACAGTAGCCTGACTTACAGTAAAAGTACTCCAGGTTTCATCAGGAGGAAACTGGACCATTTTTATAGGCATTTTGTAAAGCGTGTCACTGTCAGAACAATTAAGGCCTTTTTTAAAGGGACAACATTTATCTTTCTGTTCTGTCAGAGATGTGGCACTCCTCAGGGACCAACAGCAAAAACATCTTCATTGCTTTGAAGTCAGATGAAATTGACAGCATGATATGATGCATTCTCAGATTAAAACTGCTTCCCCTAAAAATCTTTCTGAGAATGAGAGAAGGAAAAAAGAAGAAAGAAGCAAGCTGACAAATCTTTAATAGTTCTAAAAATCAGATTTCCAGACCTTTGAAAATCAAAGGTCTGCTAGCACTAACTGAGGGATTATTGGCAAAAGATGCCAATAATAAGTACTAAATAAGTACTATGCACAGCAGGTAAACATTTTCTATTACTCCCTCCCCAGCCCCTAATCACCAGGAAATAGAGCAAACAGTGAAATCAACTTGCCCAAACGGTCATCCTTTAGCAGAATTTCCAGCGACTTCTTTTCTTCAACTCCACGAAATCCCACTTTTTCATAATACACGGAGCGGAAGTTTCTCTGAGAGTCATCAGCCATGACTGATTCCTTCTGGAGAAACAATTAATTCTTCTGAGCACTTACAAGAATACCTTCCTACTGCTTTAAGGTCAAGTAATTTTGCACACTGAAAAAAGTCTACTGCCCATGTCTCTACAGTATTAATAAACCCTAAAAAAAAAAATCTTCCAAGATTTTTTTTGTTGCATATTAACAATTAAAAACGTAATTTATTCTAAGTAACGTCTAAAGATACCAACTTTACAAACAAAATTCAGGAATTTAAAAAAATTATTTATAGAGTAAATGACGCTAATTTCAAAAAAGTTTTTTTAAAAATTGCTGGAGAAACACCTATGTATTTCACACCATACCCTGTACTTCAAAACCAATATAAAAAGTACAGTTCCAAGTCTGACAAAATTTTGACTACAAAAACCCTACTCAATGAGAACTATTGCCCAGGTAAGTAAAATTCTTAGGTTTCTTACTCACCAGTAATCAGAAGCAAGGACAAGCCAGTGTTGGCCTCAGGGGCACAGGGGTGACAGGAAAAAATAAGGCTGGGTGCATAGGTTTCTTCTTCAGTTGCAGATCCAAATTAAACATTCATGTTGTTACCAGCTGCTGTAAAAGCCACAGCCTTGAGCTTGTTATTCCAGCACTAAAACCAAACAAATGTCTCATCCCTGTAGTGGAAACAAAGGTAAATTCCAGTGAGTGCTCTGTGTATCATAACAACTGTGAATGACATTTCAATTGGGTTCAACCCTCTAACCATCAATTCTCTCTCCTCAACGGGCTTGCAAACATGATAAAAGTTCTGTTTCCTAACTCAAAGGATTAAGAACAATCTTTACTTTTATATGCAGTGACAGCAGTAAAACTTGGAGAAAAATAACTTATTTTGACTAAAGAGCAGCGATTGATGCACTGAGAAGCTTTTATAGCTGAACTCTTCCTTGCAGAACCAAAGTACACATCAGGAGCAAAGCACTTACAGATATAAACAAAGGCCACAATCTTATACAGAGAGAGCACATTTAAATCTGTATATCCAGTAGGCCTCTTTGTGTTTCAAATTACGTCTGTTTTTAGTGCTTTGTAGGATCAGGGCCAAGATCAGATAGCAAAATACAAACCAGCAAATGACTGAATCAGTGCTTTTTGAGATAGATCAAATATTCTTTCAAAACCAGAGAAAAAAGAAATAAATATTATTTGCAACACGTTCCAGTCCTGCACTATCCTTATGAAAATGACTGTGATATTCATGTATGGTGCATTTTAGGGTCCACTGATCAGTGCTCAGTGTTTACATTGCAGCCATGTCTAAAAGCAGAATTATGAGATAGACACTCAACTACTTTTGAAAATCTTCAGAATTTCATTTACATTCTAAAATTTTTAAAAGCTGAATTTAGTGTTATTTACAAAAATATTAAAAAAAAAAAAAGAAAAAAATAAACAAACAAAAAAAATACGCCTAGCCCATACCATTCGTGAAAGATGGCAGGAGAGACACAGAACAAGAACATTAAACATAATTTGAAAAATAACAGCATGACCCCTTAGTCAGGAATACTAATTTTAATAATATTAAACTAGCACGATAACAGCAGTATATTTTATTTACTCAGTGGCAAGAGGAGGAAGATAGTTTATTTCCTCTCTCACAATTTAGGATTTGTATTTTCATGTTAGACAAACGACCAATACTCCAATCTTTACACCCGTCTTCAATGAACCGGAAAAAGAAGGGGGAAAAACAAATCCTCAGCCAGTTCATTGGAAGCGCTGTACAGAACCGCGCACTTCACTCGTCCTATCTCCAGTTACGGCATTTTCGGCCTCAGTCGCAGCCCTCACGCTATCATTGAGGGTCCCTCCAGCCGAAGCAGCAGCGCCGCACAGGCCCGGGCTGCGGGGCCACCGCGCTCTGCCCCAGCCGAGCACCCTTCCCTCGCAGGCCCTGCCGGAGGCTCCCCTCACCNGGGGCCCCCCCCCCCCCCGCCGTACCTCGGGGCTCAACTCCCGGCCTCCGTCACAGTCCCAGAGGAAAACAAGGGCACATTTGGGCACGGGATGGACGCGGCACGGCAATTCGGGCCGCGCCGGGCTCCGCCGGCCGCCCCCGGCACCTCGGGCGCGGCTGCGCATGCGCGGGCNGGCGAGCCGCGGCATCCCGGGCTCGCCCGGTTCGTCACGGACCCCGCCTGCGCTCCCCGTCACCCCTCAGCTCAATCCCTCTGCCCTCAGAGCCGCCCGCATGTTTGCTGTCGTGGGTGTGCTCGGCGCCTTTGCCCGCCATCCATCCGCGGTGATTCCAAGGACGCGTTCCTCAGAGAGACCTCTGGGGAGCGAAGTGCATTTCGCAAAGCCAAGATTTACTCAGGCGCGTGTGATCGAAGTACTGGATGCTAAATATCCCGCCCCTCAGAACAGATAAAGGACCTACTCTCGCTGCTGAAAGCCTCGAAAGTCAACCTGTGGTGCCAAAACTGTGGGCCGTCAAACTTGAAGTGTGATTTTGATTCGGGGTTAGGGTTCTTTTGTAGTTGTTGGCGGTGTTTATCTCCGGGACCTTGGCAGCCCCTCTGTGCGATGGCAAGGACCGGGCAGCTCTGGCAGCAGGAATGGAGGTTTCAGCTCATGGCTCCTTCCCAGGAGCAGAAACATGAACGAGGCCGTCGAGTGCCTGAGTTAGCTGCAGCGAGATTTTGAAGAGCTAGAATCACGGAGTCGATTAGGTTGGAAAAGACCTTTGAGATCATCGAGTCCAGCCTTTGACCAAACATCACCTTGTCAGCTCGACCAGAATACCAAGTTCAGCCTTTCCTTAAACACTTCCAGGGACAGTGACTCCACCATCTCCCTGGGCAGCCCATCCCAATGTTTAGACACCCTTTTTGTGAAGAAATTCTGCCTTATGTCCAACCTGAAACCCGGGAGAGGAGGCTGATGCTTCCCCACCTGGCTACAGCCTTCTTTCAGGCAGTTGTGGAGACTGATAAGGTCCCTCCTTGAGCCTCCTCTGGCTAAACACCCCCAGCTGCCTCAGCTGCTCCTCACTTGTGCTCCAGAGCCTTCCCCAGCTCCGCTGCCCTTCTCTGGACCTGCTCCAGCACCGCAGCATCATTCTCGAATTGAGGGTCCCAGAGCTGGGCACGGCAATCGAGCTGTGGCCTCCCCAGTGCCAGAGAGAAAAGACAAGGCAGCTGCTGAGGTTATGGACTATTTTCAAATGCAAAGAACATCCCCTTATTTCAATCTTGCCCCACACTTTTGAAGTAACCATGGAGAAAAGCACACTCTTGCAGAATGGGCAAGGCTTTTGTCAAACCCAGCTCGCACAGGAGTGTGTTTTTGGTTGGGTCAGTCCAAGCACCGGCAAATCCTGAAATAATTCCGCTCCGCAGCAGGTGGCAGGCTGGTTCCATTTTTGGTCACTCGGGGCTTCCTCAACTCCAATACAACCTTCATCGATAGATGGCACTTGTCTGTTGGGTGGTGTCGGGAGCTAACCAGTTCCATCACGCGGTTCAGGAAACAGCTACTGAAATCAAATCTCGTGTAATTTTCAATCACTCATCTCTGGCCTTGTCAAGATGTATTACATAGCTATAGTGGTGCTCTGAAGAAGCCTGAAGCTAACACAATTTATTTTAGCATTAATTTATAGTACAGAAGATACAGAATGTTAGCAGAAAAGTATGCCATTGCTAAAAATGCCTAAGCAAAATTAAGTTCTGAAAAATTTAGCTGCATGAAAATAAAGTATAAAATCAACACTTGTCCTAAAAAACAATAAAATTAATGTTCTTGCCCTACTTAAGTTTTTAAACCTCATTGATAGAAAGCTTCTTATTCACAGATTTTCTTAATGGTGCCTGTTTCTAACATAACAGGTTATAGTGAGATCAGTTATAAATATTATATAAATATTTAGGTCAGTGGGAAATGAATTAACGAGTTTAATTTGAGATTTTTCAAAACACAAATGAAATTAAAAGCGTAGGTTGAGCATGAACTGCTAATGACTAAAACAATTATTATGTGGTGACACATCCACAGCAAGCCAAAGATGACTAACCTATTTTTTTAGTTGGACTTTCTTACTCTAACAGCCTTTTTATCTTTTAACTGCCCTTCTACAACCACCTGCACATGCCAAGTAACTCTATATGCTGTAACTCAGTGTTGTAAAGCACACAAGTGACTCATTACTTAAATATTTAATTTAAAACATTTTTATATTTTCATAAACCGAATAATAACCTTATTTTCCCCTTGTCTAGGGACATAAAGCATTTTTATTCCTATTGACAGAATCTCTTTCTTGCCACTGAAAATGAAAGCAGAATCTAATCATTTATAGCTGCTTGTGTCAGTTAGCCAAGTGGAGGACTGTGCTTATAATAAAATTGATTAATACGTCATTAATCAATAATACATAACTAGGCATTTATCCAAACCATGATAACCTAAACATTTAATTCTTTTAAACTGCAATAACATCAGAAAAGGTAGCACACATAAAAGATAAAGGTTTGGGATTGGCTTGGGATTATCTGAGATAGCAGAGCCAAACTAATTAGTACTCTGCTAGCATAAGATCTCTTGTTTTTATCTGTGACTATGAGTATTACTATGCCTGCATTTTGTATTGATATCTTCATGTTGCTCAAATGAATTGCTCGCTGACATAAAAGGTCACATGAGAAGGAAGCCAAACGGCCATGGTTAACGTATTTTATTGCAAAATATGAACTGCATTGTGCCCGTGTTTCTTCATAAAAAGCAACGCTTTTGCTCTTAAAGCTGCACTAATTTTCTGTGAAGGATGTGCTGATCTTGGAAAGTCAGTTCAGTCGGTCCTGTGTGACCAACCTATCACCAGAATTACAGATCAGAAGCACATCTTGTTATGTGAATTTCTCAAAAAAGGGGAAAAATGCAAAGCAATGAAATGTCAATTTTACACAGCATGGATGTTCATATTTGCATGGCATTATGACACAAGGATGTAACATACAAAAAATAAGTGAAGTTTTCGTGTAGGTTTCATTTGCATGGAAGATGTACTTAAAAAAAAAAAAAAAAAGACACTCATCTGATAATATCTTCACAGTGTATCAGATTCAGTGTGTACTTCCAGCTTGCTAATGCACCATCCCTTGTTCCTGTCATAATAGGAAATGATTGATGTCCAGGAAAGAAGTTAGAAGTTGGGTCATTTCAGCTTTTCTAAGATATCATCTCGTGTTTTTTCAGGAGCATGAATATTTCCAGATGGAGAGTAGGGCTGTGTTAATGGAAAAGACAATTTACTTCACTTTGAATTATACATTCAAATAACCTTTTCATTATGAAGATCGGCAGCCGTGGAAAAGTTTGGCCCCGTTTCCTGGCGAAAACATCTCTCTGCTGTTTACATTCTACCTGAGAGAAGAATGCAAATGTTGGCACTGTTAATGTTCACAACTTAATTCTTTGTTGAAGTCAGATGGAAAAAATATAACACTCCGAGGTAAAAGAATTACAAAGCTGTTTGGCATCAAAGGGGAATTCAGCCTTTCATTTTAGCATGGAAGCACAACAGGCAGGTCTGTCTTCAAGCAGACCAAACACTGTCCCTGTAATCATGAACACGCATCCCCAGATGACAGCAAGGAAAAGGCTTAAGGGGCTGAAAATAGCAAGAGGAGCGGCTGAACTTGGAAATCTGAGTTCAAATGTGTCCTACTTCTGTGTTTTCTCATCCTGCTAAAGAAAGTGTTCTTCAGAGCTGACGTGGTTTTGTCTGCAAAGATATACAGAAACTAATTATGAAGGAAATAACCAACTGCTGTTGCTTGCTCCAAATGTAAAGTGTTTTTTTTTTAAGATTATGTTAGCCATTTTTTAGGATGATGTCTTCTGGATTCTAGTCATAACTTTGATTTGTTGTGTAACCTCAGCTGTGCCTGCCCTAATTATTCTTCTACCAAACTGATTAGTAGCTGTGTTAAGATTGACATTTTTGCCTGGAAAAGGCTTGCAAGTTTTTAAATAGTACCAAACACATGCTTTGTGCTGTCACTGAGCATGGCACATTTAGGGCACTACACTGTAACTAATAAACAGTCCCAAATACTAGCTCGGGTTTGTTACTCTTTAATTGAGAACAGACAATGAGGTGATATTAAGACAAAGGTTGGTCAGTTTAAGGACAGTGGGAAAATTAAATAAGACCTCTTGAACAGCCTAATCAAGAGTTGTGGTATTTGGATGAGGTATAGTTGTTATGATCCCTATATGGTTAGAGGCGAGGCAAAAATATGCAGGTATCTGCAACAAAATGCAAAACCAAGTAGAAATTAGGAATGGGTTTCAGTATTTGCAGTATTTCTCTTTGTACCAAAGCCAGAAATGCACCCAGAAGCTAGTTCAAGGTCACAAGCTGCATATGGTAATTAGATTCTGTTTTCCTCACTCAGCCAAGTACCCCTGATTACAAGGGTGGTGGATGCCACATCCCTGAAAACACTGATTGTCAGGTTGGAGGGAGGCCTGTGTTACCTGATCTCGTTGAAGGTGTCCCTGCTCTTTGTGGAGAATTGCTCTAGGCGAGCTTTACCGGCTCCTCCCAACCCAAACTATTTTATGATTAAGCTTTGCACCCCATTTCTACCCTCCTCGGCCACAACCTGTGCTGAGAGCAGTACCCAAGTAGCTTGGCCATGGAAACAAATTCATAGCTCCACCCTGCTGCCTAGGCTCAAAGGCAGGAGCCCAACCCAGCGGCTTCGCTGGGACCACTGATGTAAGGGTGAAAGGATCCAACCAAAGCAATCCAGCAGACACAGCACTTGTACCTCCAAAGAATAATTTGTCACTTAATCGTTTTCTTTCAGGAAGCCTGCCTGCCCGGGGGAGGGGAGCCCTGTGCACAAGCAGGCTTTTGATCTCAGTGAAGCTCAGAGGGCTTTGCTAGCACATTCATAAAGGATTGAGCAGCAACTAATTAATGACTCGAAATTATATCAGTCATGGTTTGCAGGCCTTTTTTTAGTATATGAAAACAAGCTGTAAAGCTGGAATGGTGAACGGGTGTTTATTTTGTGACAGGACAAAGTAGTCTCCCCCTCTCTACTGACGGTGATTTTTCAGCCTTCTAGGTCTGCATTCCTGTGTTTTTAACAGGTACTGTCAATGTCCTGCTTTAATGCAAATTCGTAAAAATCATAGGACAATTTACCCCACCAGTTTCCAAATTTGAAGCCATTACCATTGTGGCTGCTGGGAACTGAAAGCAATGCTCCCTGGAGGATTTGAGGCCAGAAATCCTTGGCATGCTGAGCATTGTGAGCGACAGGGTGCAGGCAGATACACCTCTCCAACATCCATTCTCAAATCACACAACAGCTTTGTGCAGCTTTGTGCCACCTGATTGGTTATTTTAGTGATTTTCTGGTCAGCACACGGGTCTGGTGCTAATTTTATCAGCTTGGTTTTAGGATCAATTAATGGAGAGTTCAGTCTCACCTTCCCCTCCATAGATGGAACTGCACAATTTGTATTCACATAGCTGTGAAGCTGCTGGTATAGGTTTTGATGCTGTTCTAAACAGATGAATTTGAACACGCTGTGCAGCCAGCCCCAGCTTATTTGGTATTCACAAACTGCAACAGCATATTAGGCATTAATTATATATGACTAATTATATTAATTATAATGATTGAGGATTATATTAGGTTTGAGAACTATTTAAAGGGAACTAGAAATTAAAGCAGCAGGATGTGGATTTGGCTGTCATAGAGTTGTTCTGCATGGCCTTGAGCAGCATGGGTTGCCATTCATATCTAATTTTCAAAAGACAAGGTGAAGGTAATAGTATGTACCTTCTTTGTGAAGCCAATGAGATCCTGTTATAAACAGAAATATTAACTGCAACTTCAAATCTTCCAGTACTAGTTTTAAAATCATAGATTCATCAAATGGTTTGGGTTGGAAGGGACCTTAAAGATCATCTAATTCCAACCCTCCTGCCATGGGCAGGGACACCTTACACTAGACCAGGTTGCTCCATGTCCCATCAAACCTAGCCTTGAATAGTGACAAGGATGGGGCATCCAGAACTTCTCTGGGTAACCTGTGCCAGTGTCTCACCATCCTCACCATAAAGAATATGAAAATAATTGCATAAAGCTAAGTAGTTCTGACCACTGCATCCATAAAAGGAGGAAAATCCTACCAAAATCTGTCTTAAAAACAGGTTAGAAATTACAAGTAAAAAAAGAAATAAAAATAAAAGAGAGAAATTAATTAGAGAGTGATCTCACCAACTTCACTTCTGCCTCCAGCTTGCCAGCTGCAAAATGGGAATAATCACAACAGCTCATTTTGAGGGGATTAGTTAATGTTTATAAGACACTTCATATGTGTGAAGTAGTACAGACAAAGTTTGCCAAACATGGGTGGATAGCCGGGAGCTTTGTCAAGTCAGCAAGTGACTTAGTCCCTTCTTCTTCACAGAGGCCCTGGTCCTACAGTAGGCCTAGACAGGAATTAATTCCAGGTATCAAGGTCTGTAAGCCAAGAGGGCAGGACATCTCCCAGAAAGTTGTTTATGCTGTCATGGAACTGCATGCAAAAGGCATAGAAAAGTGAATGGAAAAAATAGCCCATTTTAACAAAAAATGTTGTGCTGAAAGAGCTTGGCAAGTTTATACCTGCATTTCCTCACACTGCAACACAGGCAGACTCATTTCTTAACACACAAGTTTCATAATCCCAGCATCCTGGAAGGATTCTTCCAATCAGTCCTCAACACTCAGCTGCATCCACAGCAGCAGAGGAAGCACCGAGGCCCACCCTCTGCCACTAAGGCCTATTGGCACAGAATGCCAATTCTTAATTTCATAATCACAAAAAAAGAGGGTGCTTTCAAGCAGTTTGCTTAGTGGGAATCATGTCTGCTGTGTGCTAATTTCCTAACAGTGCCACAAAAAGGATCTAGACAAATATAAATTGATCTAAGTCAGAAATCATGCTTGGGATGTTTTTAACAATTTACAGGATAGAGTCAATCATCAGAGCTCAGGAAAGTTCCGGTTACTTCTGAATCTGCTCTTTATCCTGATTCTGATTACCATATCTCACATTCTGATTACCTTCCTTCTTGAGCTGGAGAGCTTGTCACACCTAGTAATGGAAGGCATCTTTTCATCACAGGTACTTCCATAAGATGCATAGCTAGCACCACAGAAAAGGAGAGTTAAAATATAAAATCTAGCAGTTTAGGGATAGCACTGGGAAAATAAAGAAGCCTGTCAAGCACCATTTCCATTTCCTTCTCAAAGTCTGAAAAGTGGGTCTCAGCTTTTCCAGGTTTGGCTAAAACATCATGTAAAACTTACTTGCACAAGTGACAACACTAGCTGCATTCAGAGGCTGTTGTCATTGCCTAGATGGGATTTGATAATCTGCAAAAGCCTTTAGACTGCAAGATGTGATTAACTGTGAAAGGCAGAGTTATTAAAACAGACTGGAGAAGGCTGTGAAACATTTCTCTAGAATCTGTACACACAACACTTCCATGTCTGGAGGAGGGGCCACTTCAGAAACACTTGCTCACACGTAAATCCTTTTGTAAGGACATGCAGAACTTAAAATTGTTTTCCTCTATTAGCTTTTCTTTTGGACGTGTTTATTATTCTGTAGTTACTCTACCAACTCTTTGATCTGATGAAAAAAGCACATTTCTGGCAGTCAGCAGACCTGGTTTCTATTTACATTCTGCTGTTAGAGTGATTTGGCATAAATTTCTGTCGACAGTGACTCAGATCAGGGAATTGTTCTGCCTGAAAACTAACCTAGTAAAAACCTCAGTGTTAGTTTTCAGCTAAATCCATGACTCTGTTACCCAGGTGGCCGCACACCTTCTCCCCAGTGCCTGGACCCAGGGAAGGCAGCAACAAGCAGTTGGGGACAAGAGGAAGGAGTGGTGCCCTGAGCTTGGCAGCAGTCCTGCCTCATCTCTCAGGAACTGTTTGTGGAGCTGCAATGATTAATTTTAAAGCAAAGATGTGGTGCAAAATGCACTAGTTGGAGCACTCCCAAGGGGAAAATACATTAGAAAAGGTAGCGTGTGCAGGACACAAGTTTTAGCTTGGACTTGGCCAGTGCGGTGGGACAGATGACAGGTCTGGTGACTCCAAGGGCTGCCTGCTGGGGATGCCTGGTGGAAATTTCCTCCTTCCATGTTCAACATGGTGACTGCAGCTGTGACCAGCACAGGCACAAGAGTCCAAGCAGACTGAGCAGAGAGGCACCTTCTACCAGCCTCCAACCCCAGAAAGGCTGCCCTAAGGTGTCACCCTGTTGGAGCTGTGCTGGGGTAAAGCTCTGTTGTCCTGGGCATCACCTGTGTCAGCTTGGAAACACAGACTTTCCACTGGCCCCTCAAAAGACTTCCATGGCTTTCCACTGCCCAAGAGGAATAAATAGCAAAGGCATTAAGTGCGTCTTCTCTTTGGCACGGCAGCATGTTTTAATAACCCCTGCCCCAGCAAACTCTTCATTGCCAAAGAGAACAATGCAATGCATTTAACATTCTTCTGATTAATATTTATGGCTACAAGCCACCCATTGTTTTTACTGCATAGCTACTAATCAATAGGGGCTCCAGAAACAGCAGGACAAGCCAGAGTAAACAGCGGAAGCCTTGGTTCATCAAAAACCAGGGAAAATGGCAAGAGGTCTTCCCCCTCACCTACGTTTTTGTAGTTTGTTTTAAAAGCAGAAGTTTTACTTGGGTTCACGAATCTACACTTAAGTGTCTCAGTGTGCTGACACAGGTTTGCAAATGTTTATCTTAGCACTTGTGCAGCCCCATTAGTGTGGAATGTTTATACTTGCTCTTGCATTCTCACTTACCTGTACACTTACACATTGTGCACTGGAACGCTGTACTAACAACCCCACTGTATCCCCAACACTGTTTCACAGTAATTGCTCCCCCAGGTGCTGTTTTCCAGAGATTTCTACACTTTAGCCTTAGAAAGACAAGTAGGCCTTGTTTTACTCTGAAGTTGATGGGAAAGGATATACTATGAAATTTGGCCCTATTCTAATTTAGTGCCTAATTGATTGGCTGGGGATGGTGATCTGGAAACCTGAGCAAGGTTATACTACATTTACTCATGAGGACAAGGCAAACATTAAACTATAATTCCTGAAGACCTGGGCACAGATGCTTCCTTGTCTTGTGCTTTTCTTCTCTTCAGACTAAGCAAATAGTGTGTATTAAAACTGATAAAGAATATTTTATGTGTACATAAACATCAGTACATCTTTAGAGTATGATAATTGCAGTGGTAGTAATAGAAGTTGTTAACATGTAACATTTCTGTGATGAAACCACACTCTGTAAATTTTATATGAAATATACCAACTCTGGAAATTTTTATATATATGAAAAATATACAGTTTACAAGATTATGGGATCTGAGGACAGTGTGCATTGTAAGTGATGATGATTTCCCATCCCTTCACAGATTTGTGCCTCAGATTTACATACTTTCTCAGTGCTTGGGAATGGAGTGTGCACTGACACAAGTAGAATTCAACATCTTTCTGTGTGCTCTGCTCTAAAAGGCAATGTAGGAAATGCTCATCCTTTTTACACATCAATGACAGAGGCAATAAATCTTCCCTCAGATCCCAGAATTTCTTCTCCTGCATACCCAAGTGAGGTTTTACTCAGCAACAGAGGGGCTGGAATAACAAGATCCTTACGAGACTTTAGGTACTCCTACACACAGGGGAGAAAAGGAGCACCAGATAAGCAGACAGCTCCTGGCAGATGGGAGCAAGGATGGAGGTAGGCATGGGGGAAAGTCACTGGAGGGAGCTGGGGACTGGGATGGCAAAAACATTCCACAATACCAGTGATCAGGCAGGAAGAGGATCTCCAGGCTGTGCTGGAGTAAGGAGTGAAAGGATCCAGAAGAAAGAGAAATTTCAGGAGAAAGGATCTCCAGGCGGCAGAGGGGGATGTCCCAATTTTGCTGTGATGTTGGACTTACTTGCATCCTTTGGCAACAAAAGCAGTTGTCCCCTTGAGATACATCCCCCCAGTCTTTGGCAATACATAACATCTTCAATATGAGTGTTAAATGAGTGTTAAACTTCATTCTTCCTCTCCCTCCAGCAAAATCTCTGCCTCCAAGCACAAAGCCGATGTATTTTACTCTGATATGCTCATCTTAACAGGTGGGTCAGAAACCAAGCAGAGGTGATGGCTATTACACACACACACATGGCCCTGAAAATACAAGCATGGAGAAAGACCAGAGACAGCTGGGATCACATCCTTTTACATCTTTATTTGCCAGTTAAGATCCTTTTATTCCATCAATGCAAATATGCAGAACAGCAGGAAACCATGTTTTAAGCAGCACATACCAGTTGGCTGAGAATAAACTAACTACATTCCCCAAGCAATGTAAAAGCAACAATGCACATCATCTTCCAAAAGAAGAAACAAACAGATATTGCAGCCGAGAGGCACAGCAGGCAGCTTCCGTACAAAGGAGTTTGGCTGTTTAAAATGCTAGAACCAGTCCTTGCCCATTTCTCCAACCCCACCCCCAAAAGTCCTAGTATAATTTAACCACTTTTTTTTCTATCTACATAATATATAAAATATAAACTCTGTTTACTTATAACACTTACTTTTCTTGATAAATAGCTCTTTAAAATATCTACTGTACATATGTCCATGCGTTGACATTATATATATATAGCATTTATATATATGTATGTATGTCTGAAAAACAATAAATATATACTTAATATTGACACAGCAACAAACTGAACATTTTCTTATTTTCAAAATCAAACAAAAGCAAACCAGTGGGAGAGAAACAGTGAGTGTTGCTCATGAAGCACAGCACAGCAGGGAGCTTTAATTCCTGCCCTGGCTGGGCACTCGGAATGCCCTGAACTTGAGCAGTTGTGGTGTTCACCTGTCCTGTAATGGACCTGTGTTGACAAAGTCACTTCAAGTTGTAGTTAGCCACCCTGTATGCCATGTGTAACACAGACTGAGCAACAGCTCAGTGGGTAACGGGGGAGGCTCGCCTCCAGGTTTGCCACGGAATGAGAAACAGAGGGGGCAGGGAAGTGAATCCAATGGCTGATACAAAAAAAGGAAAACAAATACTGGACGTGGCTAGAAGGTCATAAATAACCAAGGTAGACAAGTCAACAGAGTTAAGTGCTTTTAAAGAAGATGGCTGGCAAAGCTGCAAAAAGTGTCTTGGATTATCTGTTGCCAACTCCATGGAATGAATTCGTTTTCCCACTCCCACAAGAAGACACAAATGAAACCCAGAAGGCCAAATTCAGATGCTAAAAATGGGGTCACTGTAAGACACCCTGAGGGTGCAAGTTCAGAGCTGAACCTGCCCCCGGGCAGCTGAATTCACTAATTGTCCTTAAACCAAATGGATGAGATTTTTAAAGTATGGATTAAAAATAAAAACAAAACAAACAACAAAAAAACCCCCCACTCAGCCCCAAACAGTTAATTTCACACATGCAAAAACATAATAAAAGATTTTTAAAACCTTTCATTTCGAAACAGCATTCTTTAAAAATGGAACTTAATCCCAAAATAAAAATAATGTAAATAAACACCCTTCCACAAACATGTATTTAGTTTTGTGTTGACCATAGCCATTCTTGTTTATTCATTTTACTCAAAATGCTGAATAAAAGCTATTTCAGTCTGACCTGGGCTGATACCCTTCTTTCCCCAACCCCAAGGCCTTGATCTGGCAGCTTCAAAAAAGACACTACTTGTTTGGAAACAAGTGGCTTCATACACTCATTAAGTCATGAGGTTTTGACATCAGTTCATGAATGCAGCATTATGTGTAGTCCCATTTACTTAAAAATTTCTCCTTTTCATGAGCAAATGGAAGTGGGCAGTTAAGAAGAAATTATTTTTATTGGACAGACTTCACCCAGCAGCTCAAGAAAGAGGAAATTTTAAAGCAGATAAGACTGCCAAATATTATTCAGTCACACTTCATCTCTAAAATTTACAAACTTTGCTCCCCACAAGTAACAACTTCAACAACAACAACAACAAGAAACTGCTGTCCTGAATAATCTGGCCATATCCCAATATCTGGGTATCTGTATCCCAGATACCCAGAGATCGCTGCAGAGGTCAAAAGTCCAGTGTTGAGTTTCATACATACTAAGGGTACATCACTGGGCCACTGGAACACCAAACCAGTGTGGAGTATCTGCACAAAGCCAGAACTCTGGCTTGTAAATACAGAACTTAGCAGTGAATAGACTTGATAATGAGTGTTATTTTATGCTGAAGGATATAAATAAAAGTCAAATACAAGAATTCCCAGCAACAAGAAGTTCTGTTGTTACTCAATTCTGAATCTCTGCAAAGGCAACATCAAAAAACTATGTTTACCTTTACCCATTAAATAAAATATGCCTTTTCTTGGTACATCAGTGAGTCATTTCAAATTGTCTGGGTCTATTCCACATTTGTATGGACACAAAAATAAACAAGGAATTGAATTGTCCTTATGCTGTTACCACATGCAGCAGAAAAGCCTCCTTTTTTTTGAATGGCTGAACTTCCAGGACAGCTGTTCACTTGTACAGTCACTTTTTTGGAAGTTATGGGAAAGAAGGGAACACTTAGTACAAAGTGGATAATGCCTCTGACTGCCCAGTGCTGGCTGGACAGGGATTTCTCGTGCTTCCATCCAAAGCAAGGGAAGAGCTCCAGAGCAACCCTTCCTGAGCTGAAAGTCATCGAGGCATGGCCCAATTCTGTGCTGTGCTGGCTGCATGGGTAAGGTCCCATTGTCTCCACTTGGTATTCTCTAACTACACAGCTGCAGTACTACAGAATCAACACATGCATGGTACATGACATAGGAAACTCTAAGCTCCTGCAGAGTTCCTATGCTTCCATGCAGGGCTTCACTGAGATGAGCACTGAGGATGTGCATATCCAGCAGGACTATGGGACAGATCCTGCTTCCCCAAGGGCAGGGTCCTTTCTTGGGCTCACACACACAGAGGTGGAGCAAGGCTGCGGCTGTCACCCTCAGGACATGCAGCCCTCGCTCTCCACACCACCAGCACATCCTCCCTGTAGGGCAGGCACAGAGGTCCCAGCCTGCAGACACCTTCCTGCAGCTCCCTGCTGCAGTCCCCACCCTCCCTTTGGGCACATTTAAGGAGTTCAGTTGTGCCCTGCTGTCACACAGCGCAGGGTTGCCCTGCTCCTGGTGTGAACCCCAATGCACTCCCCATGGAAAATCAGACACCCTCTGCCAGTTGACTGTCCCAGCACTAGAAGAGAGCCCTGCAGAGCAGCAAAGTTCACCCTTTGGCTCCTTTTGTCTTTGGCAACAGACCATAACGATTGGTATCCTACATGCACAGGCCGATGGCAAAGGAAAGAGCCTCTCCAACAGCAGCCCCAGGAAAGAGGAATGAAATTTCTTACCTAGTGTATGAACAAGTTCATTTGGGGGCTACTGTAAATTCCAGCAGTAGCTGCAGTTTGGCTCTTAGGCCTGCACCAATTTAGCAGCATTCATCTCAAACCTTGTGGCACGGCATTAAAAGTGCAGTTCCAAATACATGTTGTACTGCATCTGAGTTTAATCAAGTACATCTCTGCTATCTGCTGCCCAAATTCCTAAACCCAGCCTGAACTCCAGAGGCTTCTTAGGGCAAATTCAATGTACTTTCAATTGTACCAAAGGAGCAGAGGGCTGGCTGCTGCCAAGAAAAATCCCAGACTATAAAGAAACTATTTGTCAGAATAACAATACACATTCAATAAATAAACCAATTATTTCCTACTCCAAGCCAGGTGGAAGTTTAGTATGTTTACACTTGACACTGCAGCACCTTCACCTCCTAGATAATGGAAAAACTGCTGTACAATCCTGAACTATGCAGCTCCTGCTGCCATCCTAGTTAGGTAACATAAATGTAGCATCTCTGTTACCATTACAAGAGGAGGTCCCAACCTGCCCCTGCTCTCTCTGGGACAGCACAAGGAGATGTACAAGATTCGATCCATTTGCAAGCCAGTACAAACAGCAACATCAGATGTCTGTGTAACCAAAGCATTGGATTTTGTTTCTGCTGCATCAGTAGGTCTGCACAGAGGATGGATGATGTCTGTCACCTGAACCTTTGGGTCTGGGGCAGAAAGTTTGAGCTCAGTAGTACTATCCCTACTCACTGTGTCTCACCTGTTCACTGCAGGGGCAGGGAGAAGGATTCCAACTGGCATCACAAAACCCAGAAAGACAGGAGAAAGAAGAAAACACAGAGAGGAAAGACAGCCAACATTTGTGAACCAAAACGAAGTGCAAAGACATGAACAGCAACTCCAGCACAATTGCCAAACCACTGAGATTCACAAACATTTCGGTCCATGTTTGGTTCCACTTTTGGGATGATGTTTAACTAGACATGGTTAATTATCCACCAGGCTTACATTCATGACTTGAACTAGCCACTCTTTTCAGCAAATGGGTTTTGCTTCACTGTATGAAAACCCTCTTGATCCCCTTGGAAGTAATTATGTTTTTCAGAAGACAGATAGGTAACTTCTTGATCAAATCCTCTCTTGTGTTACTTACTTTTCAGGGCAGGAACTGGATAGCATGATGTATACTATGACAGTTGCAATGGGAAATTCCTATTGGCACAGATACTACCTCTGGAATTCTCAGAGAAACCCATTTAAAAGAAAAACAACCAAACTGGTCAAGGGCTCCAAGAAGGAATGATGAAACCTTGCCTGAGGTTGTAGCAGAAACAGCCCCAGAGAGAGTTGCTAGAACTGGCAGAACAACATGGATAGAAACAATTCTCCCCTAGGGTGTGGTTTTGCAGTATTACTTTATTCCTTCATCAGTCACACTATTACACTTTGGGGACTATTTAATGAAAGGTCACACATATGCTCTTGAAATATTAAGCACACATGAGTAATTTTGGGCTGGGAGTCAAGTTTCCTGACTTCAGCCACATCAAAATTTAAAAGCCAAAATTCTCTGCAAAGGAGGAAGACAGGTATTTCCAGTGGGCACCTCTTTCTATATTCTTCCTAGGGTGAACTGAGTCAGCCTTTGGAGAGCTCTCTCTGTATTGACTGTTGTGTTCTTGCTGATCAGAACAAGACATCCGACTCTGAGCTGACTAAAGCCAGGTAAGATGAACAATGCACTATTGATGCCCTCCTGTTCCAAAATATATTTTCTCTTTAGATGTACTGCCGACCCCAATGTTCTCTTATTTCCGCTAGTCAAAATTAACAAAAAACCCTGAAAAGGTTTTTCTCAAGTTTAATATGATTTAGTGCTATATGCTTGTGTTCTACTTTTTCACTATCTGAAGACCTAGCGCTGTAAACACATCAGCACTGGAGCAGCTTTACACAGAAAAACAGTATCCCTATTTACTGGGATAAATCATGTGCCTTTCACTATATTCTTTCAAGAAGATATTCTCAAAAGAATAGTTATTTCAAGACTGCTATCTAAAATATTAAAAAGAAGAACAGGACAAACATAGCAAAAGAGTTTGTCCACCCCTGCACTAGTGACGGAATGATTAATACAGTACCAGTAGCTGGCCACTTCAAGGAGGAGAGGAGGCTGGGGGTCCTATGTCATTTTTTTTCCTTGTAAATTGATGGGAAATTTTCTCATCCCTTTGGTTTTTCACTCACACTCACCACTTGGTGGAGGTGAGAACTTCTGGGCTGAGTCATGTGAAATTACTTGTTGGTGTGCATCTCTCAAGCGTGAGTTCACAGTGGTTTAAAAGAACACCGCTCATCTAAACATCGTATGGTTTTGGGTTATATTCCTACTGTTTCCCACCTAAAACCAAAATGCATGATGAATTCACTCAAAAGTCAGTCCCAAACACAGGAAATTTTGTGCAAATCTTTGTAGGACTAGCCTGAGTTCGGCTGTATAATAAACCCTATTATCAATACTGTGTCACGCCATCTGCCATCCATGAAGGCTTTCCACCACCCATTTTAATTGGCAAACCCATAACACTGTCGCTTACCAGGAGCTCACAGAAGATCCTCTCTCCCCAAATGCCCAGGCATTATGCACTGTGGTTGAGGACTGCTTTGTTTTAAAAGCCACACTTTTTCCTATTTAATTGTGCTTTAAAAAAACCAAACAAACAAAAAAAACCAAAAAAAAAAAACCAAAAACAAAAAAACCCAAACCAAACCAAACAACTCCTAAACCAACACAGAGAAGCTCCTAACAGGCAGTATGAAAAGTGAGCTGCCAAGATTTTCTGAATCCTGCAACACTTTCACATCAAGTCCTGTTATTCTGTGTGTTAGTTGGAGGTGTAGTAATACAGCATGGTGGTGTCAGCTGTCATGGTAGGAACCATTCATGTCAGACACTACAGAAAATTTAACGACATGACAGTACCTTCACAGCCCTCTGGTAGGTAAGGAAAATCTAAAAGGATCTCCCCGACCTTTCACAGTAAAAACAATTGGATAATCTAAAGCACCTGCAAGCAGGGGATGAGTCCGTGATATATTTTTGCAATCAGCCAGCTAATACTGTTATTACAACAGTTAAGTTTATCTGAAGCTCTCAAGTCTCCTGTCCATTTTGGGCATTTCGAAGGACCATATCAGTTTGGCATTTAGCTGCCAACAGATTTAATTGATTCAGACACTCTGTTTCTTTCTCCTCTATCCTTGGCTGCATCTAAGACACCCAAGCCCTTCACAGGGGCTGAATTACCATCTCCTTCAAGAGCTGTCTGGTTCCTATTCTTTCCTAGGAGCTCAGAGGAGCTAGCAGTACAGAGACATCCTGCTCTTCCGCATGGCTTCACTGATCAAGTACGCCGGGCTCAGTTCTGGCTCCTCAGTCATGATTGAAATGTTCTGCCACTCCCCCAGCTGGTTTGACTTTTTAATGGTGTCCACCACACACAGGGCGTACAGACAGTCGTCAAAAGTGGCAGCCATCGTAAGGGGCCTCCCGTCCCAGGTCCTCCTGTCATCCTGGTCCTCAAAGGCCTGCCGGACAGCCTGGACCATCTTAATGGTGCCCCGCAGGTAGGGGGATGGGATGTCACTGAAGGCTTTCTCCGGCAGCAAGGAGTTGCTGACTGGCGTGGAGTCCTTCAGCAGGAGCTCCCGCTGAGGAGAGCTGTTGCTCTGTCCGTAGAGATCAGTGCCTATCACAGTGAGCCGTCCCGCCGAGCCCACCACGATGATGTCCTGTTTGAATTCCCCCGGGATGTTGAAGTTGAGCGTCACCGTGCAGCACACACCCCCTTCCAGGACCATCTGAAACGTACAGAAGTCGTCGCTGGTGATCTGCCGGATGCCCTTGATGTGGTCTGTCTGTTTCACGAAGGTCTTGAGCAGCCCGTGCACCTTCACGGCCTTCTGGCTGGTGAGGAAGGTCAGCAGGTCGATGATGTAGGTGCCTACCGAGTGCAAGCCCCCGCCTCCCATCAGGTCATCACAGCTCCAGTTGTACTTCTTGCCCAGCAGGCTCCCGCTGTGGACCTGCACCTCACACACCAGCAGCTCCCCCACGTAACCCTCCTGGATCAGCTGCTTCATCTTCACGAAGGCGGGCAGGAAGCGCAAAACGTTCCCCATGATGCTCATGAGCTTTGGGTAATAATGAGCCGCAGTCATCATCCTGAAGGCATCCAGGGGAGTCGCTGTTCGGTCACAGATGACGTTCTTCCCAATGCCTGAAAAACAGAGGGGGAAAAAAATCATCAACAAAATTTTATCGATGGAGTAAGCTGAAAGCCTCAAGGCTATTCTTTAAGACCAAGCCAAGGAGAATGACCCTTAAAAGAATAACACCATATTGAAATGCTTCCTAAGGCACAAAGACCCACTCTGGCAGGCTTCCAAAATACATATAAGAATTTCTTAAGCACCACAGTGAAAATGTATTCCTTTTAATTTTCAAAATGCACTACTGTCTACAAAGAGCTCAAAAGTGAGGGCCTAAACAGAAAAAAGCAACCCCTCTTCTGGGAGCAGGTATGAAACCACTCACCCACCTCAGCCATCTCACAGACATGTCTTCTGTGACAACCTGCCTGTGCAGGGGCTTCTGTGAGCTGAATCTGAGGTTCAGATTCAAATCCCTGAAGGGTATGAATGACACAAGTGCATGTATTCAGTAACTTAACACAGGTACACTGAAAAGCCTGGCTTTGTCTTCTCAGTACTCTTGTCTCTCCCTCTTTCCTGCTCAGACTGTTTTAAGAGGCTCTGAGGAGAGGAGAAGTAGTGGGCTTCTTGCTTAATTTAAAATGAAGAAATTGCTTCTCCCTCATAAAATGCCACACTATTCTGACAATGGCACTCAAGTGTTTTTGAAGCAGTTCTGCTGAATTGTCAGCAGCGCATCCATGGTGCCAGGGGAGAGTCACGATTGCTCTAAAACAGGTCAAATGTAGCTGTGACAATCTGTTCCCTCGTGGAATTGTCCATATGGCACACTGTTTACTGAAGCTTGCGTGACAGCCCCCTTTTATCTGGTCATCAAGGTGTGCAACTGAATGCAGCGCACGCTAAATAATGGGCTTATTGCTGATTTCGCCTCCTCAAATACTTTCATTCTGTACCCACACATACATAGAGTTACAGAATATCCGGTTTCCTTAGTTGCATACAGACTTTTTTTACACTTAATGATCAGTATTAGGTGAGCTGTGGAACACTTTGGATATAAACTATGACACTAAATATGATCTTTGCCTAGAGAGCCTTGGGCTAAAGCTGGGCCTGGCACCTAAAAGACCTGAATTTGAGTCCTTGCTGATGGTGTCCAGATGAATAAATATGGTAACTTGCTAAATCACATTGTATTTTCATTCCTGTTCCCTTCAGGTAGGTAAAAAAATCCCTTTTTCTTTGAAGAGCTGCTCAGAGTATAAAATTTTACATGTTTTGGAGCTGTTTGGATGAAGTCATATAAATACAGACAGATGGCAAGGATCTATCTGAGCCAAATTACATGAATATTTAACAGCCTGACTGGAAGAAGAAGGGGGTCACAGTCCAAATATTCAATAACCAGCTTATCCACACTGCCTATTCCCAGTCTTTGTCTGCTGCTATTTGAGTAGCTGAAACTGGAGGGAGGGAAGGAGGGTTATCATTGCTGAAGTGGCAGTCACATCCAGTTAACGGACAAGAAGGGAAAGATCTTTCTTCAATTCACTCCTATTTACCTTCTCCTTAATCAGATAAACAGATACATACTCATTTTCCTCTTAAATTAGGCAAGAATCTTCTATTCAGTGGCCAAGGTCTTCTCTTCTTACTTTTCTCTCTCATCTTTACAGACGGCTATTTTGGTGACTGAGCTGACATTTTCAACCTAATAGCACTTCTTTTCCTGCCTCTGAATAATTTTTTGCTGCATCTGTTTGATATTGGAGAAAGCATTCATCCACCTGCCCTATATTCCTCTAACTGGTTAGCTCCAGCTATGCCACTTGATACAGATCACTAATGTAATAGTCCTTGAGTTACATGGATAATTTGCAGAGAGATTTTAGTCTGGCAAATGAAAAATAAGGGAAATCTTAGACAAAACATCCCTAGAGTCAAACCTTCCTGAAATAGCAATTTTCCTCCCAAAGAACCAATATATACTACCTCATTATCGACCTGCTCATCACTGATCCACAAAAGTATCACATTCTGCTCCAGTTCAGCTTGCATCATTCTGCCTCACAGACACCTGCCACATTTTATCTGAGGTCTGTCCAGGCACTGTGTCTCAAGATATGCAGCTCTACACGTGTGCTTGCTAGGAAAAGAATCTGTGTTCAGGGGGAATTGTAGCGTGGGGACAATCTTTTTGCTGCGTGTTCTGTGCCATGCATGGTGGGAGTCAGTCCTTCACCGTATGGGGCAAGGCATACTTGGGATTTGGAATATGAAATTATGATTATTAATACCAAAGAGAAGCCTATGGGGTTTTACATTCCATACATTCAAGAAAAATTGCCATTGGGATCAGTGTAACTCAGGCACATATGCAGAGGAAAGGGAAGAGCCCTAAATATTTATATGGGGACAGGGAGAAGTCGAAGTTTTAAAATTACTCCTTCCACCAGTTCAACCATTTTGGAAAGGTTGAAACCGTCTAATTTCAGCAAATCCAAAATGCAAATGTTCTGAGAGACTTTCTGTCTCTGTGCATATGCTGATAATAGGTGCTGTGCTCTCATCCCTGTTAGGGATTTAAACAGATTTTTGCTTGATGCCCAGAAAGCTTTTATATGCTGTTAAAGCTTGTGCAGTTCTTTCAGCACGACACTGATCAGCACTTGAGTCTGTGTGCACTACAGATCATTGTCTCCTCGGTAGCTGCAAATCTGCAAGCAGCCACATTAGCTTTCTGGAAGTGGGGAGAGGACATGAAAAGATTGCTTAATTTAATTTAGAGAAATACTCTGGTGTGTTTATGCAACCAGAATGAGAAGAAGGCAGATCAAAACACCATTTTTCTGCTCTCTTCCCTCCGCTCCCTTCTCAAAAGGAGAAGGGAGGAAAGGCACCTTCCCTTTGAGCCATTCTCTATACCAGCATCAGGCAGAGCAGAGAGCAGTGTGCACAGAAAATCTCCCTTCCCAACATTAAGTCTCATGGAATGGCGTGCTCTGACTGCAGGTGCTGCAGGGGGCCTCTCTGGGAACTGCCCCCCTTCTCCTCTTGTCTGGGGCTGTGGTCTAATCCTCTCCCCTTTTGGACAAGACTCTAAGAAAGGATGAATTGTTACTGTTTGTCATTCTACCAGCGTGTTTTGCTGTTTCACATGTCTTTGAAAATTGCACCACAACAGACAGGAAAAATTTTATTAATTACATAAAAGCAGGGATGTGCAGCCAGCCTGTTTCAGCAAGGAAGTGAAATATATTAGTCCACACTGCTAGCAACACAGTTGGATAAATCTCATCCTATGAAAGAATACACATCCCTTCTGCATCAAGAAATCTGGTATACAGTACACTACAGTTCTCAACCAGGCAACTTCAGAGCATTGATTTCTTGACTCCTCAGGTAAAATGAAGAAGACAAATATTTTTAATACGTGTCAGTCTTTTTGAGGGCTCCACACAGGCTTCACCCCAGCCTCCCTGCTTGGCTGTGCACTAGAGGGAGAGTGGTGCCAGCCAGGTGCTGACAAGGCGTGGGATTCCTCTGACCTGGCACAGCACTGGGGAAGGCTCACTCCTGGCCAGCCCAAGTCCAAAGCTGAAGGTGGGGAACACATCTCCTGCCAAGGCTCATGAAGTGCATCCCCCAAGCCAAGCTTTAACAACTCTGGTACTAGTCTGCATTTTTTAAAGAAGGTTATTGAAGAACACTGATCTTGTCGGAAGAAGCAGATGTCTGACAAACTCTCTAGAAGCAGCTGAACATATAGAAAAAAATATTGTCTGTGCTGCCATTCAAGTGCAGATCTCTCTAGCACTTTATGTTGGAAAGTCAAATCATAACCATGTTCTCTGATGCCTTGTCACCCACCTAACAGTATTTAATTCTGTCAGGAAGCCATGTGATTTCTTTGCAATCCTCAGTCTTCCTTTTAAAAAAGGGAAGTCCTTGTGAATTGGAGATAAGCCCAGAAGTGAGTGGCAAGTAGATACAGTCCAGGGTAGTAGTATTTACATTTTTTTCCATGTAAGTGCAGGGAAAGAGTGAGGAGCTACAATAAGAATTTAACTACCGACTTTGCAATTCCTGGAATTTGCATCTCTTTATTTTACAGATGATTCAAGCTCCTTGGCTACCAGCAGCCCAAGTTTCTTTGTCCCTGTATCATCCCTGTGCTGCACAGCCTGAAAACAAGCAGAACTCCTGGGCTCACGGCACAGGGAAGGTAGAATGACTGTAACCAGCACAGGCATCATCAATTCTGAAACCTGCAACGTCAGCTTTTTTCCCCATCTGCTCTGATTGTTTCAAACAAGGAGAGAAACATTTTCTCATAAAAAACACCATCTAAATAAAAAAACAAGTGTCTGTCACTGAACTGAAGTAAGACTAGTCACCTATCTGTTCCACTTAAAACATGAGGCCCCAGTACAATATTTTCTCCTCCTTTTCACAAGCAAATTAAAAAGGGCTCTATCTGGAGTCTGGGCATATAATCAAATCCTTCACTGGCACCAGAAAGATTCATTAGTTAGCAATTGCTACCTATTGCACTTTGTCAGGATGGGGGAGTGGGAGAGAGAGAAATGAAAAACTAAGTTTTGGTGAACTGAGCTGAATTTGTCAGCAGAAAAATAAATTTCTAAAAGCAAAGAGGAACTGTCAATATTCAAAGGACAGTCTTAGGGTTTCAGAAAATACTGGAGTGGTGAAAGAGCATGCTTACCAGGTTTTTTCAAATGGATGACTTAAAATTATTAAATTATAGTACATTTTTCAAGCAGGTTCTTTTTAAAAAATAAACAAATACAAAACTATATTCCAAATGGTAACAATCCACATTATCATTAATAAAGATACTATAAATAAATACAGGCAAGTTTTTCTTCTCAGATTTTCCCCACTTCAGCTGTTCTTGCTGCCTTTGGATCCTATGCACAATCAGAGGAAGATCTTTCCCTGGGAGTTTATCAAAACTCATGGTCAAAATAAATGGCCTAAATCAAAAGACACTACTTCTCATTTAAATAATTGATACCCAGAAGTTTATTCTTCTGCACGTATGTACACACATTGTCAACTCTGGGGCTGAGCACAGAAACCATCTTAGAAACTACATAAGGCACCTGGGGCCAGCCAGTGGTTCCCTACAGCTACACTGATCTTTGATACAAACTGTGTATCAGTAGGCAGAGATGTGTATTTTACACAACAATGACCTCAGAAATCCTCACAGTTACTTGAACCCATTCCCTTCTATCCCTCTCTTGGGAATTAGCAAAAAATGCCACATTTGAAGGCTTAATTCTGCCAAGACCTGTAAAAAACTTTCTCGAAAAACTCATTCCAATATTTAAACAGTCGGAAAAAAATCAGAGGCTGGTTAATGAAGTTCTCTTTTCTTTCCAAGTTCATCACTCCCTGAAAAACCCAGAATATTTAAGAGATCTGAGCTGTAACCAAGCTAAACCATTGACTACAGAGGAGACACCCAGACTTAAAAGGAGGTGACATTTTTTCTGTTTCAAAAGTGTCTTCATGATAACCACATGGTCATGGTCCTTTTTGTATGAAGCTAGAGCCAACCATTTGGTATTATTTGGTATTTCTAGTAGATCTGAGAGACATCTCAGACATCTAGTAGATCTGAGAACACCTCTTTGGAAATTGCATGCAGATACAGAATTCAAAACCAGAAGCTCATACAGCCACTCACTTTAATTGCTGATAGCTGGCGTGGCTCAGAGACACAGCAATGATACAGCCAGTTTAGCCTGCTACATGCACAACGAGCCATAAACCTCTGGCACTGTAAATGACAATTCTCTGATCTGCTCTTCAATCACTGCAATGTTATTTGGTGAGCACTACCCTCTCTTTACAGCAGCTCTGCAAAGGCATCCTTCCTCCCTCAGCTGCAGTTGATGACTACAAGGGTACCTTGGTCCCTGTCTGTCAGCAGCAGGCAACGCCCTCATCCCCAGGCACAGCTTCCAAATGGGCATCTCTACAAGAAGTGCCACCTTCATTTGGCTCTCTTGACACAAAACTGCTGTAAGGACAGGAGGGATATTGTGCTCATTAATACAAAGCTCATCTGCCTGTTGGAGCAGTGGAAAGGGACTGGCAACATGGGCAGCAGGAGGACCCAGGTGAAGTCCATAGTCCTTCTTCCTTTCTGGGGCTCCCTAGGGAATCCAAGGCAGCCCCTGGAGTCACTCCAGATGAGCAAACCTCAGCAGAAATCCAGCAGAGAAAAGCAATAAGGTGGCTGAGTAAACAAAGAAAGGGAAAAGAGAGGGAGCTGGAAGTAAAAGCTCTCCCAAGGTGGAAAGAAAGGCACTGCAAGGGGCTGGTGCAAAAACCCAGAGGTGCTCCTGCAACTCCATGAGCTGCACAGCCAGCCCTCATGGTATCAGCAACATCCCCATTGTTGGGAGGCTCATCCTGAAAGGATCACCTTCAGTCCAACTTGTAAGCTCTGCTAGCATCTTTTCTGAAAAAGAAAGAAACAATGCAGGAGAAAGAAATAGATACCAGAGACTGGACAGGAGGGAGGAGCAATTAAGAAAAAGTGTCTGTGTTAAAATGATACGTGTATGGATTAAGCTGTTGCCCAATAGTACATTAGCCTAAAAAAATGCAATGCTGGGACAGGCTATTCTATGGGGCTGATACTATTTTCTGATGCATTACATGTGGAGATGTGTGAATCACATACTGCACAGAGGCTAAAAACGTTTTAATCCCTCAGAAAATAATAGATACGCAGGAAGAGTGGAAAACCTGATAGAAGGCTGCTCTGTTCTGGGAAATGAGGCATGATGGCTGGGCCATCTCTAAAAAAAAATCACTCAGGTGAACTGAAAACCTTTTCACATGGGAGGAGAATTTTTTATTAATATGTAGATGTGTCTGCTCTTATGCGATGCTGCTGCCATTGATCTTGTGATACAGTAATGATCATAGCAACAATAAAAACAATAGTTACATTTATTGTATTCAGAGCATGATCTGTCATCCAGTTCTTGAGTGGCATGAAAAATACATTTATTTCAATCAGTACATCTGCCAGGGAAAATTGATGGCATGACAATGTTTCTTCGAAGAAACCTTATTTAAGAAAACTTTTGACAAGGAAATAAATCTGGATGATGAATGCCTAACAAGATTGACTTTAGTCACAGCTCTAACATTGGCCAAGACAATCTTTGTTAATCACAGATATGCATAGCTGTTGCAAGAAATTAGGTTACTACAGCATAGTGAGTCACAGCTCACGATCTGATTTGTATTAACAGGCCATGTGTGTATTCCTAATCCGCTGTGGGTGTGAAGGAAAATAACAGTGACTGAAGGAACGTGTTTTCCTTCGCAACTGAAACAGACAGCAAACGCACACAGGCACTAATACATTGCCCTGCTGATGAGAAACAGCTCATTTGGCCACAGCAAACCAATGGCTTATAGAGATTTTACAAATCCTACACCTCTTCCTCTGCATCAAAATATTATGAAGTTAAAGAACACGTGCCCTGTTAAATTTTACAGTCAGCTGGGACGAACTGCACTTCACAAATATTAGATGAGAAATATTTCTGCAGTAAAAACACACATACCTGAACTGTACACCCCAAAAGCCAGGGCCACAGTTCACTTATGGCTCTGGTCTATCACACTATGATTGCAGTTTTAGGCTGGTTTATCCTCACTGATGTAACTTATTTTTCACACAACTCCTTTGAAAACAAAACTTAAACATTTAAATACACTGGGGAAAAAAAGCTGTGAGTGTCTCTGCCTTGGGTGCCCTGTAATCAAAGGCTAAACCAAACTTCACTCAAGTGACTGCATGCATGATGAGACGAAAAGTACAAAGGCACTTTGCTGCTGGTGACATATGAGCATCATCTCCAGAGACCCTGGAGGTGTCACACAGCTAACGAGACACAGGCAGCTCACATGTGCAGTGTCAGAACTGCAATCAGGCTCAACAGGTAAGAGAGTTACCACGACTTGGGAGCTCACAGCAGTGATTGTAGCAGGGCTATCGATCTGTAAACCCCTTCAAACAAACAGAAAAACAAGGAACTGCTTTTGTCTTGAAAGGCAACCAAAAAAAAAAATGGGGAAAAAAAGCGCCTTGCAGGGTTCTTTGTAGATAGGTCCTGAGGTGTGGTGCCTAGGCTGGGAAAATACCCCTGCTGACTCCAAAAAGATTATAATGATGCCTGTAGGTAAGGAAGTGCCACCTAAGCAGAACCAGGATGGTTCATCATAATGAGAGAAGACTGTAATGATGATATCAATTTTCATTAGGTACTAATAGTACATTAATTTTATTTGCATGGAGGTAGTCATTAGGGTTATGGACTGGGGCCATGTCTGTGCATATATTACAGTAGATATAAATGCTGCCATAGCAGTGTTCATGCCATTTGAAAGAGATGCATTCCTTCCATGCTTGACACTGGACTCACATTTGCTTCACAGGAAAGTTTCAGGTAGTCCTGAAAGGAGTAGATGCTCCTTATGGGTCCCTTTCCACTTGAGATATTCTAAGATTCCACGATATAGAGCCTCTTCTGCAAAGACCATACGTGCTGACTTGATGGCAACTTTCCTAGTAAGTAACTTTCCTTATAGATTTCTGAGTGTTTATTCTGTTAGTTTGGAGAGTTGGGGCCTTTGATTTGGCACTATAAAGTTTCTGCATCACTCAATCCACGGATAATGTGTTTAAGAACAAGCAAAGCAAGCAAGACTTGAGTTCCTGTGCATGCCAGCACACTTTGCAAGGCAAAGCAAAATTCGCTAACCCATTCCTAACACGGGCTAGAGCTTCATTCCTGGTTTACAGCCCGCCTGGCCTGCCATTCTCATCTCTTCTATGTAGGCACTTATGCAAATAACAGCACTGGAGACTGAAATAAATGAAGCACTTAGTGATTTTTTAACTACTTAAAAACCTTCAACTGCTGGGAAATCTAGAGGAGGTGCAAATACACCCTGACAAACCAGCTACTTTTGCACACCACAGGGAAATGCTTCAGGGGTCTCAGCTTGAGATTATCTGTTCAGGCATCTGAAACATGCTCAGACTTACATTCCCTGAGCCCTACTTGGATGCTTTCCATGTTCTCATACGTGCTAGGGAAAAAGTACATGGGACAAACCATCCTGGCTTTCCCAAATTTCTGTTTGATTTTTTTATCTTCAAGTCCCTATCAAAACAGCACAATCACATCCCTGCTGAGTACTTCCTGGTACAAGAAAAAAGATTAGAAGACCTGCACTAAGTATTCAGATAGGCTGAGGAAGAAAACCCCAGACATTCTACTTAGATCTTATTCAAGCAAACACTGATTGATTTCAGGGGGATTTTAATTGTTTTAGGACTAAATTAAAAACTCAGTTAAAATCTCTGTGTTTGGTCAGTTATTTCTTCCAACTACTCTCATTTCCTTTATTCAACTTCTAGAGCAAAATGCATGCCATCAGTCCAGTATAATACCTTTCTTTTCCTCAGAAAGAAGTCACAGAGTAATGACAGTCTACGATCAATCTCTATTCTCCTGAGGCATTGTTATCTGTATTTAAATATGTTTCTTTTTGTGTTGGCTGACAACTAAATGCCCAGCTGTTGTAAAGGCTTTGGGAGGATTAGGAAATCAGGTAGTTCAATTTTCTTTCATCTTGCTTTTCCATCACAGAATTGTTTATGCTTACTGAGTCAGAGAAATTTGAGACTGCTAATTAGAGTTAATTTTCTTTTTATTTCTCTTTCCTACCCTTTCTACCCCATTAAAACTAGTAAGTTGTAATCTGGTACTAAATAAAAAACTGACAAAAGATAAACATCAGACTAATGCTGCTGAGTAATTAATGGACTCATTTGTACAGGATTCCTAAAGCTTTATAAACACTGAAAAAATTACATCTCGTCAGCCAGCTGACAGGGACAGTGACAAACCCCCCATCCCCCCTGGCCCTACAAGTAGCAATGCCAGATCCCTATCTGCATCTCCCATGGCATCACTATGCAGAGCAGCATCAGTATTCCCCCTGCACTTTATACTTCAGGATTTTCTTCAGTAAACATCCAGCCACGCAACCTCTTTGCAGAAGAAGCACTGAAGTTTCCAGTATGATCCCTTCTATGTGATGATTGTATGAAGCATCAGCTTCACTACCCACTTAGCCCAGACCCTACTGCAAATGTTTTTCCTAATCTTATTTCTCTGCAATATTTTCAGCTGGGGTATTTCTACTTCTTTTCCTGCCCAGTGAAGTCTGAAGGATCTCTGTGCTGAAGAAAAAGTATGCCACCCCTGCAGTCCTGGATGAATGCAGCATGCACTTGACCTAATTTTCTGATATGAGTGGTTAAAATAAATTCTAAGATCCTTACTCATGTTCCCAAATACTGTATTGACTCCAGATACCAAAGCATCCAGCTACGGACTGGGACGCACTAATGTAACTGGACTCATTTGAAGACTGCTCCCACGAACAAAATTTTGACTTTAGTACAGAAACACACAGACACGGAGCAGGAGAGTCCCTCTCACACACGTAAACACAAGTACATGGCAGGTGGAGGTGAGCAGGGCCATTCCTTTCTTTCAGTATGAACACCCTCTGTGTTCACACCACTCTCACCACCATAGGTCACATTTTCTCTTTCACATACGCAGCTGCAGAAGTTGGACACATCAATTTATAATCAGTAGGTAAATCCTACTAGAGCCTGTAAGGCTGTGCCTGGCAGTGGAACTGGATTTTCCAGCATGTAAAGCCAGGATTGCACAACGCACCTTGGAGAGAATGCTCTGCCAATGGTTTCCTACCCACTGTGTCAGCAGGTCCTCTCTCTGCTCACTGAGGGGCATCAGCAGCAGAGCTGGAGAGGCTGGCATGACTGCTCTGCCCTCAGGAAAGGCTGCAGCAGAGAAGAAATGTCGTGCTACCAAAGGTGTCATGATGAAACCAGGCAGTTGGTCCAACCCAGAGGGCTCAAGGCTTTCCCATCTGTTCATTTCTGGTGTGCCCCTTCACCAGGACCTGGAAGACCACAAAACCACACACACAACAATGAATCTGCAGGACAATATTCTTCCACCTGCCTAGCTCATCAGAGTTTGCCTAAGCCTATTTATGGGTGAGCCCATGGCATGGATTCTTCATGGCTTCTCACCTCCTTTTCACAGTGTAAGCTAGTGCTCTGCTCAGAGCAGAAGTGGATTTTATGTCTTGCCAACGACATCAAGGATCAGGACCACAGAACACACAGGCAAAGAAAATAAGTTAGCTTGGCCCATGTAAGAAACATCAAGCCAGCTAAATCAAAATCCTGATCAAAATCAAATCCCTTTGTTTGGATCCTTTCAAGCCAAAATACATTCTTGTAGAGGACCCCCACTTCTCCGAGCCAGTGTTGAGTAGTGCAGTTCTACCCCATCCATAGCCAAGCTGGGTTCCTTTGGTCCAGCCCCACTCCCATTTTGAAAGTAGTGGGAATTTTGATAACAGGGTGTCCTTGTTTAGGCATCAACCCAGGACACAGAGTTTTCCAGGGAGTTGGGATCAGGCCTTAGCAAACTTGAAGCCAAATTTACTTCAGCTGTAATCCCATGAATTAAAGCAGTCACGCTGGCCTTTGGTCTGACTCTTTGAGCAACGTGGTCAATAGAATGTGAAAAGATGACAAGCAAATGGGAATTTAAACTAACTGTACTTATGTTAACTTCTCATCCAACAGTATTTTATGATTCTCAGGTTCTTAGAGAAACTTCTAAATAAATTATTAAGCGCTCCCCTCGAGGCAGTCATCTTAGAATTGGAGTACTTTCTTGGGTAGTATTTTATATTCCTGTCAGTGAGCGCTAAGTGCCGCTAAAGAGGAGCCATAAACCCATTCTGAAAAGCAGCAGCAAGCATGAATCAAATGAATCAGCAATTCTGACTATGTGAGACGCTGACATCACGCTTCCCTGGCTCCAACTCCGGGTCCATAAGAACGATGGAGGTCTGATTAATTACTCCCCAGGCTGCAGGGCTTACACAAGAGCCAAGGACTCAGCAGCAGCCCAAGCAGCTGACTCAGGGAGCAGTAACTCATCGGGTGCAATCTGCCTGGATGCCAGATTGTCCTGTCTGCAGTCAATCTGCAAACTAATCCTCCCAAAAGGTTTTTGGAAACTGCCATTCACACTCACACTGGCTAAGTGTGCACCAGACAAGACACAGCTACAGCACAGTAGCAGCTGAAGTCATATTTTATGATGCTTTTCCACTTGCTCTGAAGGACATTTGGGAATCTTTCCCCACCACTGAGAAACTGCTGGAAAACAGATCAACACTGAAACATTTCCCCATTATGTTCATTAGGCTGGATAAAGTTAATTATGGCAGCCCAATCTGCTGTGTTCTTCATCAGCCCCAATGCCTGACTTTATTGCATTTACATTGTAATCCCAGGACCCTCTTGTGCCAGGTGTTCCACAAACGTACGATGGCAAATGAGCCTCTACTCACATCTGCATCCTGGATACCTGGGCTGGAAAGACAGGTCAACATGGGCAGCTCCTCTCACTATGCCCACCTGCTGCTGTGGCAGAAGTGCAGCTCAGGTTGCCTAACCTTATGCTGTTCTGAGCTCACTGCAAAGCTATGTCTGGACTTCATCCTTCTGAAGCCCCAGGGAAACCTGAAGTAATATTTCAGGGGTAGAAACTTCAAGGGTAGAGCTCTCCTGCACTTGATCTGTGCCACAGTGGGGGAAATAAATGTAATTTTTATCCACCTACACTGTTGAGGGTACATATCTGTTCCAATGAAGAATAAAACACCCGTAAAGTAGGTCAGCAATTCTTAGACAGCACTTGCACTCGTGTTTCCTTTCAGAAGCTGCATAACAAACTGATCTCCAAGGAAAAGGAGGGCACAAAGGATGAGGCAGTTTCAAGGGAATAAGAATTGCTTTATTTTTAAACAACAGTTTGCAGGTAGAATCCCAAAGCTCTTCAACTGCTCCATTCTTCAGTCACAGATTTGGCTCAATTTCCTATGCAAAACAAACCTAGAAAGCTTATTTTTCAACCCAATAACACTGTTTTCCCCCAATATAAGCTGTAACATAAGCTATAATAAGTTTTCTACCTGTAGCCCCTGCAAGAGAAGAATGAGCAAGAACTTTTGAGGAGAAATCTCACAGTGGGCACAGAGAGTTTCCAATTCAAGTTCTAATGAGATGCTAACTCTGATCTCACAGAGCATCTCTTCACTCAAACATGGCAATCCAGGAGGCTCTGGGTTGGGATGCTAGAAAGAAGCTTAGGCTAATTAATAGCATTTCTTTTTCTGACTGCAGTATTTTCCTACCCTGCTGGATACTCAGAGGCCAGCACTGTTTCCTCTGATTAACAGTACCTCATCATGAATTCAAAGGAAAAGCTGCAGGCTAAAGAAAACTGGATTTTTGTTAGCAAGGATTTGCTCTGAGCAAATAATTATAATTGCCAGTGTTAAAAGGAGATAGCAAATTAACTACAGCAGACATGAAAAATAAATTTGGAAGAAAGCTTTCAATAATTACAGTGCCTATGTCAAATGGAAATTATGCCAATTTGCATATATCTGCAGTCATATTGTACAGTATCTCAAGTGGCTTCACAGTAACAAGCTTGTATATTTAAAATCATTTAATAAAGCCCAGGGTTTTAATAGCCCAAAAGACACTTCAATAAGTAGAGACTGAAAGTTAGCCTGGAATTCTCTGGTTTTTTATACCCCGTCTACACAGAGTTCATTATTATTTCATAACAATTCATTAGGAAATATACCATCCCCACCCCCAAGTACACACATGGTCTTCCTGATTAAAAGTATGTTATAGTTTTTTTGGTTCATTTCAAGAGGTCTTCTTTATTCCAGTATAATTGGCCACATGGGAAGCCACACTACTACAACTCTCTATATAAAAGCATCATGTCCTGCATCTTACACCAGGGCTAATTTCCAGACAGGACAGAGCTCTCTTTGGGAGCTCTGCATTATTTGTCATGTGCCTCAATCTGGATGAAGTTTCTGGTCAGAAACCTGAACATGAGTGTGTATGGATGGATTTGGACTTTGCTCTGGACTCCAGCAGGATCACATACCCATGGGCCACTGGAGGGGATTCTCCTGGACAGCCATAGAAGGGTGCCACATGTGTCTGGTGTGGCGAGGGGTTGATTCCAAATCCATTTGCTTGTTGTTGATTAGGAATGGGGAAAATTTATTAAAACCACCCTCATATTTTCCCTTTCATTTATGACTCCAGTCTATTTAAACTTGAACTGGGAATCTCCATATGCAAAAAAACCCACTCCCTAGGACATTTGGGAGATGAGCTTTCAGACCCTTCAGTGTCATTACCTACTTCCAACTAAACTACATGTTTGCACCTGCACCCACCACAGAAAACACTGAGAGTCAGATCATCCCTTTGGAGGAACAAGGATAACTTACAAGTAATCACAGTATTATTGAAAATTGCCACCAGCCACTCCTGGTTCACTCCCAGATCTCAAAGCACTTAACAAAGCCAAGCAGGTCACTGCAAAGACAGAGGAAAGAGAAGTCAAGAAGTTTGATGACTTCTCCTGGTATAGATATTGACCAAGTGTTAAAAGGAGTAATCTGCTCTAACCTCTTCCTCACTTGTAATCTTTCTGCATCTGTAGAAATCACACCATCCTTTTAGCTTTTCCACACGATTTTGCCATGACTTACTCTTTTCTTTAAAAAAAAAGCACTATATCTGCACTTTGCAGACTGTTGGAATATCTCAACTCTAGCTGAAAGTGAAAAGACTAAACCTCAGCTGTAGGAGTGTTGGTTGAACTGCCTGAGGGCAGAGATTTTTTTTGTGTAGCAAAACTTCCAGGCTCTTGTTTTCCTGTTTTCACACACTTGACAATGGGTGTCTCACAGGCAGGGGGAAATACCAGCTTTAGGCTAGATTCATCCCTGGGTATTTTCCAACAGGTAGAGAAAAATGAGGAGTGTGTTGAGACAAAAGCACTCCCTAAAATCATGGCAGGAACACCACCTGGCTGTGGTTACACCCATCAGCAGCAACAGGCCCACATGGAAAGATGCCACTCAGTTATACAAGCCCTGCAGAGAGCTGAGGGTTAATATTTACCCCACCTAACTAGAAATGAACAGAGTGCCAAATCTGGGAAAGGATAATTTCTCCATAGGCAACTCACTGCCTGCAGAGACTCACCCCATGACTCAGTGCAGCAAGAGGGGGATGCCAAAACAACTATTTGTGATTTCTCAGGAGGTAAGCCTGGTCCGGCTGTGCAACACAGGGCACTCGCTGGCTCAGGGAACTGCTGCAGTAATGTGTTCCTTCTCCAAGCCCAAATTCATCTCAGTAATGGCCAACTGCTGCCTGAAAAAAATGAGGTGGCCTGGGTGAATTTAGAGGCCCACCCTGCCTCCAGATGCCAGTCATGAAGCATCACTCTCATCAGAATCATTCTTGACAAGACCACTGACTCCTCTCAGGGCCCTTCCAGCACGATGGCTGGGGCAAGAGCAGAGCCCAGCAGCCTCAAACTCCGGGCACATGCTGGATGCTCACATCACCATACCCTGCACCAGAGGCTGTCCTCACAAGTATTTTAGTTTCCCAGGTTTATTCAGCCTATAAGCAAACTTCTCAGAAGTAGAAGTTTGTGCTGAAGAGGTGTTTCTATTGCAGCAGCAAGTATATCCTACCAAATGTCACACTGTCCACACTCCTATGTGTTTCTGCCAAGGACATTACAACAGCTGGATTTGCCCCTGAGGTAGAAGGCAAGGGAAGTGCCCAAACAAGTCAAAGTTAGTTTCCCATGGCATGGACACCTCAGCTGTTTTACTGAACACATCCTTCCCTTCCAAGGGCACGTCGGCACAGGATGTACACAGAACATACATACCCCTTCCTTCCCTTTCTTTGAGGAAGTATCTGCACACAGGCCTCCTATTTTCTTAAGGATGATTTAGGAATGTATGGGCAAGGTCAGACAGACCTAGCTGTAGCTGGATGAATCTTTGCCACAGGGAAGTACAGCTCAGGTACCCTGGCACAGCACTGCTACCTTGGAGGAGACATGACTCACTGGATCTGAGAGTGTCCTGCTGCCAGGGTTGGGGAGTGCTACAGCAGAGGCTGTAGCAAGCCGTGCACATCCCCAGAAACTCCAGAGTACCAGGAGACAGCAGATTGCTCGCTCAGTCTTTAAAAATTTCTTGTATGTGCTGCAAAAATCCTGCATGAATTTTGTAAGCCGCCTGCATATTTAGACTCCTAAATGAGGATTTTGTTCACTGCACATGTGTTTAGCTTCAAAAATGCTTTTTCTAAACTGTACAGCTTGTATTTGTCCTTGAGGCCTGACAGGACATAAAATGTGGCAACATGCTGGAACAACCCCTCTGCTTGCAAGCTCTGTTTTGCACTACAGCAGCACATTTGACAGAGGAGTTTTCCAATCCTGTAGGATGTCATTAAAGCAATACAAATAGCTTTACTTGGACAAGCCTTTATACTGTTATGCTATAGGTGTGGCTTTCCTTTAAAAAAACTATTTTTAATGCTACTATATTCAAGGGTGAACAAAGCACACGCCTGTGCTGATGCCAGGGTTTGCACAATAAAGCAGGTTTCAGTTGGCTCAGTGACACCAGAAAGGAGCTGGGCTTCACAGAAATTTGGATGGCTCCCTTCTGAACCACATCCAGTTGGGTTATCCTTTGAAAAAAATTTGTGTTGTTTGTTTGCAACAAAACAGGCCCTCCTAAGTCTACAGAGAGTATTTTGTTCTCCAACTGTATGGTTCACAGCTTCTGTTGTTGTCATCTTTAGTTTGGCTCATCTGAAATTGTCCTTTCCACAGAGAGAATTGACAAAACATAGAAATCTGGTCACCTGTTCACAATATTGTGCTGGGGGGAAGCAATGCCATATCCCAGCTCATCTCTTGCTCTTCTGATTCTATGTCAGAAAAGACTCTAGTGTACTCCTTCCTTTCCAGAAAGCCAACATTCCCAGGGTGTGTGTTCACTGTGTTACTCAAGAGTTTGCACTGCCATGCAAAAAACCCTTCAAGGCACCGCAAGCAGTGAGTACATCCAGACCAAGTATCGGGCTGCAACACGCCTTTATTCATCCACATCTGGTCTTTAGTTGAGTCAGCTGCCCAGAAAATCTGGGGACAGGCAATGAAACATTAATTTCAGAGAAGTGAAGAAGGCGGGAAAGAAGTTGGCTTTCTGATTTCTGGCATTATTGTACAAAGCTGGGAAAAAAGGCTACAATACTACACAAGATAGAGAAAGTGAAGAAATAATTGACTAGGGAAAAATAAAAGTTTAATAATGCCTGTAACCTAAACAGGATGTTTTTTTCCTCCCAAAAAGCCTCAGACATTTTCAGTAGTCACTGAAAAAAGCTAAAAGGATCCAAGTAAGATCTATAATTCACAGCAAGTATCTACCACAGGCTCAGCTTTCCAGCACATCCTTTCCCAGTGACAAGAGCAGAGCAACACACCTCCAGCTCTCATATGGAAGCAATTATTAGTGTGAAAACAGCCCTTCCTAGGAGGAAACAAATGAACCTCATGCACACTGTGATTAATGACTACTCCCATGCAGATATGTAAACAGCCAAATTGCTGCTACCTTAGCTTGGCAAAAATTTAAAGTTAAGTGATTTTTTTTAATTCACTTGTTTGTGTTGTCCTGCCAAGCACAGGGTTTTTGGAGGAGATCCCATACAGAGGACAGAGGGTGGCTGCGGAAACGAAGAGCACAGAGCTCTGCTGTCCAATTCTCCCCTCTAACTGTATGAAAACACAGTATCTTTCAGATTTCTTTTCTAATTGCTAGACAGACTGGTTTATTCCCTCCAGCTAAAATAGTAGATCAGACTGTTACTGCTTTCTCTACAGTGAACAAGAAAATGTTGGTGGTTTCTGCCTAAAAAACAAAATTAATTTTATTGACTGTGGTTACAGAAAAGGTCTCTGCAAGAACTGTGTCCTGCCCATCTCCAGTCAGCTTTATACAGAGATACTCTTGTGCACAGGTGGAGGCACTGCTCCCCTTGCTCTCCAGAAGTACAACAGGACAAGCTTTTCTGATCAGGTATCTAATAGGTGTGAATGCAGCATGCTCCACTACTCCCAGGAGGATGCCAAAACTCCTGAGTGCAGAGTACGCCTTTGATTGCCCAAGGGGGCAGCTGCAGGTACCTCCACTGCAAACTGTGCAAGCACTTCTCATCTCAGACCTCTCCTCCTCTGCCAAGAAAACCCTGTTCACTCAGGTGTGGAAGCATGCAGTGGGACATAACAGCTGGTAATCCTGGTTAGAGCCTGAACTCCACCGTCTCCTGAAATAGCAAAGGCAGCAAACCAGCCTCCAACTCTTTTGTGAAAGGCCTACACAGGACACAACTTCCCCCCACAATTGCTGTAACTGGCTGGAAAAGACCCCACCAGATAGCAGCAGGAGGAGCATAGGGTACACCTGCAGTACAAAGGGCACATTACTAAACCATAAATACATCACATTACTAAAGCAGGCACAGGCAGCCTGGCATGGCTTTGCTGCAGGAATGCTTCCACACATGCTGATGACACTGGGGTCTGAGCGCCAGGTACCTGTGCTAACCTCAGAACACCAACACGGCCAGGCTGCAAGTGCAGGAGCCCCTGATGCTGTCTAGGAAAGGAAGGGGAATTGCCATATCCAATTAAAACTGAAATGCCTTTCACTGCCTCCCTGCACGACCAGAGACGACTCCCCACGGCTGAGTTCGGCTAAGGCTTCTCAGCCATTCATCTGCAGCCCCTTTAGGCAAGTGGACCTGCACTGGAAGCACTTCTTGCTTCCCCCAAAGGAATTATGCAATTAAGTCCTGTCTGTCATGCTGGGCTTTATCTCCCTACAAAACATTTCAATAGGATCAGACAGTTTTAGCAAAGGGAGCTGGGCAGCCCCTCTCTCCTCTGTGGCTATTCATTTCCCACTGCAACTCATCTGACATTTCCACTGAAGCTCACAAGGAAGATCACCCCTGCATAACACACTCAAAATGTCCTTGGGAAAGAACATGATTCCCAAGTGTCTCAGAGGCAGGGGAGCAGGAGGGGTTGCCTTCTTCCACCTTGGACAAGACCCTGCTCCACTTGCCTCATTAGGGCTTAATTTAATTTTCCACACAAAATCACTCACAGCTTCTTCTCTTCACTTGCCTCTGCAAGAACTGCTTGTCCCCATTTGCCCCTCTCTACTGTCACCTCACAGTGGGATCAAAAGAAGTGACAGTAAGGAGAAATCTGATGCATACAAATGTGAATTTTGGCTGGGCACAGCTCCTGTGCAGCCAGTTGAGACGAGGGCTAAAGCCTTCGCTCGCCACTTCAGCACATGCAAATGTCAGTGGCTACAGAAAGGGGACAGAGCTTTTGCCCTGCATTAGTGAGCAGAGCACTGAGAAAGGGCAGCTTGACTCTCTGCCACCTGAATGTCTGAGAGGCCCAGAGGAGACAGGTGAGGGAGACTCCTGAGGAACACCCAGGTGTGCCTGGCCCACCTTGAGAAGGTTCTTCAAATACTGGTTTGTCTTTGGAAGCCAGATCCTGTCGATGCACACAAGCTCTTGGCATGCAATTAAATGACCACTGATATCATGCTGGGTTTCCAGGCAGGTTTTAACTACATGAAACCCAAATCTCATAAGAAACCACTGCACTGGGCCTTTTTTCATGTTGGACCTTTAAAATCAGTGAGGCTGATGTCTACACTGCAAAAGCTGTATTCCACTTCTGTGACTGACACTAGAGACAGGACATAACATCTTGATCCTAGAAAAAATTTCAACTTTCAATTAAATAAATTTACAGTATCTCATGTAAGATTTTGGAGTGGTTTTTTCTTTTTTTTTTATGGGGAGGGGGAAGGTTTGTTTGTTTTGGAGCGTTTTGTTGATTTTTGTAGTTTTGGGTTTTTTGCCAACTGTATTGAGAATATTTGAGATAAAATATTTCTGTGTCTGTGTCTACTACAGAGTTATATGGCAGATTTTTTAGTAAAGTTTCATTCATTCAAATCCCTAAGGTTCATCCATTGAAAACATGAATCAGAGACTAAAGAAACTAACAGAATAGCACAGGAGGGGGGGATAAAGCTCCCATTTCATAACAGCTTGTGAACAATCTGCAAACTAGTTTCAGCAGAAGAAAGCTTCAGAGGTTCAATTCTACATATTTTCTTTGCAAGACACTCTTTTCTAGAAAATGCAGTTGTTTTGACCAGGAAGGGATTTAGATTCAGATTGCAGAGAAGCTGAGCAATACACAAGGTAGCGAGCAGAGAAGATATATAAGCAGGAAACCAAAAACTGTGCCAACAAATGCCCTTTCCCTGACCCATCCTGAGTAATGCAAGAAGGGCTTAAGAGCATCCCAGCCAGCAAAGCTTGTTAGAGGAAGTCAGTGAGCAGTGTCTAGCTGTAGGGAGCTCGACCGTCATAGTCAAGCCTTGCTTACAGACAGAGTGGAAAGCCAACCCTGGTAAAACGAAAAGAAACAATTGGCAACCTCTGTATGCTGGAAAGGGAACCCACACCATCGGCCAACACGAAACACTGACCCTTGAGCTAAAGAAGAAAAAGTGTCACTACATATTTAAAGAAGGACTTCAGAAAGAGTCCCAGTTATACAAAACAAGATCAATGTTATTTAACAACAATTTTTTTCAGCTTGACCTAAATCCTCTTTCAGAAACTCTTGTCTCTTTACACATCAGTGTATTAGGAATACAATACACAGTAACACAAAAAAATGACAATCAGAAGCCAAATACTAGAGCTGATTTATGCAATTACAGGGTCAGAGCAGGCCAGACAGGGTTTCAATCTGTGGACAGATGCCAAAATGTGAGATCCGTGAGCATTCAGTCAGAGAAACGGGAGCACATCTCAAGGCTCAGAGTCCACATTCACCAGCTCCATGCCCCAGATAAAGACTCAGCACTGCTATAACGAAATGGAGTGAGATGGGTAAACACAGTACATGTACAGTGTCTCAGATCAGACCAGATCATCATCTACAACTTTAATGACAAAAAGAGCTTAAATTGAGCCTTAATGTACATTTGTGTGTGGGACTGAGTGAGATGCAAAGGGGAGTGAGTTAAAAAACTGGCTTTCTTCAACTCACAACAGACTGCAAACTCACCCAGCGTGCCACAGGGTTTTGTTTTGCAAGGGGCAGCTCCCTAGAGGAAGATGAAGTGCAAAACCAAACAGACACCCACAAAGGTCTCACATGCACTGCCCACAGCTGCAAAACAACCCCAGCTGTGGGAGCACCACAACATCTGCCAGCCTCCCTAAAGGCAGCTCTCGCAACATCAGCACAATGTGCACCCAGAAGGGAAAAGGCTCCTCCCATCACACAGCGGCACACGGTGGGGATGTGCCACCAGGGGCACACCTCAGGAGGAGTGCCACATCTCCTGTGCAGGCTGAGGAAGGCAGCACCGCTGAGGGGATCAAGGCCAGCACGATGTGCAAACTGCCTGGTGGGAAGTGATGTATTGGTATCACAAGTGAAAGCTGGCAGAGCAGGTTTCTAGGGAAAAGCATTCAAGTCTTTACTCCATTAGCCAGTTTCCTCACTAAGTGCAGGCAAAAAGGAGCAGGAAAATGTTTTCAGCAGTTCCTATTAGCCATGAATCATGCCTTGCTGGAGTTAGAGCTGTGCAAATACACAAGCCTCTGTGTGTCTTCTAAAGTCTTTGGTGGCTTCTATAGCCAACCAGGAAATTCTTAACAAAATAAGTTTTGTGAATAAAGTGGATAATGCAAGCAAAAAATCCATTCATCATTTATACACTGTATCTCACACTAAAAAAAAAACACATTGTTTTTCTCCAGACTGGTGAATTTGTTTTCAAACAGTGCCTCAGAGGTGTTAATGAATACAGCATCTGGCTCTAGTGGGTCAGTTTCTGCTAAACCAACATGAATCTGATCTAGAAGGAAAAACCAACTCATTATGACTAAGCAGGTCTTACCTGGCGTGCAAGGCACCATGCACTGCAACTTCCTTGAAGCCTTTCCAGGTGGCAGGAAACACATAGCCAAAACCCATGAGGCAATGCTTTAATGCCTTCCTACTCCTTTCAGCGGTGGGCACTGAGCTAACCCACCTGCTGGGCTATCTTCACTGCTCCCCTGGTGGGCTGAGTGAGACCAAACACAAAGCCTGAGAGCCTCCTGACTCCCATCACTGTGCAGGATGCACCAAGGGCTGGGTGTCCCATGGGACAACTCATTCTCTGCTCATGTGGCCACTCCAGCCAGGGACACTCCCCTGACAGCTGGGCACAATGAACTTGACCATTGTCCCACAGGAAAGACAGACAAGAGTGTCTTTTCACAAACTCCAGAAGACCAGGGAGTGAGATTCTCTAACAGGAAGGGTTATTACAATCCCAAAAGGGTCGGAAGAAAGTGGCACTTCTGCCTAGTGGCCTATTCTGCTGATACACAATGACTTGTACAACCATAAAAGCAATTGCTAACCTTTTTCTGCCAGGAAGACGAGCCAAAGGCCCAAAGAGCAGACAGAAGTCCTGGGCAAAGCAACCCAAAAACATGCACAGAGCTCCTCAGAGCCTTCCATGTGCCTGTACAGAAGAACAGCAAGAAAAAGAGAAATCAAAGAAAGTGGTATCTGGAGTCTGTCTGCAACTAAATCACTCATCAGAGAATCAAGAGATTCTGCGGTTGAAATTTATCCTCTAAGTCTCCAAAACCAGCACTCACATCGGAGAAGACAAAGAACAGGAGGAAAAAAAAAAAAAGAAAAAAGAAGGAATTCATTCATTCACTCCCAACACCTGAGTGAAGGCAGAGGATTTGTGAACAGACAGTGCATGTACAGAAATATGTACATCTATGAAAGACTTCAAGTGTAGAAGAGCAGAAAATGAAGCCAAGATTGCCACAAAAGCTGCTTATGCTTTTGGCTTTATAAATTTCATAAAGCTAGCTATTTAGGAAGAGGATAAAAGTTCTTTTTTTATTTCTCATTCAAAAGAAGGCACTGTCACTTCATTTAGGTCACCTCTGCCTACACGGGGGCACATTTCCCTTTTGCGTAACTTAGTTATTTATAAAATCTCTGAGCACTTTCATCATTACCAACCACAACATCCTGTGAAACACCAGATAATCATTAATGACTTTTACAGCCTGTGAAAAGAGGTACAGAGAGCCTACAATCCCTGGATTCATTTCTGCTCCCTTCTATCATCACAGAGTTAAGCAGCTAGTCTAAAATAATAATCTGGGACTTCCCAAAAGACATAAATACGTATCACCACAAGCTATTTACCTTAACTAATTTAGACACACATTTTAGGATAGTGCCTGTCTTTCCACCACTTACAGAGCATCTTGGTCACCAGCCAAGACTAGGTAAGTTACTTTTAGACCAGATGTCTAAACAGACACTGTCTAAAGTTAATCGATTAAGAAAGGCCTCCACTAAAAAGGGAGGCAGAAAATCAGTAGCAAAACAAAAAAGTTAATCTGCATCTCCCATATCTCAGAGTAATGGGCAAACTGCTGGAATGACCCTTCCTACATTATTTCATCACACCTAATTTGGCACTTTTGTCCCTGCTAACAGAGGACCCTTGTAAGAGAAACACTGTTGGAAGGGACTGAGCCTGTTTTTAAAAGCACAGGTTTTTCACTCAGGCTGAACAAGATGCCTGTGTCCCAAAGCACACAGCATTAGTGCCAGTCCCTCATGCCCTGTCAGGGAGAGTCACTGCAGGGCTCAGTAGTGTTGGGGTGCTACAAACTGGACAGCCCAGCTTTGCAGGGGTTCTGTAGGATGATCATTTGGACAGCTGGAAAGCAGATGTCTGGCAAGTCTAAGAATAAACAGAGATTATCAGTTCAAGCTCAAGCCTAAAAAAAGAACTTAAAAATGCTAATCCATGTGAAACAGCAAATTCCCGTATCTTTGCCAATGTTTTAATTTGAGTTAGCTGAGCCAAGCTAAAAACACAACTCAGCAGGCACAGGAAGATGCTCACTGTAAGTGGAGGCCATGAAAAAGGCATCTGGTCTGAGCTACTGCATGACTTGCCTCTCTGCCTGGAGACAGATCAAGAAGAAATGTGAAGGATGGTTCAGGCAGAACATGCAATGGGGATTTCATGAATTGGGGAAATGATGTTCTGACAGAGTCAGCTGAAGGCAACAACAGCACTGCAGTCAGGCTCTGCTGTCCTCCTCTGCGACATCCCCACATCTGACTTATTATCAATGGGCAGCTGCTGCAGAAATTGAAGCGATGCTGAAATGACAACTCTATTAAAGGGGCAGATGGTCCTAGGAGCAAATGTTTCACCAAGGACTGGGTAGGTCTCATCAAACACATTTCTCAATGACTCGAAAATGACAGCTGATGTCCCAAGAGATGAAATTTCAAAGTGTTACTGTACTGTGTAGCCAGGGGCCAGGAATATTCTTCAATGTGACCTGACTTAAAAATATAATGAAGCTGATTGAAACACATCAGTATGGTTAGAATCCTTGCTAGCAGCTTTTATGGCAGTCATGGTTGAAATGTGCCATTTTGGGAAGGCAGCCAAACTGCTTAGACGTGGAGTACAGCTGTACCATAAAGCCATTCTAGCTTTTTGGATGGATTATCATTCATAATGAAGTGGGAAAAGGCAGAAAAATGAAGGAAAGAGATGCCAAAGTAAACCATATTTACACTAGAAAGTGTTTTGGGGTTTTTAAAAAACACTGGAAATCAGATTCATGAAACAAAGCTTAGTGGACAAAATGTTGACTGTAAATTAGTTTTCCTGTTATTATCATAGAAAATGAATTCAAATTTATGTATATTGTCACTTCACCTTATGCACAAAGAACTGTGAAAGCCAAGAAGTAATGCTTCCTTCAATTTTCTCCTTGCACATTAGTAAATCAAATCTAATACACTCATGGATATCCTCAGAGCATGGATCAATAAGGTAACTTTTCAGCTGATCTCTGACAAGAGCACTGGTCTAAGGCTTTCAAGAAACATTAGAAACCTACCAAAACCAAGACACTTTTAACCAGGGTGAAAGCATAAAAACAACATTTAGAGTTATAAGTGGTTAAAAATCACGTGAGACTGATAAAACAGCAAGAACATGGGATATTCCTTCACTGTTACAGTGGGCAATGCCAAAAAATGCCCTAGTTCTAACTACTCAGTCACCCTCCTCAGGGTTAACCCTCCATCTGCAGGCAACATCCACACAACAAAGCTTGGCAAAAAAAAAAAAATCTCACTACAAAACCTCATCAGATTCTAACTCGACCATATGGGTAAGCATTTCTAGGGACCTTCAGATCCATTGTTAACCTTAGACTGTGTAAAGTATTGCCTCGGTCAGCTATCAGTTACGTAAGACAAAGGGGAAATTCCTGTAGTCATTCTGTACAATTCAGCTGACCTTCACTCTGCGTTTTCAAGGCACTGACACCTACATTTGAAAAATAAAGCAAGGCTTACAAAAGGCCCTTGCCGGTAAATGCACGCATGTATGTACGTACACAGCTAGGCGTCATGGGTTCAGAGGCCACAGTGCTGCTTGCTGCCATGAACAGTTCCTGCAAATTCATGTGATTGTTCCTGGCAACACTACAGCTGGAAATGTGTGCAGGGTTGGGACCATGTGGTAAACCATTCTGTTCACAAAGCATGACGTAGTGCTGTGCTATTCTGACCCACCCTACCTCTGTTTTTCTGAGAAGCGCCGTGAATATTCACTGTACTTAACATCAAATATAAAATAAAAACAGCAGTTTGTAACTGTGTTTTACAAACATATTTGCCATCTCTATGCGCAGTGAATTTTCAGACTGTCATCTGTAATTGTTCTTGTGTGCAGTGAATGCTGCAGGTCTATGGTTCCATCTTCCAAGATCAATCCAAACAAAGGCATCCTGAGCACCAGGGGCATTTCTGGTTTCTGCATTTAAAGGACAAAGTGGACATAGAAAAGGTACATACACAGGCAACTGTAATGTTTCAGGGGACAGAGGAGCTGCTTGACCAAGAGAGACCAGAAAGTCCATGAGTCTTCAGCTTAAAAAGTGTAAATCTGATGGGAAGATGATCAACGTTTACAAAATTATGAAGTCTGTGGACAAGGTACTTATAGAACTGCATAAAACTAAGTTCAGTATTATTAGCTGTGGGAGGCATTCACTGAAACTAGCAGGAAATAATTTTAAATTAATAAAAGAAGACACATTTCTAGTGAGACAGTAGTGAATTTCTGGAATTTGTTGCCACAGTGATGACCTAGAACATCTGCCACAGGCAGACAGTATCAGCAGGTTCAAAAAGGGATTAGACAAATCCAGGGACAATAGGTCCATAAACAAACAGTACGGGGAACAGGCCAAGATGTTACTTTTACTACCTCCAATACAAGAATGGTGGATGCAGGAATGTGCAAGGGAGCAGACGGCAGACATGGGCCAGTATGAACATCGGTGTGACCCAACAGGTATTTCTCTCATCCTTTTATGCCTGATTGCTAGGTGACTCCTAGTTTCAGGGACTTAACTTGGGATTGATTTTCACAGTGTCCACTGCCTCACTTGCAGCTCTGGGTGCTCTAACAGGCTCTGGGGTAAAGAATGGGCATCCAAACGAGGTAGGAGCCAAAATTCATGAAGCCTCCTGAATCGGAAGGCTGTAAATACTTTCTTCCTTTATGCTACCCCAGGGGAATTACTTCCCTGGCACATAAACACTATTTTATAGAACCATATATTTGTAGTTATTTCACTTTTCTCAGCATTAAGAATCCTGGGAACTCCCTCCATGGATCAGCCTGGCAGGCCGATGCCCTCCCTCTTCAAACCTGCTTTTACCCTAAGAATCCCAGCTCATCCATTTCTCTGGCAAGGCTTGGTTTTATCACCCTGCACAGACACCAGCTCATGATGCAGCAGCCTGGTGAGAGTTCAGTGCTACCCTTGGGCAGCCCACATGACAGCCCAGCTCCATGGGAACACGTGTTCTCCACGGCATAGCCAGCAGTATCAGGATGACACCGGAAACATTAATTACAAACATGCCTGCCAGGCCTGGAGCTCACATGTTCTGAACAAAAAGAGCAGAAGGGCATTGAGATGGGACTTCAACAGACGTCAGAGGACAGGGAGGGGTAGCTCCCCTGCTGACTCCATCACTGTTGCTTTTGTATCGTACAATCATCTGTCATGCAAAGCCTTTGCACACTGTATGAACCCAGCATTTTCTGTCCTTTAAAGGAATCACTTTATGTTTAGTGGTTATCTAGGGATGACTGACACTAGTGGCAGGAATAATTTAGTTGGCTCTTCTCTTATTCTAACTATCTTTCACCTGCATGTAATCTTTTAGCACACTGTTAGGGGCACAGAAATAGGTCAGCAAGACTACAGTTGACTGCAAAAGACCAAGTAAAGTTAAATATTAGGGGGGAGGAGGAAATAATTTTGAGTCTTACTTCTTGGGTTTTCATCTTGAAACTTCAGCTCTATGTGTCATTTGGTCACACGAGCATTCATGTGAAACACTGATCACAATGACAAACTTTACTGAAAATTCCAGCAAGACCCTGAGCCTCAGGAAAGGATGAGACAGACTTCTGAATCAGTGAAAAGAGCATGATTTACGAAACTGGAAAACTCTGATTTATCCTAGTCTGAGGCATCTTAAACCTCTGGTTTATTGGCTTGCAGCTTTTTTTCATGGGTTATGATAAAAATAAATAAATCTCATTTTAGGGACTAGAGAAGGTTATTTAAAGTGGAGCCGGCAGCTGTTGTGTAGGAACATTCCTAAAACCAGGACAGAGTCCTGCCCTGAAGTTAGGAAAGTTTCTAACCTGCTACATAGCTAAAACATCCCCGGGCAGCTCAATTCCACTTGTAAAGACAGTAAAATTTTTTTTGTAAAGCACTGATGTTCCAAGAAGTCTGGCATTTGCAGTACCAACCCAAGGTCAAGTCCCTTTCCTTTACTGTCTCCTTGGTCACACAACTGCACCTTCCCTGGTATCACACTGGCAAAAGGTAACAAGAATTAAGCCATTCCCTTCAAGAGAAATTTGAGACACAAATATCTTTTGTAATTAGCCCCTTAGAATCCTTGGACACCAGGAAAATGCCAATGACTTCCTTGGGATTACTCCTGATTTACACTAAGGTGTCAGGGCCTACTCTAGCTTCATATTGTCAGTAAAAAAATTAGCCAACTATTACAAGAGAATAAAGTGAAAAGAGGGAACAGGGCATATGTTTACATTTCAAAGCCTTTTTTACTCTGCTCTAGGCAGAAAAATATCAGGGTTTCCAAAATATATCCATGGGAGGTCTCTGCACCAAACACAGTTGTTCCTAAGTTAGTTTCACTCTATCTAGTGAGGCAGAACAACAGAGGCTTTCCACTCCCTCTCCCATTCTGGCTGCTGTAGCCTCTTTCTACCACCACCAGCACCCCTGCACCTTCCTGTGCAGGTCCCATCCTCTCGGCGTGTCTACACACCAAAAGCGTGATTGGACTCCACAGGCTTGGGAATGCACACCTCCATGCAGGCTTGGGAATCATCAGCTGAAGAAGTTACAGCAGACTCCATCACAGGGAGCAGCAAGGGTACAAGTCTCCTTAGGCACCTGGATATATATCAGCTACCTGAGTGGAATAAGCCCAGGCTACTCTGAATTTAGTGATGTCACTACCTGCCCTGACTGCATTAAGGATTAGGGAGGCACCCACCAGCCACACAGCATCAGCCCAGCACCACACATGCTCGTGCTTACCAAAAATATCCTGCCCCAACTGGCAGCCTTCTCCACCAATGGATCCCTGGCAGAACAGCTGCTTTTAGAAATTCCATCATATGGAAATTTTCCACATCTGCCTGAAGAAGTGGTGACTCACTACTATCATCATCATCCATAGCTGAAACCTTCTGTGCTCTGCTTGGGAGAGGGGGAAAAGAAAGCAAGAAAAACGAGAAAATGTTCCCCCCTCTTTGCTCCTCCCATTTGCATCTCAGCCCACTGCAGGCATGTGTCCCAAACGTTTGCACAGGGTTTTCCTACAACACCACTGGCAAGAAAGTCATCTTAAAAACAGCACAGAAACATGACAAACAAGGCTGTGAGCCATCTGACGAGGGAGCTACTCTCTCGTTCCATACTTACAGGGTACACCAAGCTCACACTGGACTCCTGTATGCTAACGCAGTGTATGTTGGTAACCCAAAAACACCAGCCAAGGGCAAGGCTCTTGACTCGCTTTCTCCAACTTAAGTGCAAGGAGCTCATGCCCCTTCAGGAATAGGATAAGAAACTTCTTCCCTTCAGAGCTACTACACCACCTAAAGGTTGTCACCAATTACTCTTCCCATCCCACAGCTCCTTCATTTATTTCTGTTCCCAGAATGTATCTTCCAGACAGAATCAAAAGTGATTTACATCTCAGCAGGAAGCCTTAATCCTTCCAGGCACTACTGGCTGTTCCCTTTGTCTAAACAAAAGATTTTCCCCAAAAACTGCAAGGAGAAAGGGACTCTCTAGCTGTTTTCTTCTGTGGTTTGCTCGCAGCAGTCTCTTGTTGGAAGCATGCAGGGCTCATGCTGACACTGCTCCAGTTGGAAATACAAGCAGAAGATATTTCCTGATGATTTAGCACATATTGTCTGCATGGATATGAGGTGGTAAGCAGTTTAGTAGTGCTCCACTCCATAGACTCTCTCAAATGTGCTGCCCCAGAAATGCTCCAATGATAAAACTCTGCCACAAAAAATGGCTGGGAAGTTTCCTGATATTTCCTTCTTCCAGCATGAGGATATGTGTTTGTGTTAAAATTTAAGCAATTTTGTTTAATTCACAATTTTCTCCTGGCCTCTGTGCCCAATACTGTCCTAAACTCTCAGGGGAAGGTATGTGTGTGTATATCTATATTTACGCCCTTTAAATACCTTTGTTTTGGCTTTGAAAGGATGCTACAGGAAAAGAAGAAACAAACTTTTTTAGATCATTGAGCTGAATCTGGTGTGGTCTGTGGCAAAACTCCCTGCTCCTTACAGCCAGGGGAGGTGAGAGAAATAATGTCACTCAAGGCTAGAACACTTTACAGAAGATAGTGTAATCCAGGGCTGACCACATCATATGCTTCCACATCCTGCCAGTCCCTGTATCTACAAAAGCTTCCAAAGAACAAACACCAAAAGAAACAGGGGTGACTACGAGAACCTTAAATATTCGTGCTCCCTGAGCTCATGCCAGGTTCTGTCTCCTTTTACGAGGGATGTCTTGGAAACAGAAAAGGTACATACCAGGGGAATGCCACGTGCTGAAATGCAAAAGCTGTAAGCACAGCCTGATTTAGCTTAATGAGATAGAAGAAATTAATGCCATCCTCCTCAAATCCCTTCTGGACACAGATCAGACACCAGCACAGAGCAGCCCTCAGTTGCGGCGTTCCCCGGGTCGGAGGTCAAGGGCACCGACAAGGAGACAATAAACATTTCTTCCCCGTGAGACTGAGCTGAACACATCAGTGCTGAATTTACACAACATTAATTTCCCTCCGTTGTTCCTACAGCAGAGTATTTCTTGGCAATTCACAAGAAGCTTTTCCAGCCTCTCTGCAGCTGAAGTGTTAAGCTGAGGCCTCACACACAGTAGATGTCTTCATGCAGCACAAAGACTGGTTACTGATAGAGGGAGAGTAACCTGAAGGCTGGGGAGAAGGACACTCTCCCTGCAATACCGAGATAACACACAAATACTGGTGGGGCTTCTGTAAGCAAGAGAGAACTATAGGCAGACATTGCTGTCTTGTTTTTCCCAACTTGTTTCCTGCTGGAGCTCAGAGAGATCAAGTCACTATGCCCAGTAACAGCTACAGTCTTTTTGTTACAGGGAAAAAATATATTAGTTTTACGGTGCCAAATTCTGGTTTGGAAAATTACCACCTACAAACTTCCTCATAATGACAGCAAGGGTACAACTCCCTCCCTTGGCTCAGTGAGCCCCGGCAGAGATTCTTTGTGCTTCCTAACAAAGAGGCACCTTTCAGCAACAAAAAGCCAACATTTAAGAAATTAGTGATTGAGCCCCCCACCGTGTGTGGAAAAAAAAAAATAATCAGAGATCAGAAATGCTGCGATAAATCAGAACATATGCTTTACCTAATATGTATTTGCCAGCTCCAAATGAATTACAACAAATTATGAAAACTGGATGGAAAACAGCAAATCACAGATTTGAACTGCAGGATGCATTTGGTTCTTGCTAGAAAGGACATGAGGAAATGGCCTCAAGTTGCCCCAGGGTAGGTTTAGACTGGATATTAGGATAAAATTTCTTCACCCAAAAGGGTTTCAAGCACTGGGACAGGCTGTCCACAGATGCGGTTGAGTCACTGTCCCTGGAGATTTTTAGGATTTGTAGACATGGCACTCAGGGATGCAGTTCAGAGGTGGAATCGGCAGTGCCTAGTTAATGGTTGGGCTCAACGATCTTAAAACATCTTTTCCAAACTAAATGATTCCATGATTCTGAAGACTTAGGCAGTATCTGCAAGTTGTCTGCCCCACAACTATTTGTCCTTGCAAGCTGAGGTGCAAATCTTCACAAGCAGACTTCCATTTCTGTACATTCAAATTATCTGACCATATGATTAAAAGAACACAACCCTCTGATATATATTAAAAAAAAGCCTTAGGGCAGTGAGTTTCTCCAGTTCTTCTGATTAGAAGACTTGCATTTGGTGTTATATCACACTCTGCCCAGCTCACTATCCCAAATGTCAGCTAGACTCCCAGATAACCATGCCTCCCAGACATATCTGGGTCCTCTGCCTTCATCTGGAATCCACTGTCTCAGAGAACTGCAAGGCATGCTAGAGTGAAAAGGTGCTCCTTTTGAGGCTTACAGGAGGATTTAGAGCTGTACTTTTCTCCCATGTTTTCTTCTTGAAGTTTCATACGACTTCTTCCTTTTTCAAAGAAGGATTTAATTCTCTCAAAATACCAGCTAAAAATATTACAGTTAAGTACCATTTAGAAATCTGTGGGAAAGCCAGACATAAAGAGAGATCCTGGCGTTCCTATTTGGAAAGCATATGACAAGGAAACATGCTCTTTGCTCACCTAGAATGCCTTTTTATTTTTTCCTAGTGCCTTAAACACCAGTATTTTTGTGAAAAGGCAGCAGAGCAGAAAAGCATTCCGGATATCAACACAAAAAACAAGCATGCTGATTAGTTTAGCCTGATGATTTTGTGCCAGAATTTGGAAGTACTTTTTAACCCTCTCCTCCTTTTAAGAGTGAAAAAACTGTCCTCACAGTCTTTCTTAATTAAAAGTCCAGTGTGGAGCAAGGCCTTCCTTCCCAGGCTTTGGCAGCAGTGCTGTCAGTCTTGCAGAGCTTTGATAGCTCCAGATTATCAGCTCTCTTGGACATCTGGCAAATGGCAGGCCTGACCAATCCTGTTCTTTCTGTATTTCTATATCCAAAAACTGGAAGGGAATCACCCCTTCAGTTTGAAGTGATGCCTATGTAGAGTTATTACTGTTTGCCTTCTGATGGTGAACTGCACTACAAGAACAGCTAGCATGACTCCATGACAGTCAGTAAGAGAAGAAGATGGAAGGCAGGGGAATGAGCACTTATAACGCTGGAAGAGTTAAGTGTTAGGAGATTTGCTCACTGACATGACCCCTCATTAATTCTTTTGAACTAATTAAAGCTACTGACTTTTGCATAGGGCCTAAATTTTTGATCAGATTTTATTTTATTCTGTCTGTAATACCATTTACCTAGTGTCTTTTTTTAAGTGAAAGAGAACATCTGAAGCCAACCCTTTCAGTTTTGATGGTTCTGATTCTGAGAGCTGACCATGGAAGCCAGCAGCACAGTCGCTTCAGGAGTTTTGAGTGATGAAATGACTGCACAGGCTCAGGAATCCTCAAAATCAGGCCCAAAGGCTGCCTCTTCTTCCTCACTAATCCCTTCAAAGGGAATGCTACTGACAGTGGAGCTCGGCTTGTAACCTTAGCTTTTCTTGATTACCAGAAATGCCAAGAAGCTGCCTGAGGATCTGCAACTTCCTTCAGGTGTCAGATACCCAGATGTCCTATGGATGGGCAGCACTTAGTTATGTCTAAGGCTCAACTGATGGACAAACAGAATCACTGTGCAAAGCCAGTCTGTACATAATGAACCACTGACCTCTAGACTTAGACTTCAGCTTCAAGACCACACGTCCCTTTTTTACTAATGACACTGAAGCCACCCTATATTACTGTCAGCAATGTATGACACAGCACATCCTCTCTGATTCTCCAGGGTCCTAAATGACTCAACCACTTAAGCTGGTAAGTGCAGAGACACTTTCTATGACTATATTTAGTTTTAGAGAGAGTCTGGAAAAGTGATATCACCACTGGAACGAGGAAGTATTTATCCTCCGACTGGAAACACATGATGATGATGTAAAGGTACTATTTGGAGAGCTCTATTTATATGGTTGTTTCCTGAATCTTAACATGACTCAGAAAATCTCGGGATGTAACATGGTGCCACTGCCATAGTCTGTGGGAACCAATGCCAAAGTTTTGCAAAAGCTCTGGCAAAACAAACTAACAACAAGTTACCACGGCTCACCAAAGCAAGACTGAGGAATGGATGCTGAAATGTAATCACTTGACCAGTTTGTTACCAATGGATTTAAAACTGCTTTACTAATAGGAGACCAGTGACAGAATTATGTGGGAAATGGCCAACAACTGCTGTGTAATAAATATTCAAGGACAGTTAATTTAGAGTGAAATTTGATTTCACTAATTACTGCTTGTTGCAATTATTCTGCTTTTCCAGATCAATAACTGTTTTCCCAAAGCCAATTGCTTCTGCTTCCTGACAGCTCAGGAATTTCTGTGATAAGCAGTTGATTGGAAATATTTTCTGTAAGATTTACAAAGGCACAGGAGATCCAGCTGCTGAAAAAGCTCCCAGAAGTCTTGTGAACTCAGTCTGAATGTTTCCGGCAAGGACCACAAACCTTTCTGCTCAGAAAAGAGAACACTTCTCCATTAAAGAGAAAGGGAAGTGGCTTTCTTTTTACCTTTAAAAAGCAAACTAGAACACAACTCTCTGAGAGAAGCCCTGTGACTACAATCAATCTGACATAGCAGGCTATGGAAGAATAGGGCAAAGGTTATTAAAAATAGGAAGGAAAATAAGAATGAAACTGCCATACCCTCCAAGTGCCAGTGATTGCACTGAATTACACTAAGTCCATTAGTAAGGCAGTCTGCATTCCTCACTGGGTATTCAGCAGATCTTGATCACTCTTGCAAAGTCAAGGTAAAACCCAGTAGAAAATGCAGGTTCATCTAAGATGAGAATATCCTTGTGCTCAACATCTTTGTGCATGATCCTCTGTTTCTGCTCCAGCCTTGTTTCTGGAACTCAACCATATCTGTAACAACTGGGACTACCCAGTACACTGCACTGCTGTGTGTACCAGGACAGGGATCAGAGTACAAACTGCTATCTCACCAAAATGGCAGGAGCTTAACACCTGCTTTGAATGAAACAGATAAACGCAGTAGTGAATTCACACCATGTTTAGAGTTTACATTTGACTAACAGATTATTCATTTCTTGGAAATTTTCATATTTAATGTAACCACAGCGTAAATAAAAGAGTGCTACGTTGCTTGGTTCTCGAGGGCAGAAAATCCCATTGATTATAGCTGAAATCTTCCAGAGAATCAGAAAAAACCCCCTGCATTTTCCCTTCCTGAGCAGTAGTGCAGGCACTGAGCAATCAATCACTGCATAAGGTTCTTGTCTCATTACTCTCGAGTAACACACGATGTTAATTCAATTGTTTGCCAAGATTAGAGTGCTAATACAACCACTGATTGCTGATATTCCTTATCACACAAACATTACAGCAGTATTAACTATACAGCATTCAGCATCACTAATGTGACCTTACAGTACTACAACAGTATTAATACAATTGCTCATGCTGTCTCTCAGGACATGTAAAAGCCATAATTTTACGACTCTGTCCCAACTTTATTTCTCCTGCTTTACTCATGCTCTCCTCAACACTCACTCCCACATTCTGTAGTCCTGTTACATACAATACTCTGACTGGATTTTCTTTCCCACCTCTGCATTTTATCCCTGTAAAATTTTAATCTGCAGTTTCAACTGTATCCAAACTGATGACACACTAATGTATGACTATTTCCAGGCTACTCCCTTTCAGAACTCAGTAAATGCTTGGCCTGTACCTTTTGGACAGCACATCCACAATATCCAGCCTTCAGCTCAAGTAAAACACAGTAAAAAGGAATGGTTATTTTGCCTCCTCTTGCCTGAGGACAACACAGCTCATCCCTGTACCATTAGCTGTCAGCTTGGATATGTACTGCATTTATGTCTACAGATCTGGATTATGCTGAAGCTCTTGCTGAGACAGAGCTTATCCTAATAGCCTCTCCTGATTTCCTCAATTCTGCAGGAGGATACTTTTCTTCCAGACCAGACACATGCCTCTCTGCAGTTTCACTTGAAAAGGGTTAAGCTAAGTAGAAAAATGAGTCTCTTGTTCCCAGAGCTTCCTGCAAGCAGTGTAGTTATAACAGAAAACTCACTTTAAATTCACATCTTATTTTCACCTATGTTAACACAGAGGGGTAGACAGCACATGCTGAATGCATTTTTTTCACATAGTGTTTGTACAGTTCTTCCTTTCTCAGGCACCCGGTACCAAACATCTCAGCAACTCCAACATCATTTCCTCCAGTTCTTATAAGGAGAAGCTTGTTCTCTTCCATCCCAATGGCTTTGGCAAATATCACAGTCCAAACCTGTCACTACCACCAGCTCTCTCAGAGATGCATTTTTGCATCAAACTTATGTTTGGTTTCAAGCTTTTCCATCTCTTAACCTCACCCTTTCTATCATTCCTCACTACTGAGCCATTGATTCCTGCTTCTGATCACTCTGTGAAGCCTTCCTCTACCACCCAAATATTTGATTTTCCAACAAATCTTTTCATGCTTTCCTTCACCCTGCCTTTCCTACTCCCAGTGCTTCTCTCCTGCATTTTATTTTCTGAGTCAACTTTTCTGTGTCAGAACTGACATCTGGCTTCAGAAAAACATTATGCCCTTGCCTTCCCTGCACTCCCCTATGTACCATCTATATTGATTTCTGTAAAGATGGAAAGCTCATCAGACAGAATCAGCTTTCTGCTCTGTGTTGATACAGTGCCTAGCACAGTATAGTCTTGCTCATGTGCCAGATATGGCCTATGGTATTATAATATGCAAAATGACAATAGGTTGTATGTATGTTCCATGTGCAGATCTAATATATTGTCACATCTTCACTTGTTCTGGATACAAGTACTCTGTGTACCAAAACAGTTAAGGGACAGAAGTGAGGGAACAAAACATACCACTACTTTTCCTATTTGAATGTAAATCTGGAATTTTAAAGTAAGATAAATGTTTTAGAGGAGAAGTACTATTTTAGTTTAGTAGTCACCCACAGAATTGGGAAACAATTGGTCTAAATCCTTGACTAATTCTTAAAATTATTCCCAGATACTCACAGATTATCCAGGTTGTCTGTTGTAGAAAGTTTTATCTGTCTCATGCTTTATTTTAGGACAATTTATTCCACTCTTCTCAAAGGAAGAAACTACACTGGTGTAAATCACCTTTATAACTAAACAGCTGCTGCAGCACTGCTTCTGTTCCTAGAACTATTTCAGGTTTCGGCTTAGCTTAACAAGTGAAAGCCAAGCTTGAGTTTAGCCCATTCAGTCATAAACTCATACACAATATCATCACACAAAACAACCACCCTGAATGAGAACAACCAAGGAAGCCTACATGGATATTCCTACCTTTAATCTACCTTATTTTAAGTTTTGCCCCCATTTCAAAGGTGAGATGTAGTAACACATTCTGGAGTCATGTAACAATTTGGGTTGCAAAGGACCTTAAAGACCATCTAGTTCCAACGTCTCTGCAAGGATACCTTCCACTACATCAGGTTGCTCAAAGCCCCACCCAATCTGGCCCTTGAACACTCCAAGGGATGTGGCATCCACAAGTGCCCTGGGCAACCTGTTCCAGTACCTCATCATTCTCACAGTAAAGAATTTCTTCTTAAAATCTAGTAACCCATCCTCTTTCAGTTTAAAGCACTACCCCTTGTTCTGTCACTACATGCCCTTGTAAAAAGTCGCCCTCCAAGTCATGGGAGTCATGCTTGGTGTTTCCCTTATACCAGTGGAGACAGCATCTTCCCACTGCTCTCCGAGCTTATGTCTAACTGCAAGCACAATACAACTGCTGCATGTGCTGACACACATGAGCGAGCTTTTCTCTAACAGCAACAGCAGTGAAACCACAGCAGCACGGAGTTTCACAGACCACAGGATGCCTGGTGCCTTTGCACAGGGCGTGCTGATGTCTGTACTACTGAAGCTTCACTGCTGCTGATTGTCAGCCTGGCTCGGTTAGGGCATGCAGGGCACCAACTAGACATCTTTGTATCTGGGGATAGTTTTGAGTTGCTAGGGCAGGAAAATACAACTCTCACCCTGGTTTTCTTTTTGTTCTTGCTCTTGTGCTTCCATCTTCCTTACTTGAAAGCCTGAGCCCTCAGCTGCTATGGTCTGGAATGCTTGAGATGTGAAAGCCATGTCTCCAGCCTGAAAAAAAATCTCATCTTCTGTGTGTGTTGAAGGGATGGAACCACATTCATACGTGGTCAAATCTATGGTACAAGAAGGCCCTAAAACGAGGCAATGGCACACGTCAAAAGCATATCCAATCACCAATGAGAACCTTTTGCTTTTGTTTTTTCAGACATACAAACCAAGCACAGATTAACCAGCTCTGACTGTCCGAGGTATTTTTAATCCCGTCTTTTAGATGACTTGGCAGGATTGGCAAAAGCCTGAAAGGCAAAAAGGGTCAGAAGAGAATTTTACTGCAGTGTCTGCTCAAAACTACAGAAGCTCCCAGCTACACTTTTCCAGCATGCACCAGTGAAGTGGGAAGAGCTTTAGTACAGTTCATTGCCAGAACGCAAAATTAAACTAAAGAACAGAAAGTCTGCTGAAGTTTAGCATGTCTGTCTCACTCACTAAGGTTCCTGTAACACCCCAAAACCCCACAAAACACAAAAACAACAACAAAAATCCCAATCCACAATGCAAATGTTTGTGTGCTTGAAAGCTTGGAATTTCTCCTAAACTTCATCAGTTCATCAGATAAAAGATATTGTGCCTTTCTATAAACCTTAGATCACCTTTATGCACCATGACTGCACACTGCCAATAAAACAAAGAATTTGCACTAAAACAGCTTAAAATTACTCAAAATCTGCATGCAATTCTTAAAAAGTTGATGCTCCTCCTTTTTAGACACACATACTTATCTGTATTTTCTAAAGAAAGACCACGAAGTTACTACTTTGTTATAAAAATGCTTTTTTTGTAAGACAAATTAGCCACATTGTACTTTAGAATCACTCCTTTCATTTAGCATAAAGCCCTTAAGAAACTATGTGTGAAATGAAACTGCCAATATACATGTTATTAAGCGTCCAATTCTTGGGTTAAACCAGGAATAATAATAATAAATTTAATAATAATAAATTTATTTGCTGAAGGTCATTAGAATGTGGGAGACACCACACATGTGACAAAAGTTTGTCCACTGTACAAAGACAAGCTGGATCACATAATGCCACTTGATCTAAGCAATCATAGAAAGGGTAATAAATGCTGAAATGATCTAAAATTGAACTGAGGGAAGAAAAAAAAAAAAGCTCTGCCAAAGTCTTTTACGTGTCCCCTGGAGGACGAAGACAGCAGCAGAAGTGGGGAAGCTTTACTTGTTCAGGCTACAAGCACTGAAGGATGACCTTGTCCCTATACCAAAAGGTTCAGCCAGCTGACAGAGCTAAGCTTGCAATGCTTACTGAAAAACAGATTCCCTGTAAATTGGAACATATTCTCAGATGCCAATAGAACAATCCCCTTCAGACATAATAGAGTCTGATTCTTAGGAGCACGGAGGTCACTTCACTACATTCCCTTAAGTTTAAAACCACTTTAAAATATTTATATACCTATTACAGGAGCATTTTCATGCATTTTTACCATAGGAGGAAATGCAGTAGCATAAATAAGATTCATATCCTCATATTCTACCAGGGAAATAATTGGGTATTTTAAGCAAAAACTTTGAAAAAGCAAGGAGTCTAATAATAAAAAAATCCAATTACAAGCTGCTCTACAGAATTCAATATCGGGACTGGTGAAGACTTTGTCTTCAAACACTGATCACAAATTCCACATTTTATCATTTGCTAGGGTTTGTGCACCCCAGCAGAGGCTCAGCAGAAGGCAATGATAGCACATCTGTCTGTCCCTGACAAAAAATGCTCCTTGAGCTCTCCACAGGAAGAAAACATGCATGGGCTTCAACATACATACCACCTACATAAGCTCCAAACTCTGTTGGGCTTTTTCTCCCGGTTTTGATCCTCCTGTGTTGTGTATCTCCTTGCCATTGTGCAGTCTGTTATTAGCATTGCTTCATTAGGTTAACATGGAGCTGTTTGTGATTATTTCACAGCAGTTATCAGGAATAGCAGCAGGATCCTGCCATCCAAAGTCTCTGCCATGCACATCTGTACCACTGTCCAGCACCCTGCCAGGACCTCTCCTGAAAGGCTGAACTCTTTCTTCACCTATGTTTGCAGTGGCATTTACTCCCACTCTTCAAGTCAGGAGTAAATCCATATAAATGCCAAAACTACTTACAACAGAGCAGGAGTCACTGTTTCAGCCCAGGCTGTAGGTAACACACACATCATCTTTCAAGCTCCAGAGTGATGTGAATTGGAAGGAATATGAGAAAAATTGGAAGGAAAATAATTCTGCTATCTCACCACCACTACCTACAGCTTGTAATTCAACCCAGCTCCCAAAGCAAATCAGCAATTTACAATAATATGCTAATTAGCACAGCAATACCCTCTCTGTTACCCTCGCCTCAGCACCTTTTAATTACACTAAATAAGTGTAATTTAGCAGAGGTGACTCAACACCTAAATGTGTGTATGCCATCAATGGAAGTGTTGGAGGCCAGGTAGGTGTTCTGAGCAAACAGATAGAGAGGAATGTGCCCCTGCCATGGCAGGAGGGTGGAACTAGCTGAGATTTAAAGGTCCATTCCAACCCAAACCATTCAACCGATTCTACAAAATAGGAGCAGTTTTCCACATCTTGATGATTACATGGCAAAATCCTACTGAAGATAGAGCTAATTTGTATGTTAACATACAGAGGTAAAAACTTATAAGGTAAAAACAGGAAATCCTAGCAAGGTATCAGGTAACTCCGACAACTTGTAATCACTATTAAGTTTTAAATTCTGTGCTCTTTACTTTGAATCTTGGTACTGTTTTCCAGCCTGACATTTCCAAGATGGGGTCCATGCTTCCGGACGTCAGTCCTCACGATTAGAAAAAAAAAATTTTAAAAACTGTGATTTACCTCAGAACAAAAGGTCACTTTTTACCACCTCATTAAAATGTACATAATTCCAAACCCAGCTAGTTTGCTCCAAAACAAATGCACTTCTAAAAATTGGGCTATTTTTTTGTGGTTCACCAAGTCCATTGTTTCCAAAAGTAAACAGTCATTATCCTTAATGATTCAGTAATCACTCCTTTACCTTAAATGAAGGGCTTTGAAGGTGATAGGGGAAAGGCTGCTTGGGTCAGATAGCCTCAGTGGGAAAGAACAGCCAGCTTTTGTGCTGTTGTACTTGCAGGAAGACTTGCTCTTGTTTTTATTATAGATAGGTTTTGTTTTGTTTCCGAAAGAGAGGAATTACAGGAATCCAAGAAAGAATAAAGAATTATCGTGACACCCTTCAACAGAGTAGGAAGGTAGCCACACAACTTCCACTAGCTGTTAGAATGTGATAAATGACAGCATGAAATTGGATATGAAACCAGAGCTCAGGAAAACGGGCAAAGTTTAAGATGTGCCCTGGGAGGGCTTCCAGATGTTAAAAGTCTCTTGCTCTGTCTCTCTTCACATTGATACACATTAAATTTCCCAAAGAGAGGTCCCAGCTCTTGTCAAAAAGCTGTTTAGCAACACAGACTCACACCTTTCACTGCCCCTGGTTTGACTCATCTGTGTGCAGGAAAATAACTCATATTGGCCATGTGGTAAAGAGAGCTCTGTAGCTTGTACAGTCACTTGTAAAACCAGCTCTTGAGAGAATTTATACTGTATCTGACTTGAAAATGCAGATTATTTTTCCTCCCTTCAATGCCTTTGAGTCACTCAAAGATGATGTTAAATCCAGTAGGACTTAACAGCAGGAAAACTCAGCATTGGGTTCTCCACTCCCACTGAAGTTAGGGTCATGGACTTGAGCACTGCTGACTGCTTCTGAAAATCTCATCCAAAGGACCCAGTCCAAAGCAGTCTAATTCTCTGGACAACTAACTCATTTAGACTTGTACAGACTTTGGCTTCAGCCCAGGTTACATTAGCATCCCACAGAGCAATGTGTTTTAATAATCTACCATGCAACAGCTCTTAAAATTCTCAACATCTCTGACTGAGCCACAATAAAGCATGTTGTTATTTAACATTATTTTCGTAGTACATAGAGTGCATTTTGGATTTTCTTCTGAGGAGCAGTGACTAAACCAAGCTGTTACTATGGACTAGTTAAGAGACCAGTGTTGTCACTTACAAGGAGGGCTTCCAAGCACCAAACACACAAAACTATGCATTCTCACAGGCTTTACAAAAGCACAACTCAATTTATCCATGGAATACAGGCAATTCAGTAAGAAGGTGGCACATAACATACCAGTCACCAAGAGCCTTATGGCATGGCATACTTCAGTCACAGATTAGCAAGCGAGTCTTTTTCAGGAGCTACAGTCTACAAGAAAATATTGTATGAATTAAACTACAAATAAATATCTGAAAGAAACTCAAGATGACCAACAACTGCATTATGTTACATTTCTTGATGCTGGTGGAACATGTCCAGGGAATAACCAAAGCTTGGTTAATGCTGGTACGATCTTGCTCTACTAAGAGAGTAAAGGGTTCCTACATCATAACAAGGATAAAGTTTTAAAACTACCCTGAGACAATGAAGAACTTCAATAAACGGCTTTGATTGTAGGATTTTTTTTTCTGACCTCAAGTTGTTTTCAGCAATATTCAGAGTTCAGCACCATTGGTCACACGATTCAGGGTCCAGTTTCAGAAGCTGTCAGGTCTGACCAACGCCAAGGGAGTCAGAGCTATGCTGGTAGGCACAGAGAAGCACTAAACTGACATATTCACAAAGACTGTGAATTATACATGAGTTTCTGTATGAGCCACACAGATTTAATGTGCCACACATTCTTCATGTATTACAGTTGGGTCTCTTAATACAACAATTGCATTTTATCATTCTGTGAATTTAAAGCTGGTGGAAGCGTGAGACTGACATGTCCAGAGACTTGGATCTGCTCCTGAACATAGTATCAACTACAATTTCTTCCACAGCATTCGCACCAGTGCATCCAAACCAGAACAGACCAAATACCCAAGAGAAACCCCCAAGAGAATGGGCCTGGGGAGTTCCATCCTCACGCAGCTCTCAGCCATTCTTCTGAGAAGACGACTGAGGGCATTGACACACGGTAGGTAACCTAACTTCATTATTAGACTGGGCTCCCATGGCACCCTAAAGAGACAGAAGAAACTGTCCCTCAAAACTCAGCATTCAAGGGGGAACTCATCTGAGGGAACCTCTCCCATCATGAGGTATCACCTCAGCTGCAAATTTACATGGATTTTATTATGTGTTGATACAGCCTGGGGAGTAAACCTACAAATCCCCAGGGTCTAATACTACCATACTAATGTTTAACATAATCCCATCCACTCTAGCTAAGCTTCTGTAACACCCTGAGCAAGTTTGCTAACAAGGCCTCTGTGCTCAGCAGGCTGTGTCCACCTCTGGGTTTCCTAATGCAGAAAAATCCTTGACCTCCTCAATGCAAAGCTGACATGTCATCTCAGTGCATCTAATATTTAAGTAAACTTCCCAAAAGGCCACTGTTTCCCCCATGAGACTGTTCTGCCTTGACGCTGTGAAATTCCATCTTCAGCCAGGCATACAGAACAAATGTTCCTGTAAAGCATATGTTTAGTTTTTATAACCGGCTGCATCTGATCATCACCCTTTTCTGCCAGCTCTGAAATGCTGCTAGAACATCACCCACTTGAATGGCAAGAGCTGCTGGCAGGCTTGCAATGAATAGACTGAGCTGCTCTCTGAAGAGCTGAAAAAGAAAAATCACAGTCGCTGTCTACCTACCTATGTGACATGTCCGTGATCGACAGGCACGTCAGGTACCAACACCCTTGGGCAGCCTGCCTTCACAGACAGCAGAGCAGTGGGAAAGCACACCAGCCACATCCTGCAGATCACCTGCAGGGGTACAGAGGGAAAACACAACCCCTGGGTAACAGCCATGGCAAAAATTGTCTGGGAAAACACAATTTTCTTGTGCATGCTTCTCTGATCCAGACAGCTCTACAGTAGTGACTGCTTACACATTCAGCATTGATTTCAGAGACCTTAAATGGTTTAGATGCTCTCATGGGTCATCTGACCACACACCAGAAGATGGACTGTGACCACAGCATTATTTTTGCTTTTTACTACACCACTGAGATATGGTTTCAGCTGGAAACCGATCTGGGGAATTATTTAGCTCCAACCTTTTCTGTCACAGCGGTCTAACCCCCAACCCATTTTAATGGCATCTGAATGCAGTTCAGCAGATTATGTGAGGCATTAGTAAACTGAGGTAATTTTATCAATCACACCCACAGACAATATGACATCAATGCAGAAGTACAGGTATATGTGAATTCAAAGAACGGAGCTACAAGGACTGAAGAGAACTCACAAAGATATTAAAAACTGGAGTTACATGGAAATAACGTGATTAAATTGATAAAGGACAGTATCACCTGACAACAAAGTACCTTTCAGCAGAGAGATCATTGTGATGGAATCCCCATCAAGGAAAATATTTAAGATTATATATTTCACAAAAATATGCTGTAGAGAAAACTCTTCTCTCTCCAGGAGATTGGTTAGGTGACCTCACCAGTTTTGTGTGTCTCAGAGGGCTATGAACACTTGACACAGTAAGAGAGCTGGTCTGCCAGAGACAAACCCAAGCCTAAGAGGTTGTTTTCATGACGAATCCACAGCAGCTTATTCCAAAGACGTCATATGACCTGTTCTTCCAGAATGATTATGGAATGGCATGATTACGCCAGCCCTCCCTCTGAACACCTTTTTCTTTTGCAATGAACTGTGACTATTACAAGAGAGTGCAGTCCTGGGACTAAGAACATTATTGCACATCTGTACCAGATAAAATATCCACTGCTACACACAGAACACTAAGTAAAACTTGGTAGAATACATTCAAGTGACAACATTCATCTGCTCCCTGTCAGATCACACTGTTTTAGTAGGTTTTGCTCATGGCACATTAACGTTACAACTGTTGTAGCTCAGAGCTTAGATGGCAAAGTAAGCAGTGGAGGATGGGAGAGGATCAAAACGTCCTTTTAGCATTGCTCCTAGAATAAAATCAGAGAGGAGATAAGCTACTAAGGTAGTAGTCAGATGTGGAACTTGCAAGACTGACAAATATAGCATAAAGGAAAAGTGCAATAGCCACTAGCCAGATTCCTTTCTCTGTGGCCACTTCAACTGCTCCAAGTTTCTATGTCTACTTCGCTTTCCTGTGACAAGATGCTTCAAGGAGAAACCACATACAACACCGAGTTCTCCCACAAACACATCTCACATGAACACCATAGCTATGAGTACAAACAAGGGCAGCCTCTTCTGTTCTCCAGTCAGTTTATGGTCAGCTGAGCTGAAACCTCTCATGCCAGACCCAGCATCATAAGCCTGTTATTGGATTTGATGAATTCCTGCTGGGTGAGGTATGCTTTCTACGAGATTACGATTCCGAAATACACAGAAGGAGGCCACATTCAACAGCTTCTAATGAAAATTACTGTTATTTTTGTTTCCTGCAAATGAGTGCAGGAGGAACAAGGATGAGATGTGCTTGAGCCCATGCAGCTAGCACACAGGTACATTGGTATCTAGGCAGTCTTTCCCTCCTGCATCATTTTTGTGCACCCCAGACTTCTGTTCCCCATCAACTGCTGTCTGACAACAACAGCACTAACAAGTCACACGTGAATTCATATGGGCTTCCCATAACTGCTCCTAAGTCACAGTGCAAATCAGCCTAATTGTATCAGCAGCCTTCTCTGCTCTCCACTCCACTCTGCAAAGAGCATTCCCAGAGGGCCAGTCAACCAGGTGAACCAAGCAAGCACATTTCTGCTTGGCCCAGTCTGCTGGAGGAGGGCAAAGGCTCAGTTAGCTCATGAATAATGCATTGTCTGTTTATGCAACTCCAGGGACCCACTTCAAATCACCCTGTGGTCTCCGGAATTACTTTCAGCATGCTTGGCCAGACTCTTTGGTAGGGAAATCAAAAAGCTGCTTTCAAAATTTTCTCTGCTCACTTGAAGCTTTCACTCCCCTCTGCTATACATAATCCAGAAGAAAGAAGACATGATTTTCTGGTCACTCCAGTTTCACGCTGGTACCACTTGGCTGACTGCAGTAGATTTACCCCTCATGTATGCTGCTGTGACACAGTGAGCTTCAAAGATGGCTTAACAGCATACAGGGATGTACCAGCAATTCAGAAACTAGTCAGGAGGAGATCAAGCTGCATGCAGTATCATCAGGGCCTCCTAAGTAGATGGTTAAGCATGAATTAGCACAATAAGGGCTAACACAGTCTATTCTTACTTGTTGTAGAGGTGGAATCTGAAATAATGAACAAGCAATGTAAGAGGGAGAGGTCAAATTCACAGGGGGTGAAATGACAAGATATTCCTCCACCCTGCAAAAAAATCTTTTTAAATACTGGCTCTCATCCCAGAGGTTTGACTCCAGGGGATATGATGTCAGTATGCCAGTGCAATAGCAGAAGCAAACCTTGAAATGTAGTGTAAACTCCTCCTTGTAAACCTCATCTAATCCAAAATATTTCACATGAGAAAAACTTGCATAAAAAGGAGCCAGGAGGAGAAAAACATAGCTCAACTATACAAAGTCATGCACACTGCAGACATACCCATGTTAGGAAAAGGCTGAGTTGTTCATGGGGCCAAGTCAAGCAAGGCACAGTAACAGCTCCCTCAGCTCCCCTGTCCAAGCCCAGTATTTAAAATTGTGCCACTACAGGCTGTGAACCTAGTGAGAAATGGACAACACCTACTTGCTCTCCCTCTACACAGGGCGTGACTGAACCACAGATCAGTCTGAAGACACCCACAAGCAATTTCTTGCCCACAAGCCACTGGTTGGAGCTGCCTAGAGTATACTCAAGTACTGCAGGCACTAGGAAAGTGTCTCAAGGAAGAAGGCTGCAGGGATGCTGTTAAGAGCATCATTGGCTCATTTAACTCTATTCAAACAACAGCAGGTAAGTTTGAGCCCACTCAACTGTGATGCTTGCTGCACACCTGGAATACACTGCATGGGAACCACTGCCAAATCAGGCAGCATCATAGCACAGGCCAGGCTAATACAACATTATCTCTACAGGCCCTCACTATGACGAGCTGGGTGGCTTCAACAGAACAAGGCAGATGGCCGGGTTGTGACACAGAGCTAAAAGTAACAACCAAGAGCAAGCCCTGATGGAGCTTGGACCAGGGCTGTTCCCTTCCCAGAACATGAAAACATTGTCCTAGAGGCCCTCCTCACAAAAATTTAAAAAATAATAATAAAAAAAATTATTAAAGTTCAAACTTTTATGGACTTTTTCCACCTATTTTCTACACACAGGCTTAGGTGACACCAGCCATCTGCCTACAGCACTTTTCAGCAACCATCCTGGGAAAACAGTTCATACACCTGAAAGCATGGGAGTCTGTGGCACACACAGACATATGCCAGGTCACTTCAAGCAAACCTTACTGTGTTTGGCAAAAACTTCGGGAAATACTCAACAAGCTCTTATCAAATGTTCCATAGCCTATTGATGTTGAAACACCTATTCATCACCTCTGTTTAATAAACAAGAATTTCTAACTGTGCCTGGCTTCTCTGTGCCTTCCTTATCTTTGATAGGAAGGCTAACTTTCCATCCTTCACCATCACAGTGATGTTATCAGTAACCTGCTGCACTTGGTGCCCAAAGCGTTTTCTGCCTGACCAGAATAGCTCTTGGTACCTCAGTGGGGAGTTTGCAGCACCAGACAAGTTGCTTTATTCCTCCATTGAGGAATCCTGATCTTTGAAGTTGATCTCCACAGGGAGAGAACCTTTACAGAGTCTTTCTCTGGAAAGTTCAAGACAGCTTGAAGAAAAGACAGTAAAGGTAATGCACTTTGGTTAACCTTTTTCACCACCAAAGCATACGGCTAGCATATTCACTTCCAGGAGAGGTTCATTAATGCACTGCACCTTCTTGTTGGAGCTATGCGACAGTTCTCATTAAAGTCAATGATGTCTTCCTCCCTCTCTGCTTACCCTTTCCCAGAGCAATGCATGTGAGCCCCTGCAGAACATCCTAGGGGCAACTGGTGCACAGCCCTTTCCAGGCAAGCAGCCCACAGCCTGGTAGCAGGAGGGAGACAGGCAACACACCTCCCAGCAAGAGGGAGGGCAGACAAGAGAGTTTGAAAGGAACGAGAGCTACACCATCTTTCTCCTTCCATGTTTTGCAAGCTTTGTCCCAGAAGCACAGCCTGCTGCACTGACACTTCTTCCCTCCCACTCCAACACTCTCCCATCCCCTCCCCTGCCGGCCTTTATTCAGCTGGCTTCCTCAGGCCAAATTTGCCAGCATGACTTCGATGCCTTTCCATTTTCTGTTCTCATCTATTTTTCCCATTTCTAACAAGGGAGGTGTCTCACACTCAGCCTTGAGAGCAGCCCCACCCCTCTTATCATTTGACCGAAACACATCCTCCTCTTCCCGGCAAATGTTATCTGAAGTTTTCAAGCAGTGCATTTTCAGAGACAAAGAAATGCCTAAGAACACTGCTAAGCCTTTTCACCACTTCCCACAAGGCTGGGCATGGCTCGTGATGCTGTTGTGACATTCACTGAACCTGCAGTGTCTTGTCTCCTGCAAAGGGGGCAGAAGGAAGATTTAAGTGGTTTCTACTCCTAATACAGGACTTTAACCTCAACAGCCCTACCCCTCATAAGTCTCTTCTTTTTTTGGCACTGTTTCCAAACAAAGGTAACTAGCCAAACAAAGGCCACCAAATGTAAGAAAGTCAGTGACGCAGAAAGAAATACAATATTCTCTGATCTGACTAAAATTTGCTGCTGTGCAGATAGCAGTGGCAGTATGGCCCAATTACGGCCCATTGCACATTTCCATCACAAATTCCATTCCCTTTATCCCACTCACAGTATTTACAGCTTTTTACTCCTCTGAGATAAAATCCAGCAAAACGGCATCAGCCATAAAACAAGCATTGCACTAGGGAAAAAAGAATTTGTTTGAAAATAAAAACAACTTGCTCTGGCCACTTTCAATCTCACGGAAATGCTGAGACAATGCAAGCAACTGGGTTTGGCTTTCCATCTCTTGTAACGTTGCTTTCAGTAGAAGACCAGTTTCTTTGGAATCCTGGACAAAACAACAACTGCTAAACAGAAAGCAACTTCAAACAGATGACTTTTTGCCAATAGCAGACCAGAAGGCTTTCAAGTTTTTAGGCTTCAGGCATGTGGAAGTTTTAATTAATAACCTAACTATTGTCCACATCAACTCATCTCGCAGTCTTGTAATTGCAGGTTTAGAGACTGGGACAGTACAGCTGCGTTATATCAGAACATGGGCTCACACTACACAATTCTCCTACCAGAGTTAGAGTTTGTCTCAGTCTGAGGCTAATNCAATTCTCCTACCAGAGTTGGAGTTTGTCTCAGTCTGAGGCTAATTTTCTGACTTCTCTTGCTCTCTGGCCATATTTTAAAATTTGTTTTCCAATCAAGAAACTATCCCCACTGTTTTCTACAAGAAAATTGAAGTAGCATAATTACCCAGGTTAATTTCCCTAAAACTAGTTTCAGGCCCTTACAGGCTTTATTATGCCAGACCAGCCCAGGAATAAAAGAACAGATAATGAGAAAAAGACTGGCAAGGTGATCTTATTACTACAGATATATATTCCATGAACAATACTAAATTTAAAATTATTTTATTTTATTTGATGGCAGGACTGGAAGAATGTGACACTTGTTTTTTCCAGCATCAACAGTTGCAGCAATTTCTCAAGCTATTGCTACATCACAATCCCATCTGAAGTTTGTTCTAGAGATTTTTGATACACAGACAAAGAATATATCTCATTACAATCATGAGAGTATAATCCATATGATCTGCTTGTTTCCTACAGACTTCCTAGCTGCAATCACCACGTAATCCACATGGAATGCAGGCTAACATGCTAAGACCAGAAAGACAGTTATAAAAACCTACATGTATCCATCATCCTGGTCCAGAGCTGCAGTGCAAGTAAAACGAATATTCTCTAGGAGTAAAAAACCAATTTCCTGTACTTCTCTGCTGTTAATTCTTCGATGCATCCTTTTCAATTAAGGAATGTAAAAGTAATTCCTCCCCAAAAGTCTCAAAATCCAGTCCTTTGTCATTAAACTAAAGAGCTCACGAGGCCAATTAATTACTCACTTGCTGCATTACATTTAAGACTCTTCAAGAAAGCCTTAAAGGATTTGCCAAAACCTGACTTAGCAGTTTGAGCATCTTCCTCCAACTTTCTGTCAGGCACTGAGGAAAGGTTTTCTAATGCCTATTAATTTATTTATTTACCACCTTGGTGAACAGCACTAACACTCATCCCTACCTAGAGAGACATCATTCAGGATTCTCTACAGTGCAATTCCATCTAGTGCACAGGGAATAGGACATGCAGCTCCAGCAACCACCAGCACCCTACTCACTTTCACCCAGGACTATCAGATGATTCTGCACAATCCAAGAGGCCATATACAAGCACTCTACAGGCTGAAAAAATGCCCAGACATAAAATTACAGATCTTTTTTGATACTTCATTCAAGCACTCCTAACAGCAGCTGCAAATCTGAACTTGCTCATATCAGCTTCAGCTGATGCTCGAGGTTGTATCTCCAACCAACATTACACACATGTATGCTACTGTCTATCTTCCAAAACAGCAGTTTCTGCAGTCAGCCCAAAAAGGCCCTGCCCATTTGCTAAAGAGGTTTCCAAGTATGCAGAGGACCATACAAACACTAAAGAGAAACTCCATACTTCATTAAAAATACACAAGTCTCCCAGCTGCTGAGCCATCAACTGCGCTCATAGTAAGCTGTCTTATTAAGATTTTTATTTTTTTGTAGCATCTGTTAGGTAAAGCTCCAACACTGGAAAGCTGATTACTGACATTAACAACCCACAAAATATTCAGTGCCCTTAACAAGTCCTTCACGAGCTGCCCAGTACACATTTGAAAGGGACACCAACAAAAGTAGCAGTAGAGGTTATTGTCCACTGTGAACCAAGTTACTCTGCACTCTCCCCAGTCCTCTCTTCCCAGCCTGGTTTGAGACTCCCTGTACAACCATCCAGGGAAAAGCCCCAACCAGAGTGACAGCACCTGGTCCTTCTCCAGCAGCTCAGATGTGCTTCCCATGATTATCATCCACTGCAGCAGGTCCCACAATGAATGAGAAGAGCAGACCTCAGAGGCCTCACCTTCTGCCCCTGCCACCAGCTTCCCACACAAACTTCAGCAAGTCTCTTCATTTCCCTGTGCTCCCTCATCCCACTAGTTTTGGGCATCCTGAAAGATGAAACCACCTTCAGGAAGGCAGGTAAGTGCAATCTAATTAAAACACACAACCTGTGTTACAGAGAATAGAAGCTCAGGACAGAAATTCGGAAGCTTAATTCTCATCATACCACTCTTGCTTAGAGCAGATAAGAATCTCATCAAACACACGACAAGGGTATAGTGGAACAATTTTATCCCCACCTGACGTGTAGAGTCAGGTCCCTCTACACACAGCTGGATGCAGGTGTGGTCTCAGCACCTGCCAAAACATTTGTGCACATCATCAGGACTTGTGAAGGATCACCTTCGCCTACGTGAACAAATCTGTAATTTCAAACAACGACAACCACAGTACCATCACAATTTAATTTATATGACAAGCTGAGAGATAGCACTATAACCAAAGGCATAAATAAGTCTGCTAGACAGCATCAAATCTCACAAGCAAACAGAACAGCATTCATGAGACAGAAGGAAGATGGCTTGTGAACAATTTCCTCATTTCAGGCATATGAGTCAAAGTATTTTTTCCTAATGGCTATGTGGTGGAGTAAAAATTATATTCAGAATTACATTTCAGGTCCATGATTCTCTCAAGCTATGCCAATAGTCACAGGCCAAGTCCACACGTACTCTGGCTAGTTTAGCAAAGATGTCACGCCTGCAAAACAAGCATCTCATGACACAGATTTTTAAACAGACTTCTTCAGCAACATGAATTTAAAACTCAGGACAACTTCTCATGCATTCGGATAACACTGTAGCCACAAACTAGTCTCAGGGAGTGCTGCTTAGCTCTTCTCAGGCACAGCAAGTCTTTATCAAAGCATCTCATACTGTTTAACCACAAAGCATCTTTCCCAGCACTAAACTGTCAAGTTCCTTCAAGGCAAGCAGCAAGTCACAAGAGTTCTGCAAGCTCTGTCACGCTCATTTAGTGGTATATATTTATAGGCTGTGGCTAAAGTATCTATGCACCTCTGCTCCAAATATTTTCCATCTTATTTTTCATTCCTGAAGACATGCTGCCATAATATGCTACAGAAACACGACAATATCGAGCTATGGAATGGCATAGATGTATCTATATCTTCAGATTTTTTGATGAACTGGTACAAAAGCAGTTTGCAAGCAAATTCCTACTTACATGCATTACTTCCTACTTACATGGATTACTGTGCCTTACAAATATTCTCTATAAGGAATAGAGATTCTATATCTATAAGTGATTCTTGTCTTTCAGAAGACTACTTGTAATGAAAGGTTTGCAGAACTGTCTCCCCAAGACTCCCACCAATCATCTCCTAAATTAACAGACATGCCTTTTCTGAGAGGACACACAGATTTGCAAGATCTCCCTCTGCCTGAGGCACAATTGGTTTTTCTTTTGGGCCACAATGTGTTCTCAATAATGTCATGATAAATTTCAAGTATTTCCTTTGATCCAGCAGAGCTTTAATTGCATTTACAGTGGAACAAGCATGATCAGAATCAAAGCTTTTACATACAACTTTCAGGCAAATTTCTGGAATTTATTTTGATGCACACAAGCTTAGCTGCAATTGTTTCAGATGTTCTCCCAGCTATTTTCTCTCCCCTTTCCTATCCCCACATGAAACACTAACAGTTGCATTGTCTTTTATGGGCTGAGGAAGTGAAGGAAGGGGAGGGACTTCCAGGAATTTTTAATTTATATATTTTTTCACTTGAGTGGGTTTTAAAAAATTTTCATACATATATGAAACTATATGTACAGACACCAAGAGAAAGAATTTGTAGTGCTCAGCCCTTGGTTTCACATTTTTAAGCAACAACATTCCAGCACAGCAAAGATAATTACTATTTTATAGTTCTCTCTCCTTGCTTGACTCTATTTGGATTTTTGAAAAGCTCTCTATATTACGGCTTCTCATTAGCCATGTGAAGCCCAGCACCCTAGAAACAGTATTTAATTCAACCATGACCTCCCTTCTGGGTATTTCCTGGCAAAAAATTGCCAGTTCAAATAGCTGAAGACAGCCAAACATTCACTGCAAGGAAGTGCCAAAACAAGGGTCTTTATTGCTGATAAAAGCCATGGAAACATCAGAATGCAAAACAAAGGTGCTGTCTTTTTTTCACTTCCATCTGCTTCACTGAAGCTGTGACTGCTGCTGTGAAGGAATTGAAGGCACCAGTTTTCACCCTGAGATTAACTCCAGCACAGTAGCAAATGACAGAAGCAATTTTACTCCCTCTGTTAAATCACTATGTTTACTCTTACATTACTACCAAGCAAGTTCCTCACACCGTGTTCTCATTTTCTGTGCTCTTCACCATGCTCACACTCAGGCCTGATAAAACACAAAATTTTATCATTAGCCCTGGCTATGCTAAAACAAAGGATGCTATGGTCTATTTCCAAAGGAGAAAAGGGGATAAACTTTCAGCCTCCACAATTCCCCACAACTCCTGTTACTCTGTGAGTCAAACCTGTGTATCAGTAAGATCTGGTGTTTATGATATCCTGGATGCCAGTTCCACCATCTGGAAGTGCAGCTATCCCAGACATCCACAGTGCTCAAGGACAATTATGCTTACACTTGCCAGGTGGATGAATCTTGTCTGACACGGGTGGTCAGTGCCAGCTGTGCAGGGCAGCAAGGTCCATCCTCCTCTGCTCTTCACCCCATTTTTAGCATAGCCAGCTCCTGAACAAGCACAGAAGTTTGGAGACTTTTTGGAGACTTTTGTTCCAAGGTCTCCAAACTCACAGTGACCCAAAAGCTGAAGCGAATTCCTCACAGCGTCCACAACCACAAACCACCTGAATGAATATATGACCCACCTTAATGCAGAGCACAGCTATATCCATACACCTAGAGCTGGACTATAGCTGTAACACGGACACACCTGTGCCAGCTGAACACTTGGGAGATGTATGCAACTGACCACTTATGCCTGCACAGGAGCAGGAATCACCTGCACCACATACAGGTCCCACTGTGCTGGCAGAACAGTGCTCATGCCAAGTCACACATTCAATACTAATGACCACACAGCAATTATTGCATTGAAGACATCATATCCCTTGCAGTCATAATTATACTGGCACAAAAATCTACATGCAGACCAGGCTTTAAATTAAGAAACCTACAAAAGGGATTGTAGCTCTTTAATTACATAGCCATTTAAATAAATTTGTTTAAATCAAGACTTAAGACCTAAAAAACATTTTTTTAAGGAGTGTGGTTTTGTTACCTGCATGCATGCTGACCTTGCAAGTGAAGTCAGTGACTCTGACATCTCACTCTTAGGAGCTCAGAGTTTGTTACACAGATAATAAACAAAAAGCAGTAGGGTAAACACTTCTGTTTCAGTGGTTTGAAGCAACCAGAACAATTCATAGCCACTCAAAAGTACATCTGGCAAACAGATATTAACAGTGAAGAGGGTTGTTGCACTGCAGTGAAAAACACTCATCTGGGCCACCCCGGAAATTTAACTCCATTTTCATCCTTGGTGCTCTACCATCACTGCTGCATAATGGGCAAAATCTACTGCATGTACAAAGAAAAGAACAGTAATCTGCAATGTGCTCTAACACAATTTACCTAGTTTTCAAACAAAAGCAGATAGAACAACTTATTTAATATCTTGCAGAGCTTTTACCCTGCCTCCATCAGGGGCTGTGCTCAACTACCCACGTCAGGAGCATAAAGCCATCCTGTGTCACATACTGTCAATCTCAGGCATGAGAAGGCTTTAAGAAAATAAACCAAGAAAACAAACAAAAGAGAGAAAAGAGGTCACCATGGGAAGCTTGACAATCTCATCATTTTATTTGTTCAATGTATTTTGCCTTCTCTGCATTTATCTACATATACTTCCTTTATTTATTATTAAATATTCTTTCAAAATCTGGACAACAGAAGCAGCTTACAAGTCCTTCCTTTCACCACTACACCACTGAACACTCAGCAACTCAAGTCGCTAAAACCAAGCAACAAGACAAAGTCACAGAGGAGTCAGACAGCCCAGCACCATGGCAGGCATCACAGTGGCCACTGCCAAGAATGAAGGCACAAAGCAATGCAAGAAAGAATAACAACAACAATAAAATCTGTCTTCTGATGTTTGCCATGTTAGAGGAGTGCAATAATTACAATATCTAGCCTGAGCACAGCTCTAGCAGTATAAACACACCTTTCACCAACATCTTCTGTCATCTTCTTATAGATTCAAGCTATGCGAAACATTTTCTGTTTGTGCAACAGCACAGCTGTGCCATTTTAACAAAAAAAACCCAAAACAGCTGCACAAGATATTGTCTATGTGATACTCACTGTACCATCAAGTGAAAACCAGAAGGGGATCCTCACTAGCACAGCCACAAGGATAGACATGCATGTCTACACTTCAGCACCAACGCCCGCTTCATTCATGGGAGATATTTTACTACTTCCAGTCCCTTTTCCCTGAACTCACACTAGTCAAATCTTCCTCAGCCATGCCAGAAGCCACCTCCCAGAGACCTACTTACCTCTTATCTATTTGCAAAGCCAAATCAAGATATTATTGTACTGCCAATGCTGGTTTGTAACTGCTAGCACTGACAAGGGTGCCCTGGGAGGACCTGTGCTGGAAACAGCCCTGGTGTGCACCAGTCTTTGAACAGATAATTTTTTCCAGCATCAGAGACCGTAAAAAAATTAAAAAAAAAAAATAAATAAAAAAAGCTACATCTGCCACCATTGTTAACACAATGTAAGAGCAAAATAGCACAACAATAGTGTTCAAAGAGCATTGAAATTATAAAGGTCGTAAGGACTTGCCTACGTCAAGATTTACCAAAAAAAGAAAAAGAACAGCAGCCCTGACATATATATTAAAAGGAAGATTTCTCTTCAAAGTATCACTCCTGACTATGGGCTCTGCCTAACAAAGCATGACAGATCAAATCAAACTCTGGCAGAGGTCAGCACTGCTCTCATTTTCTTCACTTCACCATGCCTAAGGTCCAAGCCCCCAGCAGTCAAGCAGATGGAAGAAGGGTGTCTGTGCTCCAGCACATTTTGCCATTTAAATCACACGGAGAAGAAGGGCTGTGGAGGGCTTGGGCTGCCATTTGTTTCAACCAACTCACCTTCAGAGTACAGTAAAATTTGACAGTAGACAGTAACTTAACAAACTTGAGAGATGCTGCTTTCCACATCTGCCCTCCTCCACCTAAGCGGGCCAAGGCTACACGTGCAGCCATCCTGAGGAGATTCAGCCCAGCCCACTTCAGTTGCCCACACGGGTCTGGAGACAGATCTTGGGATCCCCAAGGCCAGGCACTCTGTTTAAATAGGGAAGAAATGCAGCAACACACACTGACCTGACAGGACACAGGATCACAGTAGGATCTTCATATCTAACATCGTTTAAACCAACCACCTCCATCACAACTGGCTGGTTTTTAGGCTAGGCAAACTTGGATGTGTCATCACAGCATGAGCTCAGGGTCCCAGTATTCCAAGTCTGGTCCCTTCTGGGCTCCCCACCCACCTATCAGTATAACAACAGAACTGGTAGCTACTTTCACACAGAAGAGGGCAACTGGGAAAAAACAAAAACACACCCTTGAGTTGAACATCAGGAAGGAAACAAGAGGTGGGGGTGTCTGGGGTTTTTTTTATTATTATTTTTATTAGTTTTGTTTTTGAACCTGAACACTGGTCTTTAGCTCAACTGTTTCAGAGGCCAAATATCTCTGTAGGAATTTTACAGGAATAATACTGGCATTAAAGGTCTGCTGTACTGAGAGGAAAAGGTCAATGGAAGAGTTAGATGCCATTTTCTGTGGTATACCTTCATCCCTCAAGTAGAAAGATGACATGCAGCTGATTGCCAGCAGGCTCTTTGGACTGCCTTTCCGATAAATGTAAAAAAAAAGGGCATCACAGCCTTTGCTAGCTCCGCTGATTAAAGACAGACAGCACTTCATCTGGCTTCTTTTGCAGGAAGATGACCATAATTCACATTTAATATGCCGCAAAGTCATCTGCCTTCCAAGTACAGGAGCATGTTCTGCTGAAAGTCACTGCTGTTAGGTCAAATTTAAACTCAATATTACAGGACAGAAATTACATTGCTATTAATAATAAATAGTCATGATAATGTTTTCCCTTAATAGGGCATCTCTTCCCCAAGAATCCTAATATAAACTCTGGACTGAGTTTTATCAACTGCTACAACCCTAAATTCTGCCTGATTTGCAGAGGTGCAGAAGAATGTAGAAATTAATTAGAGATTGCATCAGATCTGTAAATCACTGCAGCTTGATGTTCCTCCCACCTCAGAGGTAGATTCAGCAAAAATATTGTCAGTGCTTTAACAAGGAGTTCTCACAAACACATTTTGGATGCAAGTATATATATTGCAAGTATATATATATATTGGATGCAGTTACAGTGTATATATATACTGCACGCCTGTGTGGTGCCAGTACTTCCAGAGAAGGGGTGGGAAGGTAAGGATCTGAGCAGTACTATTTATGTTTCTCTCTAAATAAAGAAGATCCCTCATGACCACGATCAAGTACAGAAGAACCACCAATCAGCAAAAAACTTCAAGTGCTCCTTAAGAGGAGCAGCTTCTGGAGGGCTGGGAAAGTTGTACTCTGTGTATAGTGACCAGGCAGAATGGACTCCTGCCATGCACTACTCCAACACAAACATTTTAAAAACTTAATACTACATAGACATGGCTGCAAGCACGTGCAGTAAATACTCAATACACAGCTCAGTGTTCCTGTCCTTAACTTGGGATGAAAGAGTAAGCAAAACAACTGTAAATAGAATCAGCATCGCCGGAGATATGCTAAACATCTGGTACTTGAGTCTTCTCAAAAGCAAACCATTTGCTCCCTAGAAACACTTATGTGGAACTCAGGAACTGAGGAACTAAGGAAGTTCTCCTTATCCAAGCTGACTTGATGCAAACACCAATGGGACCAGGCACACAGAAACATCTGTGCCTTCAAGATGAAATGTCACCAAGGTCTTCTCAGAACCACACATAGTAAATCACTTCACCTGATGAGGCAGCTACTCAGTCTCACAAAGCAAGTGTTTCAGTCAGGATCTGAAGAATGTCATATCTAATTGACTGAGGAGGGATTACACTGGGAAAAGACACGTGCTGACAGTTTTGAACTAGGTGAAGGCTCGTACCATACTGTCTGTACTAGCAGCTCTTCTGATGCTGGGCACAAATAGGCACTCAATAGGTGACATATTTCATCCCTTTATGCAAACACATCTCCCCTGCCTGATCAGGCTTGGGATATGGCTGTACTGACGAAGGAAACAGGGAGAGGAAAAGAGGACAACTTCTAGCCAACACACCAAATTTCAGTCCAGTGAGAAGGGAAACCACTCTTATTCAACAGCAGGATTGTTCTCAAGGCTTACCTCAATATTCACCCATTGATCTTTCTTGACTACCAAGCAGCAAGTCAGTCAGGACATCAGTTTTGTATTATGCTCCAGGGAGTGAATACAAAGCATTAATAAGAAGAGCTCCTAAGTGAGCAGGACAGACCAGGGGCAAGAAAGGGAAAGGGTCAAACAGGATCAGGCCCATTTTGTAGAAGCCAACAAGGAATTTGATTCCTCTTATCCAGAAGTGACAGAGGCCAGCAGCATATTTCAGGTAAAACACCACAGGTTTATTTGTGCTTCTGGTCACTGCTCAAACCAGCCTGGTTTCCAATTCTCGCTTGATTTCTCAGTTGGTTCCAAAGACTTGCCCAACATTGATCCTAATCCTACAAAAACTACCACAGAGTCAGATGCAGCTCGGGAACCTGCTTCTAATAGAGACAGGCAGCAGAGGTTTAGAGGAAAAGCTAACAGGGCAAGTTTGAAGCTTTATTTCTCCCATTTTCTCCCCTCAACGGCTGCCAGGAAGCCACAGTTTGGGGACTTCCTCAGCCGGGGCCCATATTCATACATTTCTGTTCCAACAGCAGTTGATGGGCCACTGTGCCAAAAACACATTTCAAGCAGCAACACATCCACACGTCAGCTGCATCAGTGAAAACCAAACAACTGAGTCCTTCCTGCCGAGTGGCCAGAGTTAAACACAGCTGTGGGGACACCTGCTTCACCCCACCTTCACCTCTGGAGTCCGTATCAGAAATAGGCCAGAGGGCACTTAATGTGCTGCAAATTCAGTGTAAGCTCAGCTCTGGATGGGTGATGGAAACACCACCAACTGCTTCCTCAGACTTTTACTTTTTAATAATGAAACTTCACCAAATGAGAACACAGCTTTGGGAAATAAGACTGTTTAAAATAAAGCATGGGTACCAAAGAAAAGTTGGTCCCTGTCTCTTCCCAGGTCAGCTATACATTCTGTAACAGAGAAGCCAGACATGCATGTTATTAACAAGCAACTCAGGATTTCTCAACTTCTTCTACTGCAATGCAGGACATCATGTTTAGACCTTCTGAAATCTCCACCTGTAAAACCTCTCCCATTTATGTCCTACCACTAGCTGCATAATATTTTATACATAATATTTTTTGTGTGAAATTTCAAGAGCGAGGAATGCTTTTTCATCATCTGCTTTTCTCAGTGTGTACAACATTGCCCCTGTTTACCAGAGACTTCTGACGGTCCCACTTGAATTGCAGTCTCTCCCACAAATCAGAAAATTAATTGATTAAAGCAAAATAATCGCTCCGGGGCACAGCAGTGCCCAAGCCGTGAAGGGCAAGCAGGACCAGGAGACAGAGCTGCCAGCAGAGAGATATTCCTCTCAGCAGTTTGGGAACTGCTGCTCTAGCTCCCTGTTTGCACCTATAAGAACATGCAAGAACCTTCATTGTTATAGACCCAATGTCTATATTTAAAAACAATCAAGAAAATTTACCTCTGAGAAAACTGCTAGAGGAGTTATTTGTAGTCCAAGAGATATTTCTGTAATAATCTTTCAAGTAAAACACTATAAAAACAAATTATCAGATGTTGCACATTATCATCTTGTAACCTGTTTAGTTAGTTCCCGTTCAATGACCATTCCATGCACTTCTACACAAACTTTGTTACCCCCACAACATACAAATACCGACTGCTGGTATTTCACCTCACCAGGGGTGAAAGGGATCCAAGGATGGTGCTGTTCTAATGAACAGAGAGAAAACACCTTTTTTCCTGCTCTGGTCTGTTGCTAGCAGATTGCATCAGCAAGTTACCATTAACATCTTAGCTACATCAACTCATAGAACCATTCATAAGTTCAGCTCATGTTTGAGAAAAGACTTTTTTTTTTATTATTCTTTTATCTGCGACTATTCAGAGAAGGATAAAACATTATTACTTTATTATGCTAGACATGTGTCTCGCCCTCTAAGGAAAAGCACACCAATTGTGTTTCTTTATTATTTCAGAAATTTTGTTCCTCTAACAGATGCCCTGTGTCTGCCTGAAACCTCATGGGACTCTACCTCTAAGAGCACAAGGCAAGCTGGGACACTTCCCTGAGCAACACCTGCAGGAAGAGAGTGTAACAGGAAAACTGACACAATTGTCGCCAAATTAATGTGTGTCAAACATGGAACCTTGTTACCTTATACTGTCCTTTGTATGTGTTTTATGGGATATGTACTTCTACATTACAAATTCATTCACAAATTCTTGCAAGCAAGTCAGGCTTCTGGTGCAAGCATAGCATCTTCAGGAAAAAGTCAAGTGTATTATAAAAGAAAATCAAATGTTCTGACTCAAAGAACAAGCATTTCTGAGTACAGAAAGTAACACTGAGCAAAGATTCCAGACTAATGCCTACACTGTACTTACTTGAGGCAGGATTTTCTCTTTAGGTACTGACTTAATTTCCTTAATTGCATAATTTTAAATGTTGAAAACACTAGCTGGCTGCGGTATTAGCAGCATTTGAATGGTGACTAATTCTAATGAGTATGCTAGTAGCAATTTAACACTAGGACACACCACACACATTTATGAGGCTGAGAACGATAGCAATCAGCCTCCTCAGCCGCAGCCCCAGAGCCGAACCAGCCACCCTGGCTCATAAACCTCCACGCTCTCTGCGATGACACCTCACAGCTTTTTCCTCTCAGTTTCACCTTTTGTCACCTATAATTGAGGGGACAAATTAAGACTTCTTTACTGCAGAGGGTGCTTCCGCTAAAATCTATCGGAAAGCCAGGGTCCGAGGTCCAGAGTTCCCGAAGCTGGAAGAGTAAAGCCCAGACCTGCGCTCCCACAGGAGAAAGCGAGATGCGGCCCGCTTGTGCACGCCTGAAACCAGAGCAGCTCACCACAGTGCATGCCTACTTTTTCAGTCCCTCCTTCCCTTTGTACGTGAGCTTCGCCCAGCCTCGGCTGTAACACAGCGTTTCCTCTGCTGTCACCGCTTCCTGCCTCCCTCTGTGGTTCGCAGCCGGGGTCCTGGGGGCAGCGCGGACACCCGCACCCCCGAGCAGCGCGGCGGCCCCAGGGCGGGCGCGATGCTCGGATCCCCGCTCCCCTGCCAGGCGCGGATGGGAACCGGCGGGCGGGATTATTTCCTCCCTTTTACCGCGACTTTCTCCTTTTCACCACGACACGGATGACACCTGCTCCCGCCTCCCGCACCCTCGGGTGTCAGGCCCGGCCCTGCCCAGGCTTGCCCGAGCATCCCGAAGGGACGGGTCCCCGGTGCCGACGGACCACGGCGGCGGGGACCGGGGATACGGGATGTCACACCGAGCTGCCGCAGCGCCATCCCCCGCGCCCCGCCGGGGCTCGGCCTGCACCAGCGGCTCGGCCAGCCCCTCTCCGGAGGCATGGGAACGGGGAAGAGGGCTGAGGAGTAAAGCGAAGGGAAAACTCGGCGCTGAGGGGGGAGGTTCAATTCCATTCAGCCCGAGGCGAGCGCGAATCCCGAGCCCGAGGCGGGGTCGCCCGCACTCACCCAGGGTCTTGACGGCGACCTGCCGGGTGAGCGGCGGCGGCAGGTTGACGCAGACCAGGTCGACGTCCTGGTGCAGCAGCACCTCGTCGATGCGGCTGGTGTAGAAGGGGACGCTCATCTCCTTGGCCAGCTCCTCCGCCTCCTCGGGCGTGCGGCCCCACAGCGCCTTCACCGCGAAGCCCTCCGCCTTCAG
>VYXF01000663.1:416815-438662 GCA_013397295.1 Polioptila caerulea
GAGCGGCGGGAGCGCCCGCCCGGCCGCCCGGCGGCCCGGGGTGCGGGGGCACGGCGCAGACACGGCCCGCAGGTGCGCTCCGCGGCACCGCCGGCGTTTGGCGTCCGCCTGGCGGGGCGCTATCGGGGCATCTCCGGGCACTTCCCTCCTTCCCCCTCCTCTTCCCCCACGGAGGAGCCTCTGAGGGGTCGTGTTGGTGGGGAGTCGTCAGAGTCACGCCCCGGTGAAGGCGCAGGAGAGCTGGGAGAGCCACAGCGGCAGATTGGCGTGAGCCGGTCGTGTCCATCGCCCTGCGTTCCCTCTCCTCCTGGGACGGTCCTCCAGAACGGAGATGTCCCAGAGCACAAGGAGAGCTGCCCTGAACCCCGAAAAGTGCCGTGCGCGGGGTCGGATTCCAGCTCCACCACCTGTGCTTCCCTCCACATCCACTCACTCGCTCTCCCGAGCTGCCCAGACAATATGTCCACCCCCATCCCACTCTGCACTGTTGTTCATTCTCTCGCCTTAGAAATACTAAGACTCTTCAGCTTTGCTGGGACATCGGCTCTCCCTTTTTTTCCCAGCAAAGCATCAATATGGCAATCCTTTTCTCCATGGGTCTACTTACACAGTTCAGAATCCACAAATTTGCTAAGGCAGCTTAGGAAGCTTTAGCTACTGTTGCTCAGTCCACAGCATTTGTCCAGGGTCTCTGGAGGCCTGGGAGAAACCCAGGCAGGGCAGTAAACCAGGCGCAGACCAGGTGCTAAAAGTTACATTTCTTGTGGGCAGGAATCATGCCTCCTTTGCAGACCCAATACCTGGCACTGTGTTCCAGGTCTGCCTTAGTAATACCAGGTTTGCTCAAGGCATGTCAGGGATTTTATGAGCAGGTATGAAGCTTGCAACATTTCGAATCATAAAATCATAAAATGGCTTCAATTGGAAAGGACCTTAAAGATCATCTAGTTCCAGCCCTCCTGCCATGGGCAGGGACACCATCCACTACATCAGGTTGCTCAAAGCCCCATCCAACCCAGCCTTGAACACCTCCAGAGAGGGGACGGCCACAACTTCTCTGAAACCTGTTCCAGTGCCTCACCACTCTCATAGTGCAGAATTTCTTCCTTATGTTGAGCCTAAACTCACCTTCTCTCAATTTAAAACCATTGCCTGCATGCCCTTGCAAAAACTCCCCTTCCGGAAGAGGAAACCTTGCAGCACTACTGGCACAGTGCCCTGTGCCAGCTCCTGCTCATCCCACCTTTGCCCTGTCTGGGCTGAATGCTCGGCCTCTGGAGCCACTCTCCTGCTCACCTGGAGGCCACCAGGTGGGCCTGGGAGCAGGTGAGGACTGTGGTGCCCATTGGCCTCACACAGGTCTGTGCAGACCTCGTTCCCACAGGAGTGAATCTGAATCTCTGCCCTGCTCTGCGCACAGATCAGCCGGTGTGAGAGCAGAGCAGCTCTTCTTGTGAGTGCCACACAGTTACTGCACTGCCTATCTGACTCTCTAAAAGAAAAACTACAAAACATCCTGCTTCCAGTTAGAGGACGTTAAAGACGTTTTTCCACATATTGTCTTCTTTACCAGTTCCTAGGAGAAAGGAAGAGAAGAGGAAGGAAGGAATGACACGGAGGAAGGAATGAGAAGAAAGTAAAGGGAAAGGGAAAGTGTAAGAAAAGACAAATGAAATTACAAATCTTTTCTATATGAGACTCCTGGAAATGTGCCAGGGACAATGTTGGAAATATAATCCATCAGTGTTCAAAAAACCTAGGCTTGGAAGCCAGCACTCTTCTCTCATACTCTGTAAAGAGGTGAGATGTTTTTTTTTTCCTGCCACTATCTCACAGCAAATACTTCTTTATTACAAAAAGCAGAGACACTGGAAGGCTTGATGCAAGTTAAACATGTTTTGCTTTCCATGCACTATTAGCACTGAAGTGAAGGAGATGGGTACTCTTTGGCATCTGACAACTGAAATACAATCCAGATCTATTTGCCAGAGAACCACAGGGATATTACCTTTCTTTAAAATATGAAGATTGCTTTTGGGCTCTCCATTAGCCATTCAAACCTGCTGATAGGGATTGTTCCCAGGATGAGAATTTGAAATATCTGTCTTAATTGCTTGTCTGTACATAATAAAAAAAAAAAACCAAAAAAACCCCAGAAACGTAGCTAGGTTACAGGAAGAGGCAAAACGTGATGGTTGAAGAGAAGTAGATGCTATGTGCCTATTTGGTCAATATATAGTTTTCATTTTAGTAGGCACTAGCCACTTTATGAAGTTCTACATAAGGTCCCTGTTTTGGGAAGTATTTGGTAATGTGTTCAAACTGGGAATTGAGGACTAGACAATGAAATTATTACATTCTGCTAGGTTCACTGTTGTTACCGATAAGTAAAACTTTACAAAAGGAAGGCCTTATAAAATCATGGCTCAGGCCTGTAACCTCAGCTAAGTAGAAAAGGACTGTGGGAAAGAGACTCAGCTGAATTACGTGTAGAAGAACAAGTTATGTAACCATCATGTGTTCACATCGTGGTGTAGGGTGGTTGGTTAAATTATGTTTGTTACGCTTTAAAACTATGTAACTGATAATGGGCTAACTGCTTAAAAAGACAAGGCTTTTGCAATAAAGCAGCTCTCCTTTGCACCTGCCTGGGGACTCTGTCACTAGGGATCCTCACCCACACACTCTTCCCCTAGAAAGAATTTTTCCTTGCTTTACTTTTTAATTTCTTTTCTCCATTTCGGTTAACATAACTTTGCAGAGTTAAACTGGGCAGATGCAGATGGTGCCTAGCCCTCAGCACTCCAGCAGCCAAGTCAACCTGTGAGCACCCTGAATTATCACATCTGCAGCAGCCCTGTGTTCCCCCTCATTTTTTTGCAGAGAAATTTGAGGACACACTGCAGACTGTTTGTTTTGGAGCAAATCATTCTCAATTAATTATGTGAAATAGGGTCTCCTATTGCCCCACCTGCCTGTCCTCATGAGTACCCAGAAGGACTGAGGGAAGGCAGTGAAGGACAATTGGCCTTTCAGGATACAGACCATGTCCTCACTATGCTGCAGACAACTGCAAACGTGGGTGGAAGCAGAATCTTTGCTCAAATCCACAACCCTGGTGCTGCCAGTTACTTCTGACTTGAAATCAGAAATCTGGGCAAGATTTTTTTCTGTTGTGCAAAACAAAAGAGATTAAAACAACAACAAAGTGCTTCATATTGAAGGTTCTGTCTAACCAGGACCAAGGCTCCCTCGGTTGAGTGTGTTGAACTACAAAGCTTCTCGTACTCTGTATATCATGCCTTTACACTTCTAAACATGTTGATCTAGTCAAGAACACCAGCATTTGTTCTTAAGGTTGCTAAAGCTTCCTTCAATGAAGACACACACCCAGAGATTTCTCACACAGAGACAGTGATTTTGTTCGTTCTTGATTTTTCTTCTGAAAACAGAAGTAATTTGTTAGAATGAAGTTGCACATAGAAAAATCATTTAAAAAATAAAAGTCTTATACATCTTTTTTCTGTTTTTAAGTTCTGTAACAGGAAACTAATAAATGTGGCNTAATGAAGTGTGCACATAGAAAAATAATTTTAAAAATGAAAGTCTCATACATCTTTTTTCTGTTTCTAAATTCTGTAATGAATCCTCCAGGAAACTAATAAATGTGGCAGTCACAATTCCATTCCTTTTACTTAATTCAGCTGAGTTTTGTGGCTCGAGGTCATTATACTGTACAATGACTGTAACAGGTATATTACCAACTTCTTGTGAGAAATTCCAGCTCAATAACACTTCTACAGAATTCTCATACAGTTGTTTGCAAAAGTTCAAAACTGTCTTACTTAACTACCTTAAAGTGTTTTATTTAGTTTTTGTGTTTAATTTCATTGTTATTAAGGTTTAATTAAGGTATTAAGTTTTAGATTGAAAATGTAGATGTAAGAGGATAAATAAAAGGTATAAAAAAATCCATCAAACATTAAACAAGCATTATCTGCTAGCATAAGTAAAATGCAGAAAGTTGGTGGTCTCATACATGCAGATAGCACTCAGTCAATAAACATTCTCAATTTACTTTTCAAATGTGTGAAGGTATCTTCCCACGTATTGCAGAGCTTTCAATTCCAGAGCCTACTCAACTCAAGACAAAGATAAGATCCACCTGATGGAGTACCAGGAACCCACACTGCTTCTTTTTTACTTCTCAGTACTTAAGGATCTGTTCTTATTCAGATTTTTAAACATTTATTCAGTCAGACTCCCAGACTCCTCAGCTGTGTTTCTCAAACCTTTCATACATCCATCTAAACAAGAAAGGAAAGAGCTGAATAAGACATAGCTTCAGAGAAACCCTGAAATGGAGCTTGCTGTGTCTCCAGATACTCCTCAGTTTCCAAGATTTTAAGATTAATTAGCTCATTTCCTTTTCAATAGATCAGTGTCTTTAAACATGAAAGAGCTGTGAATTTTCATTAACCAGTCAATTCCTTCTGGGGTATGAGGTTAGTGATCATCACTACTGGGCATTTTTTATAACTCTGAGGTTGAAATTATTTGCATGGAAATAGTATTGCTTCAGAGATGGGGAAAAAGTGATGATTCAAACCTATCTGGTTCTCCTACTCAGCTGTACTGACTCACCCACAGCTTTAATGTGCAGCACGAGAAAGGATGTCTAAGCTGAGTTGCTCAAGTCATTTTTTACATCTAATGCCACACAACTGGCAGTTTCCCAAGCTGGCAGGAATTTGTTCTTGTGAAGAGCAAGTTCGGTTTAGTGTCTCTTTGAGTGCATTTCCACTGAGACAATCCACAGAAGCTCTCGCTCTGCGTTCTGAAGGCAGAAATTGCTTTAATGTTTGTAGTAATAAATGGTCCAACATGCAACAGAGAAAACTAGAGTAGACCACATTGCTAGCAAAGGGTTCATAATACATTCAGCCCTCTTCTGTTCTGTTCAGTGAGAATTGTGACCATACCTGGAGTCTCTGAGCCAGTTCAGTATGATTTTTACATTTACTCCTTCCCACTTTCCAGAGCCTTTCTTTAGATGGTGCGTATGCCAAGTGTGGTTGGGCTGTGAGAAAACTACCAAAACTTCAAGAAACCACATCACCACTAAAAAGATGGTTGTGAATGCATTGCTTCACTGTTCACTAAGGCACAGAGGAGGACCTAAAGAAGCACAATTTCTACTCTTTGATAACCTGTGACATCCTACAAAGACAAGTGCATGTATTCTCACTTTACACGGGGAGAAACCAAGGCTCAGAGAAAATGAGTGCAATGTTTTCTGTTGTTCTCTATTGGATCTTTTTGGGTGCTTGAGGACAGCTAGGCACCCAAAATGGGACACTCAGCTGGTATATACTTACAGTTCTGGTCTGGCTGGCTTTCCTAAACTCCTATTAAGCACAGTTCAATAGCATGAGGAAGCGGGTGGAGAACCTTTTAGCAGAGATGTACATGGGATCACCAAGCACCAGCAAGGAATAGACACACATGGGTGCAGCTGGGACCCATGATGGTGTAATATGTGCTTAAAGCTCACATCAGTCATTCCCTCCTGACAGAAACATGGGCGGATGCAGGAGCCAGCAAATGTGCAAGCATCCTCAGATGTATTGCATGCTACATATCTGCTTGTGAAATCCCTGCCATGCCTTCAGCAAACCTGACACTCCTGAGACAGACCTAGAGCACAGTGCCAGGTACTGGGCCTGCAGAGGAGGCATGATTCCTGCCCACAAGATATTTAACTTTATGTGTCTGGTCTGTTTACTGCCCTTCTTCCAGGCTTCCAGAGACCCTGAACGAATTCCATGGGCTGGGCATCAATAGCTAAAGCTTCCTAAGCCACCTTAGCAAATCCATGGTTGTTAAACTATGTAAGTAGATCCATGGAGAAGGAGATTGTCATATTAGTACTTCACTGGGGAAAAAAAAAACAACCGTGGGAATGAGTCATATAGAAATTCTTAATTCTGAAAAATGGTTTTGAACCTAAGCAGTAGTTTGTGTCATATCACACTTATTAAGTGCTGTTCAAATACCTGTAATATGCAGTCGAAATGGTTATTATTTTAGCAATACTACATTGCACACTGCTTGCAGGTCATCTGAGATGTTACTTTGGGATGAAAACAGCAGAGAATCCTCACTTCATAACTCGTGCAGGAGTGGATGAAAGCGAGCACGTATTGTGATTTCTAGATGTCTAAGCCTGCCCATGCAGGGTGGGATTTGAAAGGGTTCCATTTCTTAGAAAGCCCCCTTTTGTCATGAAGTAATGGTATCATAAAATGGTTTGGTTTGGAAAGCACCTTAAAGGGCATCTAGTTCCAGCACCCCTGCCATGGGCAGGAATACCTTCCACCAGATCAGGTTGCTCAGAGTGCCATCTAACCCAGCCTCAAATACTTCTGGGATGGGGCAGCCACAGCTTCCCTGGGCAACCTGTTCCAGTGCTTCACCACCCTAATAGTAAAGAATTTCTTCTTGATACCTAATCTAAACCTGCCGTCTTTAAATTTAAAACCATTGCTCCTTTTGCTGTCACTATCTGTCCATGCAAAAAGTCCCTCTTCCTCCTTTTTTTATAAACTCCCTTAATGCAACAGAAGTCTGCAAAGAGGTCTCCCTGGAACCTTCTCTTCTCCAGGCTGAGCAACCCCAGTTCTCTCAGCCTGTCTTCACAGGGGAGGTGCTCCAGCTTTCTGAGCATCTTTTATGGCCTCCTCTGGACCCTCACCATACACCTTAGCATATCTTCTAGGGGAATCTGCTCCTTGATCTCCCAATGCACAGGGGTCAGGGCCACCATTCTGTTGTTTCCTAGATCCTCCTTTCTCACCCTTTTAAAAATTGGAGTGATATTTCCCTTTATCCAGTTACCAGGAATTTCATCTGACTGCTGTGGCCTTTCAGACGTGATGGAGAGTGACAGCAGTCATTTCCCTCAGGACCCTGGGATACATTTAATCCAATCCCATAGACTTGTGATTATTCAGCTTCATCAAGTGATCCTGAATCTGCTCTTTGCTTATAGTGGAAGGGACTCCACTTCTTCTACATTCACACGGAGGATCAGGGACTTGAGAGAAGTGGGAAGCCTTACTGCCAGTGAAGGTTGAGGTAAAGAATTCATTGAGTGCCTCAGCCTTCTCCATATCTACTGCCAGTGAAGGCTGAGGTAAAGAATTCATTGAGTGCCTCAGCCTTCTCCATATCAGTTGCCACTAGTTCACTTCCCTTGCTTCTGAAGGGGATACACTCTTCTTGGCTGTTATTTTCTGACCTAAGTACTTACTGTATCCCTTCTTGTTATTCTTCACATCTCTTGCCAAGTCCTGTTCCAGCTTTGCCTTGGCTTTCCTGACCCCATCCCTGCACATTCAAACCATATCCCTATACTTTTTCACCAGGTCACCTGTCACTGCTTCCACTGCCTATGCATTTCTTTCTTACTCCTCAGGTTAAGGAGCAGATCTGTGCTCAGCCAGATCTGCTGTTTTCCAGCCTGCCTTGCTCGATTTCCTACACACTGGGATAAAGGGTTCTTGCTCTCTAAGAAAAGTGGCCAAGGAGTGTAACTCAAGACTGCTCCATGCTGGAATCAGTCACCTCCTTCCTCAACTGTCCTGTTTCAGAAAGTAGTTGGGGTTTCAATGTGTCTTGCAAGAAATTTTAATGGAGAGAGCTATCGAACAGGTTTTAAAGGAAAATATATCTGTTGCATCAATAATTTTTAATTGTCAGATATGCTAAATACTGCAGACTTGTACAGCCTTCCAGGATGCTGCTGTTTCCATTGTTTCCATTTCTCAATGGAAAATCTGCTGCTGTTTAAGCAAAGCTTGGTTATTCAGGCGGAGTAGGGAGGAATGTCTGTCTGCCTGTTGAAACAAGGCCATATCCTGTACTCACTAGAAAGATACTGAATCCCATGTCCATCCTTTCTTGGGAACAGATGAACACAGCTGATTGCCTCTGGACAGTGCTCTCATCTAATGAAGGCTTGTGTCCTGCTGCTGGTCTTTACACATATGTATTTTAATGATATTCAGCACTGAAACTTGCACTTCTCCTATAATCTGTCCAAAGGTCTGGATTTGTTAGCTTCCAGGACACAATGAAATGCCAGCCTTGTCTTTCCCTGCTAGGAAGGGAAATGTACTGAGGCAGTGGTATTTACTGCATTATCTACTGAGCTCCCTGCCAGCCTGAAGTATGATCCTGTGATCCTAGGCAGCCTTCCTCGTTTCCATTTCAATTTTGAATTTATGGCACAAGGAATCAGAGATGTGGATTGGCGTTGTGATTATTTTTAATGTGAAAAAAACCCCAAGTTAATGAGTCTTTCTTTTTTATGCATTGAGAAAATAAAATAGAGAAAACCCATTAGCTAGGTTCATGCTAGCACTGTGGCACAAGCAAGGATAGTGCAGTTTGCTTTCAGACATTTTCAGATATTGGTGTGCTTCTGCACAGCTACTGCTCCCTTAAAATCATGCTCTTTAAGACTGTAAACTGCTAAATCTCAGGCCTTAGACTTGCTAATACTGATGTTATTGTGTTGAAGTCTGGCCTGCATCACCTGCTCTGTGACCTTGCTTCATTAAATCAATAATGGTCAATCATGTCTTGTTTAATTAAGTCAGTCCAGCCCAGTTTCTAGGCTCCTGGCTCTTTTCTATTTCTCCTTTATCTGCAATAGTAAATCCATCATTCTTTATTATTTCTGGAGGTTTTTTCTTCAATCCAGGCAGATGTTGAACCTTTGCAATGTCTGCAGTGAAGAAGTTGAGTGTTGTCATTCTCAGGAAAGCAGCAACTTTCTCTGCTGGTCAGATGAGGAAAGTCTGTCCATTCCTGGGGTCCCTCAGATCCCCATCCACAATGGGGTGAGGAGAGTACGCTGTCAAATGTTTCAGGGGATCAGAAACTTGGAGCACCGGTTTCCTGATAACAAAGAAGCCATCAGATGTTTTTTTATTCTCTCTCTCCTAAGAGCCAAAAGTATTTCTTGGCTTTTTCAAAGCTGGAGACTTCCTTCTTGAAATCAGGCTTAATTGCTTCCTCTTCCTCTTTCTGCCTTGCCCTGTGTCTGCCATCATTCAGAACAGGTCCTGCCCTTGTGTGCCCAAATGAACACGGAAAAATGATTTCTGGTATCCAGGCCTGAATCATCACTGTCAAAATGAATAGGAGAGAGTGACTCTCACGAAGTCTGCAAACTGAGGCAGGCAACCAGGCACCTGTTTTAATGAGGTTATACTTTTGAGATGGTCTTTGGAATCACAACTGCTAGAGACTGACTCCCAACACAAGATAAACAGGTAAAATTTCCACACCAGAATTCCCTGTTAATTTATAAACAGGGCTTAATCTTCATCATGCAATTAAGATATGTCCCTCAAAGGAACTTTGTTTAAGAGAACAATGTTTCTTCAAAAGTATTTTAATACCTCAGATAACTATATATATCATCATCAGGCTTCAGGCATTAATCATTAGGAATAAAATGAATACCTAGCACTTTGGAAGCTGGTGCAGCAACTGTGGTTTATTAAATAAACCCTCATGAAAGGACTTCGTCATTTCTCATCCGAGTGAAAGCTATGGCAGGGATCTTCCAGCTGTGCCATGTCTCACTTATAATGTTCCAGCTGTGTAAATGTCTTCTAATGCTTAAGGACACACCACCTTTCAGTGTAGGACAACTGACCCAAAGTGGATGAATGAGGATATCCCAGTAACAGGATAACTTATTTTTTTTTTTAATATTAATAATCCTACGTGATAGCACTCAGCACTTCTAATATTAGAAAATCATAGCAACAAGGAAAGTGGGGCAGCTTTATTAAGGACAGTATGGAATCACGAATCTCATGCAGTACACATTGGGATGTGTCCCACATATACTCTATGTGGGACAGGGACACTGTCAAATGTGTCCAAGTGCTCCTATTGTTCTAACAGAAGACAAAGGAGGGTGCTGAATACAGCAATGCAATCACTGGCAGTGCTCAGGTTAACATGTCTGTCACATGCATATTTATAATTTACCCTGAAAAGTTAGGCTGGTTTTAATCATATTTGCAAATCATTTCACAAATCCAGATTAGAGCCTTTACTCTCAGACTTAAGATTTAACCAGGTTTGATTGCACAGAGAAATAGTTTCCAGTGTACTTTGTGATTGGGCAAGTCTCAAAGGCAATTCAAAAACATCCATGAAGCACTTGCAATGAAATCATGCTCATCTCAAAAGGAAAGATGCTCATGTTTTCTTTCATTAAATGCAGACATTTCAGATACCAACTGAGGGAAGGAGAATCTCTGTGATTTAAGCACTGAAATTTGATGTTCTCATCCTCTCATTGTTTTTATCATTTCAGATATCTGAACAAAGAATCGCTGTGCTCTTCATCTGGCATAGAAAATGGTCCAGAATTAAGTTGTGACTCATTTTCATGACAATTAAAGAGGAGGAAATACCAACTCTTTTCTCACAGAAAATGCCCTAAGCCTAGATTCAAAGCAGTTCCACGTGGGTGCAAATTCTGCTCTTCTCTGCATTAAACTCCCATAATATGCACAGTCACAAGGCTTTGGGATCCTGCAGTTAAGTCTTTCAGTCAAGGCAGACAAACCTGCCTTGAGTCAGTTCTCTGCCATCAGACTTGCAGTGGAGCTAGGCAGTAGATAACAAGTTTTAGCAGCACCCAATATCATCTCCTGTCTCTCTTTATCCCCCAGGCTGCACATCACACAGTGGTTTTTGATCTGAATATTGATGGCTGCCAGCATGCTACACTCAGCATGTTTATAAAAAAAAACCAAACAAAACACAAAAACAAACCAAAGCAACTAACTCAAAAGCAAAGGCAAACAGTCTTGGAATAATTCAGAGGCAACAGCTGGCATGAGAGAATTTGGTAACCTGCCTGCACAGCAACATACCAGCAGGAGGACGTGGCTGGCCTTGGAAATGCCCCAGAGCTCACTTCCTATTCCTGGAAGGAGGTATAATTGCAGCGAGTGGTTTGGTGGGATTTGGAAACTCTCCCACAGGCATCCAGGGGAGTTATGCTGCATTTGGGCTGGGCTGGTTTAGTACAAAACATGGGCAGGATGTGCAATGATGGAGTGACTCTGAGAGTCAGACAGAAAGGAGGGAAGAAGTGGAAGCCTCTTTCCCTGGGGTGAGCCAATGTATCAAGGCTGTTTTACTTTTCATTTCCAAACTTCCCAGGATGCCAAACACCATCTCTCTGCTTTTCTCCCTTCAGATACAGTAGGTCCCACTTTCCTGCACATCCTAGAAGTCTGACCCATTGCTAGGTGGCACTCCATGGAAATCTCAGGTTCCTTCAAGCATTTGGGGTCAGACCTACCCGATCATTTCCGATGTACCTCTCCATCACCAGAGACGTGTGGGGAGCATAAATGGGACAAGGGCAGAGAGATGCGTGCTTGGAGAGGTGAAAGGCCAGGCAGAAAACAAGAGTGCCTTGCTCCTGGGAAAGGCAGTAGAGACCAAGGTGAGACAAGTGCGTTTTCTGGAAGCTGTTTGTGAGGGAGGGCCGGCCGTGAGAGGAGGTGAAGTGAAACGGCAGCCAGCAGTGACACGGTGAGCAGCCTGCCTCCTCCCTCCTGCTTTTCGACCGCAGAGGAACGAAAACTCGCACCCTCCTGTTGTGAAAAATGAGCTTGGGTGGAGTGATTCATGTGTGTGGGATTTAAACAATCTATTTTAACTGTCACTTAAAGGAGAAGGCAAGTGACCTTGGCTAATGTTATCAGGTTTTATTCCTGTTTTGAATTTGTATTTAATCATTTTTCCAAAGAGCAGTTGATGCTTAGTAGTTGGTAACCACTGAGATTTCTTCCATAGCACCTGAAGATTTTTTGCTGTATTTCATACTTTCTTGTTTTGCTAGCTCAAAATGTGATATGTATATGTTCACATACTGAAACAAATGACATTTGTATTCAAATGCTTATGCTTTTACTGTTTTAATGTTTTCCTTTTATTATATTAGAAATGGGCAAATTATATTTTGTACTTGCTAGGTAATTAAATTTTTTTTCTTAGTAGTCATTCTAAATTGCCTTTGGATAGAAATTAGGCTGTAATAACATACCAAAAGGCAGCATTGCTTTCCATTATCGAATAAAGTTACATCAAATTTTTTGAATATGAAAGAAGATGTCAAAACACATTTTGTATTTAAAATTGACTGTATTATCATACAAAGAATACTGATGCTTATGAAATAACTGCTAACTAGTGCTTAAACAGCCTGGAATGAGTAGATCTTAGTCCTGATGTCTCAGTTGATTCAAAGACTAGTGGGTAGGAAAAAAAATTTCAGATCTTTTAAGCTGTAACTAATTTCTCAGTTCTAATAAACAAGTTTTTTGGCCAAGCTGAAGTGAAGAAACTGAAATACAGGAAGTACACTTTCTTCACTTGCAATAAAGGCTCCAAGTGAAAAATGCTTGTTTATCACTTCCATAAGTGGTTGTCCCGGTTCACTTCATGCCTTGACTCCCCGTTTCAGTGGCCTTTCTTTAGAGCCTTGTTAGCAAACACCTTACTGAAATGCTGAGCTTTTTATTTGGGCAAACACTGGACCTCAGGTGTGCCCACCTTGTGAGGACAAGCAAGGGCTTTCTCTTATGAGCTGGCTTAGGAAGGATGGAAATACTCCCTAGGAAGTGGGAGGGAGAGGCTGAGAGCTGCTGGGAGCCTGAATGCAAGAACAACTTTGCAAAAGGTCAGAGATGGGATTTCATAATCCCTCAGGGCAGGTGAGAGGTTTGAATTTGATTCTTCTACTACTTGAACTAATGCCTTAACTACAGAGTTCATCCATGAAAGGGAACATATTGTCACCTCCAGATTTGCTGTCAGGGGAGGTGAGATGAACTTTGACTCCAAATGCAGAACAGGTTGAGAAACACAAGTTTGGGCATTACGGTGACAAAGGCATACATTGAAAGTGATGCTCCTCAAATCCAGAGTAATTTACATCTTTTAGGAAACAAATCAAAAGGCTCTTCTGTGCATGCACTATCACAGAAGCTTTTCTTTGCAGCAAAATACAACTAGGGATGTTAATTATTTGTATTTTCCCCATTCTGACTGTTCATGCAGCCTTTGGCAATATTTTAATTTTGTTTTTAAACTATAGGACTTCCCACAAATCGCCATCTGATATCTTGCAGACTGTCAGTAGCTTCCAGACTGGAGGTTAAAAAGCTTTGACCCTGGAGACTCAACAATTGGAAAACTAAGTGCATGGGAAGGTTGGGAGCACAGAGGGATAAAAATGGATTTGTAACTGCCAGAAATATTAAACTTTCCTAAATCCAGCATAAAGCATTTTTCCATGTCACAATCAGCACATCCAAAAACAGAAACCACATCTTCTGAGTTTCAGCCCACAGCCTCTCCACTGAGCCATGGTTACTGCATCTGCATTAATTTTGCATTCCCACATCTGGTAGAAAAGCACAGTTTTTAAGCCTTAATTCCCAGTGAAACCTTCATTAACACCAAGAAGCTTCCAAGGCATCCTTAACACTGCTAACTCCCAGTTTATTGCTCTTGAGTTAGACTTGTCAGGCAAATGGCATATGTTGATCATTCTCAGGAGAGAGTTTCTCTGGTTTGTTACAACACGTTGATTAGACCCATCCTGTTTCCACCAGGGGCAGTAGATTATTCACACCATGTGACCTTCTCTTCCACGTCTTTCATATGCATTGGCTACCTTCTGACCCCTGGAGGGAACTAAAACTCATTCTGGCCAGGCAGTCCAACCTCCAGAGAGATCCCTCTCAAGGGAGGTCAAGGAGATTTCCATGGGTGTCAGTCAGGCCGTGTTCAGTGCTTGACACTGTGGAGTACTTCTAAATTACACCTCAGTGCTGGATAAGCAAGATACATGACAGCAGATTTGGACGATGCAAACCAAGATGCTGAGGACTATGCTTCCAGAAACCACATTTTCTGGTCTGTTGTCACATGAAGACTGAGCCCCACTGCTACTGGAAAAGATTTTTGGTCTTTCTGCAGTGCTTGCTTTCTTTATTAAACACAGAAGTTGCTACATGCCCATAAACCTCCAGGGGAGGAGAAGTACTGCTGAGTTTTAGAGAGCTTTAAAAGTAAAAAATTCCCTGATTTCCTCTCATGACTCTCAAAACTCTCTTCTGATTGCTAGTCAAAAAGCTGCCAAATTAATCAAATTTCAGCTTGCATGGCAAAACAGTGATCTTGCCAGTTTCTTGCCTGTAACTGTTTAGCGCTCCTCCAACTGACTTCTGAAAGTCTAGTTCAAATGGATAATTTTTTTACCTTCATTTCATATTCATGGCTGGAAGAACTTTGCCTCACCCAATATATTGGTATAGAAAAATCTTCTCAGTAGAAAGAGATACAAGCCACACAGAGATGTTACCTTTTAGTCACACAAGATTGATGGATTGCCTGAGACAAAACAGAAATTACTGATGCAAGAATACCTGCTTAATATGTGGAAGAAATTTCTATGCTTTTCACAGAAGACACAAGGGAAGGGGAGAGACAAAATAGAACAGAGAAGAAGAATTTGTTGCCTTACAAAGCGAATATGAAGATGTTTTAAAGAAATGTCAGGCTAGACAGGGAAAGAAGAAGATTTGAAAAAAACCCCTCTGTTTAGAAGAGGTGCCCAAAAGAGACAGCATAAAACAAGCACTGAACTGTACAGTTACTTGGATGACTGGTTTGGCATTTGCTCACTTTTTGTTTGCAGGGAGCAAAACTTAGAACAGTTTCTGTCAAGAACAAAATGTTTGGAGCATCTTGTCTCTCCCCAGCAATTTATGGTTGCTTCAGAGTTTCACAAGTAGCTCTTCCAGTTACCCAAATAGCAATGGAAAAAGGCTAGAAGAATCTGCCCACCCTTACCCCTTTCTAATTGCTCCCTGGAAACTTTCCACACTATCCATCACACAAGTCCTGTCAAACCTTCCTTCCAATCAAAGCTGGACTTCCTGCAACTCCCCCAGCAAAGACCCAAGTATAACGTTTGCTGCCAGTGAGCTGGACTGCAGAGTATTGTGGTAAGCTCCCCTCCCTGATGTATCCCTCTTCCTTGGATCTGCAAGGAGTTCCCTGCAGCACTTCCATGCAAAGGAGATGGATATAATCTCACACTTGGTAATTGCTCTCCTCCCTTCCCCCCAAAATCAAAACCCAGCTCTGTGCCATGACAGAGGCTCCTGAGAGGCAAAGAGGGGACCAGGGTTCATGCCCTTCATGAGCAGGTGGAGTGCCAGTGGTCATGGCCTGGCAGTGGTGCCAAAGGGCTGTGAGGGAGCTGGGTCACCTGCCTAGGGACAACTGTGAGCCCACACAGCCATGGGCCTGCCTATAATGCTTTTTGTCCACCCCTCTGAGGAACAGCTTATGAAGCCTAGAAGTCTCCTGAACTCCCAGCAGAGGTTCAGCCATGCAGCTCTTCCCTTGACTGTGCAGCCCAAAACAGTGTGTTTTTTTCAGGTGGGCAACTCATACACACGTAACAAAACTTTTCTTGGGGAGAAGTGAGTCCAGAAGGTATCAACAGACAAGTAAGTGTAGGATGAGAGGAGCGGTGATAAGGTGCCTGGGTATCTCCTGCTGCTTTTGCATGGACACTATGCCAAGTCAGCATTTGACTTTAAGGTTTTTACTTTTATCCAGGATCATCTTCTTGCTGATCAGGCATTCACTGGATGCTCAGTAAGCACAGCTTTTCACATGTGTGGGCACAGCATCACCACAGGTTCAAGATTCACTGGTGCCCTGCACAAGCCCAACACACCACCTGCACAACACACACCCATGGCCTTCCAGAAACTGGGGGGCTACCAAGGAGGTATTTTGTCAATTGTGTGGGCATCTTGGTACCCAGAATCTCCTAGGGAGAAATGTGACAACCCTCAACATGGATTTTCCTATATTTGCAGATACCAACAGGCTGCTCTGTCCCTGTGAAAGACCCCTCTGCACATCCCTGTGTCCGTAACTTATCTGGTGTGCAGGCTGGGCTCCCACAGGCTGCATGTGATGCCTCTTTTAAGTCAACACAGTGGGAGCTCTGTTGATCTTTACTTATCTCTGACTGCAACTTCACCTATTTGTTACATATATATTATTGCCTTTTCACTGCACAGAAATAATTTTTATGTGCCCATCGGGCACACCACCACAAATGATGTTTTTCATCAGCAGGTTCCAAAGCACTTTACAGAGGAGTCTGGCATTTTTATCTCTGATTCATCTATGGGTGGAAGGTGGAAGTCTAGAGTCAGTCTCAGCTCAGCAGTAAATCCAGGGATAGAAACTATTTCTACTCCATTCAAGTCCAATATTGTACAAAAAGAGGCTCCTGGGTTTGGTTAGTGGGGTTTTAAGCTTCTACATATCCCTTACTTATATATAACCCATGAAACTCACACCTTTTCTCTCCTCAGTTTCAAAAGTCTCATGTTGTGCTCCTCACCCTTCTCTCCATCCATGGCAAAACAGATGGGAGCCAGCTGACAGCAATCCACTGCTTCTTTCTAGAATATGTGTGATAAAAAACCAGCAGCTTGGCTGGCAGGAAAAGACTGGAAAATACCATTGCAATTAATGTGGAGAAACTTGAAGCTACAACACCATCAGCAATTATGCAGAATGAAGCATAACAGTGCAAAAAGACTAAGTGATGCTTTGCAAGCCATATGGGTAGGTTTTTTTCAGGGAATGCTGGCTAATTTTTAATAGATCAGCTGGATGGGCAAATTCCTGAGTTTTTATGGCAGGGAATGGAATGAAGGCAAGTCTGTTGGATGGACATCTCTGGTGTTTTAGAGGGTGGATATGAGAAACTCTGAGGGTTTAATACAGAAAAGCTCTTTAATGGCAACCTGCCTGAATTGGGGTTATAGAATCTCAGTCAAATTCAGAAGCAGAGGAGTGAGATCAATACACAGCACAGTACCGATTAACAGCCCTGGTTTTCAAGAGCATCCTTCATTTGTCCTCTAAAATTTCCTTTGTCTCTGTCACAGCTCAGTAGAGAGCACTGAAATTTCCCGTATAAGTTATGAAGCAGATTGCAGCAAGCTGGAGAAGTGACACTGTATACATTAGAAATCAGTGTTAATCATACATAGAAAAACAACTTCCAAGTTTAAATATGCATGGTTCCTTTCCTTAGGTCAGAGACTTGCTTGAGAAACAAACATGATTTGTTAAGTAAATGCTTTTTAAGTTTTCCTCAGAGGTATGTTTTCTTAAAATGTAGTGTATATCCTTGTATATATAATACAGTCGCATTAGGGAAAATACAAACAACATTGAACATGCTTAGATCACTATTTTCATCTGAGAGCCAGACAGTGGCAGCTCCAGGATCTCTCTTTGTTCCCCTTCCCCCTATCACCCCAGCAAATGCTGAAAAAGCAACTCAGCCTGGACTTCACAATTTGAAATGAATTCCACAATTTTGATTGGCCAGGTTTAGCTGGTTCCTTTGTCAGGGCAAGTCTCGACCTGCCAAGGTAGGTTTGATCCCTTGCTCCTTTATCTCCCTTCCTTCCATTTTTATGAAATTGTGATTTTGCTGCCTGTGGGGAACAGTGGCAAAAGATTTCAAACCCCCAAGTGGAGCTGGCAGTGACCGGCCCACAAGCAGGGCAGCAAGCCCATCTGCACCGCAAACAGGTGCCACATCCTTGCAGGCACTGAGGTCCTCTTGCTGTTCCCTCTCATGGGAACGCGGCTCAAGTGTCCCATGGCAGCCACGCTCCCCAGCCCCAGCCCAGAGGGTGTGACACAGCCAGCCCCAGCGTGGAGGGAGCCATCAGCCCCTTCCTGCCTGTGCTCAGCTCTCCCCTGCCTCGCCAGCGCGACTGCCTTGATCCGCACAGGTGATGGACAAATCCTTGGCCTGCACAGGCCATGCACATTCACACTGGTGGCAAAGATAATGAGGGGTGGCACCTGGGAGCATTTAATAACCTGTTTGCTGCAGGAAACTCACTTTGCTTCAGGACTAGAGGTTTTGGAGTTCTTTATGTAGCCTACCAGGGCAATTTCACCTAAGCACTGGCCTCCTTTAAATAATCCTCTTCCTCTCACCTAATAAACACATCAGCTCATCAGGAGGACAAATGCACTCCCAAGCATTATTTTCCTGAAGGAAGTGGAGAACATCTCAGCTATGGACAGGTCACACAACAGCTGGCTTCAGGAAGATGGCAATGCAAATTGATCTGTATTAATTTAATTCATTTTAGTCAATTACTTTGGAGATAACAGGCTGCTGTCAGCTCTACTGCCTCCCTGTGAGGGGCTAAATCCACAGTGTTTGCTCTGAGCAGGGACCAAAAATATCCATTGTCTTGAGCAGGGGTGGCTGGAGGGCCAGGGTGACACTGGGGTTGGCAGTGCACCCCAGGAAGGAGCATGATGGTACCCAGGGGTACCCATCCAGTGAGACCCCATCTACTGCTGCCCTGGGATGGTTTTAGGGCTGATGTTTTCTCTGGAGCAGCAACTGCCCACAGTCATGGGTTATCAGTCACAGCATGCAGGAATCAATGGGTGGCCCATGAGACCTGCATTTGGGGACTGAGTTTTGCCTCTGCAGCTCCTCCTCTCCATCACTTGGTGCCCTGCTCCACACTGAGGCATTTGAAAGGAAGCTTATATGGACCCTTCCACATTTCCATGAGAGGGGGTCCTTTACTTGGCTTTTTACTTGGCAGGGCTCCAGCCAGGCACAATCTTACACACTTACATACTTATGTATCTGGGCAGCCAAAGGCATCAAACTACAGATATAAGAGACTACATAAGGGAAACACAACAGTTTGGAGAGCATGAGCATTTTCTGCAAGCTATCACCTTGCTGCTTCTTTGGGAAAGAGGCCTGTCTGTCTAACCAAGGGCAACAATAACCTAAGGGAGGGGTAGCAGGAATGGGGAGAAATGAGTTGCCATCTTCACTTCCAAATCCAGTCCATTCTATCCCCTAGCTAGATTCCACTTTTGCTACACTGGGTTATCATTTGGAGTCAGGCACAGTCTTGGTAATGTATATAGCGCAATTCAGCTGGGAATCTAAAATACAATCAAAACTGGTGCTGGGGATTGATGCTGGCCAGATGCCTGGCACGTACCAAAGGTGGTCACTTACCCCCCTCTGCATCTGGACAGAAGAGAGAAAATTTAACAAAGAGTTCATGGGTGAAGGAGAACATATGACTGACCTCATGAATGCTTCCAAGCACTACTGACTTTTTCTTCTGTACACCTTCTATACCATTCATCCTATATGCATTGCACCTGTGCACCCTCTCTACCCTTCTGTGATTGATCCATAGCCCTCAGCATTCCGTGCCCCTCTAACTTTCTTCACCTCTCCTACACAGCTGTAGCCCATCAGAGATGAGGCTCGGCCACCACCCCACTCCCAATAACCACAAACTGTGCACCTACAAGTCCCCCCTTTTTTCTTTTTAAATAAGAAAAAATTAAAAATAGTGGCCATGACTACTATCCCTCTACAGGGCCCTTGCCAAAAGAAATAGTAAACATGGTACTAGTGTTTTGTTATGTAGATCCCATTAGCTCTGGAATGCATCCGTTTACTGACCTTGATTCATTTCCCAAACTTACATCAAATATCATCAAAGTTTTTAAACTTGTGCCTGTGGAATTAACTTTCATACCTATCCCTATGGAATATTGACAAAGATTAATAGCTGCAATTCACAAATACAACATATAATTTTCACTAGCAAAAAACCACATTATATTGAATAATAGAACTGCTCTGTCCCTAGCTCCCACTGCTGCTTTAGTAAATTCTCTTGTTCCTTTTTCAGTTTTTGTTGCTTTTGTCTTCTGTAATTTCAGTTCTATCTGCTGAAGTAATGTCTCTGCTTGCTGCTTCTCTCCCTCTTGTCTTGTACCTTTCAACACTTCCCCTTGTGCAGTTTCGTACTTGTTTTCATAAAATATGTCCACAGTTTTGAGGGCAAGACTGTTCCCACTCTTTGGTAATTGGTAAAACTGCATTTTGTCAGAGGCAAGACTGCCTTCATCACTACCTCTATCCATCCTCCTACAACTCCCCCTTTCTTTTTAAATTATAAAATTGCAGTGTTTCTATAAAGACATGTTTAGGTAAATGGATATTATGACATATTCACATATTTAACATAAGACTAATAGGTAGAAAGACATGTTTAAATACAACTAATAGGTTTTATTAAGAAAGAAACACATTGTACTGATTATTTAGCTTTCAATATTTTTGCTTCTATGCTACTAGTCCAGATCTAGGCTGTTGATCATTTCTGATTTGGCTTTAAGCCCTTGATTTTGTTAATCTGAGTCTGTTCTTGTCTTTCTAACGTTAGCAGATCAAGCTGTTCTTTTAGACATTTATTTTTTCTCAGGGCTTCTTTATGCAACACTAAAGCTGTCTGTAATTTCCTTTGGAGGCACTCTCTGGATTTCTCTTCTGTCACACTTCATTGCTTTTTGGGGTTTGGAATCACTTAGATTTGCAGGTTTTGCTAGTGGCTCTTCTACTGTTTTAATTTGTTTCTGGATTTCACATTCTGTTGCTTCTCTCAGTTTACTTTTCTTAATCAGTTCCTGTTAACATCTCTGTTTCCTCCTAAAGTTTTGTATAATCACTTAGTTCTTTCAGCTCAGTGTCTTCACTTGACACTGAGGTGAGCATGTTTTGTGACTCTTTCAAGGATGCAACTTGAATCTTGTTTTTTGTTTTATGTTCTTGCTTGAGTTGCTCAAGGTGGGTTTCTGTTCATCAAAATCTGTCGCCAGTTTTACGTGCTCTTCACTTGCTTGCTTGAATTTTTCCATATCTTCTTTCATGACCAAAAATTCCTTTGGTAAAGCTTCCTTTTCTTTTTGTAATTGATTTATGGCATTAACATAATTGTTGGGATTCAGACACTCATTCCTATCTCCAGCACTTGAACTAGGCTCTTCTAAAATGGAATTTTTCAACAATTCTTCCCTCGTTTTAAGTTCAGACTTTACCTCTTCAAGAGTTGAGAGCAACTGAGAACATTCCTCTTGATATGCCCTTGCTCTTTTATCAAGCACAGATTGCAGATGAGCAAGCATCTAGTCCTTCTCTCAAAAAGATCTGCTCACAAACATTTTGTTTTTCAGCTATGACATCATTCAGTTCTGCAATATTGGGCTGAAGTTCCTCTAAATAGGACAGTCTTGAAGATAAGGTTTTGGTCAGATCACTTATCTTGGCATCTTTTTCTACAAGTTGTTGTTTCAAATTTCCAAGATGAGACTCAAAATCATTACTTTGTCCTTCTATTAGTTTTAGTTTGTCTGCTTACTTATTCACTTGCTTCAACAGCTCCTCTGCTTTTTTCTGCTCTTTTTCTATTTCTTCCTGTCCTCTCTTTTCTAGTTCCCCAACTTTTTGCATTAGATGACTTTTTACTATCAACACCACTTGAAGCTTCTTTCATAGATTCTCATTTTCCTTGCCCGTTTTTTCAAGATTGCACTTCATCTCCTCTTTTTCATTCATTAAATCTTTAAACTCAGCCTTTCTACTGCTTAGCATAACCTGGTTATGTTCCAGTTCTTTCCTATAATTTCCAAGTTCCTGCAACACTCGCTTTTGCTCTGCCACTGAACTGTCGTGAACAGCTTCAAGGACTTGCAGTTTAACATTTTAATGTACTCCTCTCTTCAGAAAGATTTAGCATTTAATTCGACAATGGCTCTATGACCTGGGTAACAGAAG
>VYXF01000664.1:0-62217 GCA_013397295.1 Polioptila caerulea
CCAAGTCACTGATGGATAAGTTATACGATACGGGGCTCAGTATAGAACCTTGGGGGGCACAACACAAAGAGAAACAATCCAGTCTCCTCACTTTCTAGAACTATCTAATCACAAAGGTGCCTAAATTTGACACAGAAATCCTCTTTCAGCTTTCTAGTTTATTGTGAAATTATCCTAAATACTCCAAAATGTCTGCTTTTTGCCTACAGGTCTACTGCAACTTCATATTGGGTGGGAAGATATTTTTCCATCCCCCAGCCTGATGAGGAAGTTTAAAAGGCTTATTATGTGATGCATATATATTTTGTCACATAACATCTGAGCAACTTAGATGCTCAGCCCAGAAATGGCAGAATTGTGCTCTAGATATTACCTCACCTATTGTGACTACTACTTCATACCCCACTTGTACCATGCAGAATTGCCCAGCTTCAAGGGTTTTCCAAGATATTGCTCTAGCATCGAGTGTTAATGGTGCAGGTACTCCAGCCCTTCTTCACTCCAGTTACCCTGTCTATGCAATTATTTAGAAAAGCAGCTGTGAGTGAAAATTGCTAGTGCATTTTTGGAATTCCATTGCATTTGAGCCTCTTCTGGTCCTATGAAGCCAAAATATGGTATAAAGCACATATGCACTCCTTTACACTCCTGCACTGCAGTAGAAAATTTTCCCCCTTTTTAGAGCATTCACAGCCATGAGGAGTCACACTTAGCAGCCCTGTGCTTCTCTCAGAACGATGTGTTTTATACCCATAGCATACAGAGCATAACATTTTATTTTTCAGGAAACTGTAGGTGTATATTCATTTCATAGTATCTTGCTTGACACAAAGCAGCAGGAATTGAAGATGGAATAAAACAGTAGATGCTCATAGGGGTTTTTGTAAAAAGGACTGGGTCAAATGGAGACAATGCTTACCCTAAGGGATTCTTCTAAAGTGTTTTTCCTCTGACTATTTAATTATCTGTAAATCATAAATCTATAAAAGACTTGAACACCACTAAACCCAGAAATAAAACTTGAAATAAATTTTTAAGTTGTGACTATATATAGCTGTATGTGAAATCTGTAAAATATTGAGACTTTTTATGTGCATTAATTCTCCTTCCTTACTCTAACCGCGTTACAAAATTGTCGGAGTCAATTCTAATAAGCAATAGTAATAATTAAGGAGAAAATGCACAGGGCAATAGACATTGCCCTCCTATCTAGTGCAACGTGGCATAATGCTCAGTGCTTGAATTCCCTTATTGCCTGCTGGAAATTATTGTTTCCAGAAGACAGACTAGAAATTGGAAGAGCTAAAGTCTTTCTTCACTGTTGAGATGTCAACGCAATATTTTTACGATATTTGCATTGCATGTGCACATCCATATTTACAATATGATGCTGAGATTAGTTTAAGGAATACTCCTCTTTATAAGCCCTTCCTCTACCATATATACAAATAAGTGCATAACTATTTTTCTTTATACCTGCCTGTATCTTTTTATACTTTGGTACTTCTTTTAGGACATAGCAACTTTCAGACACTGCTTTTTCTGTCTTGCTTAGTTTCTCATCTTACACATAGGAAAATGGAAAAAAATCAAACCATTGGGGTAAACCAGAAAATGAAGTATCTAAAACAAGAAAAAATTAAAAACTAGATGAAAAATTATGAAATCTATAGGATATGCAGCAGTATGACAGTATTGCCAGCCAAGAGTTGCACGGAAGTAGCTTGAGCCTGCAACAATCATGCTTCAATATTAACTGACATACACCAAAAACTATTTAAAAATTATTCTTAAGGAAACAATATGTTTATATGAAGATGGATATGCTTATGAAATTAATGAATCATAAAACATGATTGTAGGAAAAGTATAACATCCTTGCTTTGTACTATTTAATTTCTTTGATTCTCCCTATTTCTTATTTCGGTTTTAACCTTCTCTTATTCTAAATTTTTCAACTTAAGATAATTATTTGTTGAACATGAAAACAGTGACATATATGCCTCATTCCAGCAGGGCTACTTACTTAGGGCAGCACAGAACGTTAATCATGTTTAGATGTTACAACACTGTTGAGTTCTGATTGAGTAATATTTCCTGTGAAAGGAATTATTTATCATGATTCACTGGTACATATTTTTTCCATGTAGTTTATTCATCAGGGCTTCCACTGGCACAATTTTAAGTAATTTTTGTGACAATCCCTGTGATAATCCTTTTGACAGGACAGCTATTACAGTTGTTAATAGAGAGGACTAGAGAGGACTATCCACTGACTCTCCAGTGGATATATCTTCTCTTATTCAAGCTAAATGTGGATAAAGAAAAATCTCACATGTTAAGTTCAAGACTCTAAAGCCTCAGATTACTCAGCATCACCAGGGAAGTGTCCTTTTGCTTTAACAATACAATGATTTCCCCATTATGGTATACATCATCCTCAATAGATTATTTTCGGTGTGACATCCTCATTCATATACTTCTTACTTTAGATCCCTTAATTATTAATTTTTTTAAAAAATTATGTTCATCACAATCTCTCTGGGTGCCCATGTAAATTATTAAGAAGAATGAGTAATGGATGACTGATGTGAAACTAAATTGAAAGAGACTCAGCTGCACAATACAATATAGTCCTTGCCCAATGCCCTCCTTCTCCCCTAAGGCAAAAGTCTCAGTCAAGGGGTTTGCAATGTGCCCAGAGGGTCAATGGGTTTAGCCTGTATTGACCTTTACAGGGAAAACACATTAAAAAATGGAGAACTTCCAAGTAAATTGCTCCCAGCCATTGTGAGGTCAAATATCATTAATATATGAAATGTGGAAACAATTTCACCTACGTTTATGTTCCCAAAGCAGAGGTGTCTGCAGAGAAGGTAGGTTTCTTAGTTCCCATTGTAGTCAGTTAACTCCAGAGAGCAGTTTCTCTCTAAACTAAACATGCACTTCTCAATTTGGTTGTTAAACATGGGCCCCTGATGACAGCCTAGGCTATGCCAGGCATCTAGGGAGGTGAGAGCCACAATGCTGAACCCACAGGAGACATTGCTGCTGGACTTGCAGCTGGAGGTCAGATGGGATACCCCATCTCAAATGGATCTCAAATGGTATCACTGCCTGTGATAAGGCAGCTACAGGAATGTGGAATTAGAAATTAGGGGATTAGGCATTCCTTGAGAGAGATGAGTTGCACCTTAACATTTAAAATAAATGCAGTCACATGTGAACTTGATCTGAAGAGACTGGGAGCAATAGTCTTCATGCCACCATCAATATGGCAAAAGACTGTCTGCAATGGTTGAGCCTGAGATGGTGAACTATTTACAACTTCTTGAAAAGACATCAAATTAAACTGGTAATGAACAGATATCTTTCATTACTCTATTTAAAGCCCATTATAAATATAACGTGTGAGTTTTCTATTTTAAAATTCTGTGTTTTGTACTTGACCAACTATAGGTATTTATAGGTATCTTTCCTATGATGAACTAGATTTGTATTGGCCAAAAGCCTAAATGTCAGTTTTTCAAGCAAAATGCGCAAATTGTAAAACTAGTAAGGAGTAATGTTAATGTTCAGCCTTTCTACAGAAAAGCCTTTCTGTTCTTGATGACCTTCCTTTTTCTATCAAGACCACCAGATTTTCTTTTCAGAGTTGAACAAATGCATTGCAGAAATCTGCTTTGCTGCTCTTACCACTGCAGTATTCAGCTGTCTCTATAGAGGAATTTTCATTGTGGTATCCTATCACGTCTAAGAGCAGATCATCTTCTGTACAGCCACTGGCTAATGAATGGCTTCAAGACAAGAAAAACACACTTTCTGATTTTCTGTCTTTCCAGAAACTTAAGATAATTGCTGTATTGTTACTGTGTACAGTGTCCTTACCTTTCTATCACTGCCTGAAGAGATTTACACAAGGAGACATTAATATTTAGTTGTCTCTCAAAAATACATCAGCAACAGGAATAGGTTCACGTCCTATGTTTGATTTTGTTCATGAACACTTTCACAAAACCTGTTGCCTATAAAGTGGCTAAGGTAGTATCCTAGATTGGTAGAGTTTAGATGCATATAGATGGGAACTCCAGTAATCATTTTATCTCTCTATGGCCTGTAGAATCATATTTCCATCAGCTGACACATTTCTATCCTTCTTTTGAAAACTCAAGCGACAGGAATTCCACTGCCATCCTTGGATATTCCATTGCTTAATTATTCTTAGCATTATAAAGATTTCTTCCCACTATCTGACCTAGAGCTCCACTGCAGTTTAACCCCACCACAACTATTCTCTCCTCAACAGGTACATGGAAAATTTTGTTATCTCTTTCTCTATGGAGTCTTTAAAATATTTGGAGATCATTAACATATCTTCATAGGAGTTTTCATTACATAGATTCAACCAAACTCTCTTTTGGAGACTTTCCTTCTAAGCCAAGGCTTTTATTCCTTTAATTTGTTTTTCTCCTCTGGATCCTATCTAAATGCTTTAGCATTTCCTTGGAACACAGTGCTCACAAATGGATATTCCAGAGCAGTGCAGTTTAAGATAGTTGACTGGAACTGAAGTTGTTTCATGTCATTTAATTATAAAAATCCTGCTTATGAATTTGGTCTGGGGTTGTTTTTTGATGTGTCTGTGTGATTTTTTTTGTAATTAGTAATCTTATTCTCCTGCTCCTTTTCTGGTGAGCTGCTCTCTACTCAAACTCTTTCCACTCTATATTTTGGGCATTGTAAAATGTACAGGTATATAGGTAGTTGAAAACCAAAACAATTGAAGAAGTAGACAAACAAAAAGCAAGTGATCTCCTGTAACTCGCTCTATATATTTGAGAGCTAAAAGAAGCCAAATAGTGTTAGCAAACTGCATATGAATAATGCAAACATCTTTAATACTCTCAAAATATTTTCCTTTTAAATAAAGGAATTTTATACCTCATTTTTTCATTTGTCTGATTTCAGTGACACTGACATTGTATTATGTTCTTCCAAGTTTTCTTTTGATTTTTTTTTAAATATCACGTTCCTATTTATAATGCATATATATAATTAATGTGATAACCAGTGGATTACAGCTCTTTTCAGTGAATATTTTCTTTCATCTTTCCTTGATTTTTAATACTCTTCAAACAAAATTAATGTATAAAAAGATAGGATTTCACAGAAATGCACAAAATTAAAGAGACTCTCATATTCTCTCAGGCAAGTTCATCCGTGTTCTTTCTAAACTAATAAAAATCCTTTTTAAAGCAGCTCTCTCTTCTTTATCATCTTTATGTTCCTGGAAGGAGAACTTTTAAAAAACTGTTGGCAACTCTCAATAATAACAGAATAAAGTTCCTAAAACCTTAACTCCTTAGTTCTTGGAAATTATACTTTTCTCTCCCCGTTATTGCATATTAACCTCTGAGATAATAATTTGCATAAAATCTGCAATTTTTACTGGGCCTAATTAATCTTACCATGAACGTGTAAAGCTGACAGTATTAGCTACTGAACAACAGGTACAGTTCTGCACTTCCTCAAATCCACAGGCTTCAAAGTTCGAGTAGTGTGTTTCAGCTTTTCTTTAACAGCGAACATTGACAGTAGTAAAGGAGTAGTTAAAGACAGGCCATAGATACTTAACATGATCTTCATATACCACAAAAGACTAAGTAAATACTAATATGGATAAATAAAAATCATTTGAAGCCCCTCTGGGCAGTTTTTCCACACAGGTGAATTATATATGCTCTTATGGCACACTGTATGAAATCCTTTATTTGTCTGTTAATTGTTGGAATGGTTACAGTGTAGACTTTTTTCCTGGCAAATGTCTTTCTTGACCTCCACCACCACAAATGCAACTTTAAAAATAGCACATTATACACTAACCGTAAATACTGAGAGGAATTTCAGAGTTAGCAAATATCACTTTTTCAAATAACATAGTAAAAACTGCCTTGATTAAGGGTGAAATTTGCCCCCTGCAGATGTGAAAGCATGTGAATCACTCGAGAGCCATTTAAATCCTCCAAATGGAAGTGAAGTGGTGAACTGCACTCCAAGCACACATTTTAGATGTTTCTCTTTACATGAAAACTTTAGTTCTTAAAATTTTATTTTTTTTAATTATTAGCAATGCTCAGAGAATTAAATTTTTCATTTTGCTGAAATATTATTCTCAAGCCTATATCTCCAATGGATTTTGTTAATAAAGAAAATAATAGAGCCTCAGGAAATGGTGTTGTGATGGTAATAGACTTGGTTCAGTAAAGCTTCTGTTGTTAATTAAGAAACTTTCATCTTTGAAGTGCAGTATTAAAAGGTATGTTAGGTCAGCAATAAAGTAGATTTCCCTTTGAACATTATATCTAATCAATCCAGAGAGAATTAACACAATTATACTTTATCAGAAACATGTAGAGAGAAGGATCAACAAGGGGGATGGAGTGTGACTCTGGTATTAATTACAAAACTGTTTTAGGAAATAATCAATCCTTTGTTAATCAGGTGAGGTATATGAAATGACAAAGAAATTATTTATCAAGCCACAAGGGTGAAAGTCACACACAAGGGATTATAGTGATAAGTCTCTGAATTGTAGAGCAATCATATGGGCTTTACTTTGCATTTTAGGTTGTATTTCTAATTGTATTCTATTCCAAATATCACTAATTAACTTAGAAGGAAAACATTAAATGCTATAAACTGTAAGAGACACATGAATTAAACCATCTCATTTTTCAGTGTTCCAGTTAGACTCTCAGAACACACGATTATTATTTTTTCAGTCTTAATTTCTGAATGTATTTGACTTGATTTGATGGAAAGAATATATTTAGTCTCTTCAGTCATTCTTGCAATAAATCCAATCTGCGTTATTGAAACAAGAGCCACCTGAAAATTTATTGCAAACTGCATAACAAACCCCTATTATTCTTACATAGAGCACTGTCATTTCCAAGTTTGACAAGTTCCCTAGACCTCATTCTTCTTCCCAAAATGCAATACAAGTAAACTGGGACATAGGAAAAAAATCTCACTATAAAAAGATCTTTGGGAATAACTAAGCAGGAAATTAGGCACCATTCCTATAGTCCAGTCACAAGAATTTCTGAGAGAGGACCTGTTTGTTCTATTCTCTATTTTATTGTTATAACATTTAGCTCATAATTTTTCATGCTTATTTAAACTTGTTTGAAAAAAATCAAGAGCTGTCAGAAGCACTACTTTTTTTCTACTTATTTCCTCTTATTACCTACTTTTTTCTACTTATTTCTTCTTATTTCCTACTTTTTTAGTTCTCTGACTTTGATGTTTTTTAGTTAGTGCTTGGAACATCAAAATCTCTGCATAAGCCTTATAGGTGAAGTCCAAGAATTAATTAACTTCTCTTTTTACCAATCTTACAACTTTGTAACTCTCCATATATTTTGAAATTTTCATGTCACTCCTAGTCTGTATGAGCTGCTGCTTATTTCACTCTCTGACATGTGGTAGCTCCAAATCTATTACAGTGCAGCACAGAAACCAGCCTGGTTGTACTACCCGACCAAATACACATGTAGTGAGAGGTTTTATTACATGGAGTTTGTGTCCCTCAAAGCAAAAACAACAGCAGCTATGATCCCAGTGCTTCAGGATGGGTTAATGGCTGGACTTGATGATTTTAGAGGTCTATTCCAATCTTGATGAGTCTATGATTCCATGGTTTTGCAGTAGCTAAAGTGAGCCTGATCATTTAATCTGTTATGCAAAATGGAAATTTATTTGACCGTACAAGGAGGGTGTTGACAGATGAAGAGAGTATGAAATCAAAATTTATTTGGTTTATTGGACATGGTGATATTTGATTGAAGATCTGACTTGATGACCTTGGAGGTCTTTTCCAGCCTTCATAATTCTATGATATTATGACTGTTGATCAAAGATCTTTTTCCTAGGAATATTCAAATTAAAGAAATTGTTTTCAAACCACCTGCTCTTCCAGGGTCAGTTGTTTGATTCTCTTGTTAACACCTATGATAATGTTAATTACCATTGGAAAGACACCTCCAAGGCTACTAGTTTTAGTGCAGCTTTTAACTACTACCTCATGGAAGAAAAGGGAGGACATACTATTCTCCTGTGGGGGAGAAAACCAATAGAAAACAAAACAAAATCTCCTTTTTTTTTCCTTGTCTTCTTTTGGTAATTATTTTTCAACACTGTCTTACATTTTTTTTTTTTCATTTTTCCAGACGTCACTTAATGCAATGTTTGTCCATTTACAAATCTTTTCTTTCATCTCCACTCTTTCCTCGGTCAGAGATCTGTCTCTGAAATGTTACTGTCTTTTTTGTTGCAAGCATTTGCTGGATTTCTTGAATCGATCTCCAAGTGTTAGCTGCCCAATGCCAATGCCAACTGGCACCTAAACAATATTCACAGTCAAGCCAGAGTCTTAACATCTAAACATGAGTTTCCTTTATCCAAATCCTCCCAATATCATCTGCTATCTTCTGACATATTGTTCATAGAAAGGAAGGCTGATCCTGAATGCTAGAAATAACCTCTGACAAACTCTGACAAATATACGTGATGTTAACAAAGTACATTTCCATTATTCAAAATATACCTGCTTTTTTCTCCCTCAAGACCTTCATTCACCAGAATGTCTCTAGGCTATTTTTATCAAGGTTTGAAAAACAGCTCAGTGTGATTTTTATTTTTTTTTTTCCTATGCAAGTTAGTACAGTGATAAGCACAGTAAAATCTCCAGGAACAGCAAATCATTAATTTACTTCAGAAAATAAGACTTCAGTGATGAATAAGCCCCACAAGGATTCTATAGTTGCACGCAGCTTCACTGACAGTGAATATCTGAACTGGCTAAAAGAAAACTAAAACATGTAACCAAACCCGTAATTATTTTATACAGTTAATCAGTAAATAAACTTTAGAATGGAGGGTGCTTGGCAAAGCTGTTTGATATTAGACTTTACTAAAATGAACGTTCTTTATTTTAAACACGTTATAGTGCACAATTATAGGAGATGAGAACTAGAAGATGTAGCTAGGAGGAGTGCAGAAGATGGTTTTAGGCAAAATAAATAATTTTAGACTATCATCACAATGTAGGCAATATCTTGAGTCACATCCCAGTTTCATATGTACTAATAGAGATCAAGCCCTGTTGATGGAAATACTCACAATTAAGTAATTCAAGGTGCTGTGATATTTCTGGTCTGAAGTTCAGGCCACAACTGCAATCTCTGTCATACCAGAAGCAAGAAAAAGGCAATCTTTCCCTTTATCCTTAGTGATGTTCCATTTTGCCTATTATGCTTGAAATAATTTTCCCAAATCTCCCAATCGTCTTTTAAATTTCATCTTATTCAAGTTACTCAGAAAACACTATTGCAATTGAGAAGGGCTTGCTGAGGCAAATACCTGATGCAATATTCTGAATTCACTAAGAATCCAGAATAATGCACTTGTCAGACCATAGGAATGACACTCTGATGTTGAGAGACATCCTCAGAAACCTGCCAAGTCTTTTTCATTATTTGAGATTTTTATTACCAAAACCGAGATATGAAGTGTTCTTCAGCAAGGAATTGTGAAGAGTGCATTTGTAGCATTTTTTAAGGAATGGCAATGTGTGAAACAAGGATATTAGTGACTTCTAGCCAGGAGAAAACTTGTAAATGGTCAAATACCTGCTTTTTCTCACAACCTCCGGTTACCTGCCAATATGTGACTTTTTGCAAGGGCATATAGAGATAGGAAATAGGGATGATTACTTCAAACTGAAAGAGACTAGATTTTTTTAGATATTAGAAAGGAATTATTTACTGTGAGTATGGTAAGAGAAGAGGTTGCCAAAAGAAGTAGTCCCTGGAAGTGCTCAAGCCTAGGTTGGATGGGGCTTTGCAACCCCATTTGGTGGAATATGTCCCTACCCATGGTAGGGAGTTGGAACTGGGTGAGCTTTAAGGTCCCTTCTAACCCAAATCTTTCTATGATTCTATGACAGCCACATAATGCTTCTAGGAAAGAAAATTTAAAACATCCCTTTCTAAATTATGGTGCTTCTTCAATTTTACTTTCAAGTTACAGCTACATTTCTGGTGGAAACCTGTTCCTTCTGGATTTTCAGAACCAACTGTAAGAGCTGTGACATTATTTGGCTCCAGTCCCAGTTCAAGGGCCAGAGATGAAGAAGGATTTGGCAACTTTGTTCCTACTCTGTCTTTCTATGAACAAATTTAACTGATGAATGAAACAAAAGAGTTAAGTAGAAAAATTTAAATTATATCATACTTTGATAGCTGGGCTAATATTAGTCTTGTGAAGTCAGTAGAATTAGAGTTTTTAAATTCTTCTGTGAGTTTTAACATTTGAATTTTAAAACTTACGTTCTATTACACTGCAGATCAGCAATGTGACATTTCTGTAACATTTATTTCAAAAAATTAGAAAATCAACAAACTATTTATCCTTGTTCTTCAAGTCATATTATTCTGGAAAAATCAAGACCCTGCACTTACTGCTCTGAGGCCAAAACATAGACCTGCAGAAAAATGATAAATCCTTATGGATTTTCATTTGCACAGAACTGGTAATGTCCCTCATGTTAGGAAGGGATTGGAATTGCAGGTACAGGATAATGTGCACTAATATTGCTCTCCTATTTAAAGGCTCAGCCTAAATGGTCTCCTCACAAGCTCTTGAAACTCAAGAATAGCCCCAAATCAGACAACTTTACAGTTCTGGTAGTTAAAAAGAGCATTAAATTCTGCAGAAATGTTAACACTTTGCTTATACATGCCATGAATGTATTGTTCATGGGGCCTCAACCACAGCAAGGCAGATTTTTTTCATTTTCCTCTTAAAAAACATTTTATTTGCAAAGGTAAGGATTCTCCATGCAGAATGATGCATTTTCCCAGCATTTTCCCCAGTTTTAAAGGATGAAAAGATTAATCCATTCTTCTTGAGAAATCAGCAAATGGAAGGTAAATAACTGTGCCAGTAAAGGAGAATCAGTCTTCCCAATGGGGACATTCCCTTGTGCACTATGAATTTCCCTGCTGATCAGAAAAATATGTAATTTACTTGGTTTGAAAATTGTCTGGAGTGAGATGGGTACAGAAAACCCTTATCCAGCTTTTCTCATCCCTATTTATTTCTTATGATATGTCCAGAGGAGCAACATGAAATAATCAAAATTAATCCTGACATTTGGGGTTTTTAAAAAGCCATTAAAAAAACACTTTAAAACATAGAAGTGAAGTAGAAGCCCCTGGACTAAAAGTTAGAATTTCAGTGTCGGGTTTATTAACAAAGAGTTGGTTGGCATTTAATTAGCTGCAGCAATAATGTTCAGCATTGGAAATCACTCACATCTTAAACAGAGGGTCTCAAAGGAATAGGAACACTGAAATGTCTTGGCCAAGATACAAAGAAGAAAATGTAGTCAGGCAAACTGTAATACATAACAGATTGTGTGAACCTTGTTTCATGAATGAATCAGAGCCATGACATCCTTTTGGAGATAACCTACTGGCTCTAAGATGGTGAATTTAGTCCCATTGCTCTTCACAGCTTAATGTCAACCTCACAAAAAAGCTTCTACAATTCGAAAAATAACATGGAAATAACTTGTAAACATGAAACAGGATCCAGAGCTCACAGAGCACAATAGGAAAATCCCATTTCCACTGTCAGTGATATTTGGTTGAAAGTTCTTTAAGGGATCTTTGGAAAGTAGTACTGCAGGGTACTGCGTTAAATAGTTTAAAATTAATTCCGTCACAGCCAAGCTAATGAGGCTAAGAATACAAAATATTCACAAAAGAACAAGCAACCAGCATGTTTTTGTATAAAAATGTGCAGTTTGCCTCCTTCTTGTCATCTCCATCAAGGGACTTTTTGAACCTGAAGTTATTGCATTAAGTCTTCAGAGAATATGCACAAATACAACTATAGCTTTTGGTGTTCCCAGAGCTTGCCCAGCAGCTGAACAGTTTGGCTAAAATGTGACTTACTGAATCCTGATTGTTGATTAAGATTCAAAAGAAACAAAAAACTCACTTGCTTACCACATCTTATTTTTCTTCAGGCTTCTGAAAATAATTATTTTTTCCTGATAAATGGCATGATTTTGATGCAAAATGTGCAGTTTTTAGATTGTGAAACCTTGGGGTATGACTGTCACCTTGATCCCAGCCAGGACAGGGGTCTTACACTTAGCCAGCCCTGTGGTCTCTTTTGTTGCGTGTCTATTCACGCCTAGTCCATGAGAATTCCAGGCTGCTGGCATAGCACGCTGATGGGATGGCCTGAGCCACCTCCAGAGACAGGAATGCAGCCATACACCAAATCTTTTTGCTGGCTAGCTTTTCACTTTGAGTTCACCTTGAGTTCATCCCACGTACACTGGTTCAAGACATACCTTAGAACATCAAATTGTGCCTCACTGCATGTCTCAGCCACACATATTCCATTAATATTTGCTTGGGGCCGTCCCATATTTTGTGCCAGCCACAAACATCTCTGTAATGAGAGTCCCTGGGTCTTTGAGAGGAACTCAATGACTTGCAATTTAATGAAGGAGTGACCTCATGACCCAATGACCTTAAATACTGTGGAGTGATTAAGCAATTATTCTGAAATTTTTTCTGCGTATTCTCCATACTATAACATTAATGGTGTTCATAGCAACAGAGATAGAAAATTATCATAAATGCATTATATTTAAATGACTAGTCCACATTTCATGCCTTTATAACAGTTAATAGAGCATCAATACAGAGTAAATTAGAAGCCAAGAGCAGCCAAAGCCCTATAAGATTATCTCTAAGTTACTCTGGCACTAACGCTTTTTTTCCTTAATATTTACTTCACTTTTACTCTAATGTTAATTATGTAAATTAATATATTCAGAAAACAGGGAGTCCTTCTGCAAAACAAAGATAAGATTGAGACTGTTTTCTTCTTCTCAGATGAGGTCTACAGCTCAAAAATAAGGTACTTTTACCATTTATACAAAGGAATTCACACCTTTTTTTGTGTTGTGCTGCAAACAGTTTTATCTAAATCACTAACAGCAGAGGAAAAGGAATCTTAAGCTTGAATAATTGGGGAGGCTGGCAGTGACAAAGAAATTGAAAGGCAAATTGAAGGAAGTGTGTACAGAAGTGGACAAAAAGGATGGTGAAAGAAAACAACCTGATTTTTCATTTGGATAGCTGAGAGAGGCTGTCAAATGTTTTCACCTCCAGGGCTCTTTTTGAATTAGCACTAGTTTGACAGTTGCTGCTGTGAGGTGCCTCAGGATTAAAAGTGTGGAGAATAAAGATGTCATTCTGACTCCAAGAGAAGATGACATTCAGTAGATCTGTATTGGATTGCATCTTTATCACAGTAAAAAGCATGTCTCACTTGTTCTAGTAAGTGTCTTGCTTGCTTTTCATTTTCCGGACACCAAAAAAATGCAGACTGACAGTCTGATTAGCTCTCATAATTTCCATTAATGAGTCTTCATTCAATCACATTTAAGGGACATTTATTCTTTAAGACGGAGGTTATAGAGGACAAGGCAGTAATGCTATACCAATTATTTCCTTCTTTCAGCTGTCCCTATGAAATACAGAAATTACTATACTATTCAGCCAAAATGAGAAAATATTTATCAGGGTCGTCACTGAATGTAAATGTTGTCTCCCATGAGAATTCTACCTGTAATTGAACCATTTGGAAAGCAGCATGGGTAGTTATATTTTCCAAGTCTGTTTAATTCACATTCATAAATAAGTCTGAGAATCCATTAAAACAGAAAAAAAAAAGTACTGATAGATTATTTTAGGAACTACTCCTAATGCTTCCATAAAAAAAAAATAGAAGCAATGTCCTCCCCTGGGAGGAATGAATTAATTTGTAGGGAAATCTCTATACAGAAATTATCCTTTTTAAAAACATAGATATGATAACAACTTCAAAAGAATAAGGTTTGAAGAGATTTTGAAAAAAAAAGATGATACTACAAATATTAGCCCAGGATACTTTCAAAGAGATTAAATTGCAGGACATCATACTCAGTGTTTTCTAAATGTAAACTTTTTACTATGTTCAATATTTTACAGCTGAAGATAACATCATCTTAAGTGGCTAGACCCTTATGACATCACTATATCACAGCATCTTCATTTTTTTTGAACTGCTTCCCCTTCCCCTCCTGCCTGCCCTCCTTTCCCCCCCCCCATAGTTAGGATTCAATTTAGGTGTGCATAAAATGTTAGTAAACTAGGAGATTCTTTAAATTACATGTTTCAATTAAGTGGCATATAGATGCTGGCAAAAAAAAGAGTCTTAAAACGTGATGAATATGCAGTTCAGAGGCACAAGCACCAAGAGAATTTATACCTGCTGCAGTGTTGGGCTTAAAACCTACATTTAACAGTGTCCTTTCTGTAAGTATTACCAAATTGGCATAGAAATGTAAGTGGATTAAAGAAACTAAGCCAAAACAATAATGGCAAAATCCAGTCACACTCTCCCCAATCCTCCCAACAACAGCAACAAAATCCCCATCCTGAACTCACAAAATTTTATGAGAAATGCATAATTTTATTCTTTACCCAACCTCACTGAGAAAATTATTCTCCCTTGTGATGCCTTTTGCAAAAAGAAATCATATTCCCCATTCAGGCTGTGCTTAAGCAGATGAAATGAGACAAGCATTTTTGTCTCCTCTGGTAAAAAAAGTCGGTTCGTTTTTTTAAATCATTCTATTTTCCCGAGGTTTACTTTCTGATTTCTACTGAAAATGTGTTGCTTAATGCACTTCAATTCCACATTTGCTTTGTTCTTGATGGTTTACAATGACATTTTTCAGATATCCTATGATCAACCACCGCTGTCTTTCCATGCCATTTCTGAGCAAAAAGCCCCTAGCTCATCTCAGAAATTTTTATTACTTTTTCAAGACTATTTGATGTCCTAAATTTCTTTACAATTCTCTTCATTTCTTCCTTTGATCTAATGATTCTACCATAATACTTAGATTCTGTTCCTGCTGTGCTGTCCTTTGAATCAGCAGCAAATTCTGTGAACTCACATTTAACCTCTGTATCCAAATCATTAAAAAACTTTCATAAGGCTCTTATATAGATAAGTTCTTGGAACTCTTTCCTGTTTACTGTCTCCTGTTTATCAAATCCTTTGGTTACCTTTAATTTTTTTTTACTGTTCTCTGTTTTTTTCCAATTTCTATATTATTAATGGATATGAGAGTTTATGAGGTACACCACTGAGGCCTCAATTAAATCTATTGCTTTTCCTTTGTTAAAAAAAGTATGCACTTTTCAATAAACAGATCAGATTAAATATTCTGTTGTTTATTACACTATCCATGAATTCTCTCAGAGCATACTACAGTTGACATATGTTTATAAATCCAAGGTAAAATGGACAGTTTCATTTTAGTTTCTTGGAGAGATACAATTAGACATGACCAAATAACTGATTTTGTTCACTAAAACTATGTTAGTATGTCAAATACAGCTAGAATTAGAGTAAAACTCAAACATGTCATCATGTTGGTTTAATAATTTCATTTAAATATTTTATTATTTTAATATTTCTCAATTTGTCACATAATATTCACTTTAAAACAATGTTTTTCTCAAAATTATAGAGGAGTTGTTTTGGTTTTTTTTCCCAAGAAGTCAAAAAGTCATGTTATATCATTTTCAAAGTGTTTTTTCTGTACAATACCATACAATGCAAATTTGTCCAAGCTGATCTCATTTCATATAAAGAAAAAAATTAAACTGGTTATATCTGAATAGCACTGAATGAGAGAAAAACTATTTGTGTGGAATTTTTCCAGCCAGCTCTTTTATTACCATCCTTAATTTCCTGTGCTGGAGGTAATAACTTTAATTAATTTTATAAATGGAATTTTATATTAAAATTCAAGTCACACTGTGAACATGGCAAGATGTGGACTGGTCACTTCTGGAACCTGCACTCTGCAGGGAGAGACAGGAATCATGTTAGGACTACAGTCTCAGTTGTCCTTCAGCACCTCATTAACCAAGGACAACAATTTGATGCATGAAAATAATTTTTAGAAAGCACAGAGCTGAGTGAAAGGATATTAATTCAGAAATGGACGAAAGCCACAAAGAAATAGCATCTGATCCACCTGCTTTACCTTTGCTATTGAAGAACAAAGCCCATAGTTGCTTGAACTGAAAGTTTGCTTCATTTCTGTGGGTATGAGAGGGCTCATTTGCACACCCTTCTCCAGAAGGGTAAGGTTGATGTTAAATCAGTAGGTAGAAAGAGAGCTTTTTTCACTTTCTTTCTGCTTCTACCAGAAAAATGGACTCAAATCTTAGTCTTAATGGGATGGGAAAAATCAGAAAGAGAAGAAAAAATTTCCCTGCTTTGTGTACAGCTGATCTGTTGCCATAACTCATTTTTCTGTGATTCTCAAAGGGTGTAAATCAGTAAAATTCCCTTCAATCATATTATTTAGCATTTTCCTTCCTGTGAAAATTTACCTTCAGTGAAAATCTCATGATGTATAACAACTTCTTCACATTTTTAAATGCTTGATTTTTGTGAATAACACCGATCTTTTGAAATGCAGACTTGTGGATAACATCCTATGAAAGCAAAATGGAAGAGTTTCTGCTACTGAGACTTGTTCCTTTTTATTTTCTCCTTTTACTAAGCTTTATCTACATGACAGGCACTGTAAAAGTACAACACTGCTTTAGCAAATGAAGAATCTAAATCCTAGTAAATCATCCTTCTTAGAACTGCAAAAATCACTTCCATGACAAAGAACATATGAGATTGAATGATACGCCTTTATTCTCTCCCACAGTTTTATTCTATCTTTCACCTCATATAATTACATTTTTTTTCTGTAAGGCTTTCTTTGGCTTTGTGTACAGTAATCTTATAGTAAAAAAAAAAAAAAAAATTAAAAGACATATCCTCCCATAGACTGAATTTGAATGACAGCCAATCTTGACTGCAGAACAGTCATTAAATTTAGAAGGTATTTCAGGTAGGAAAGTTTGATTAATATCAAACAAAGCCCATTTAATGCTATACCCTTTTCAGAATGGAGTGGCACATTTAATAATTATATGAAATGGCTTTAATTTCTAACACCTATTCCATACCACTTTCATTTCCATAAGATTGACAGGATAAGAATACTTAATGCCCAAACAAGAAATTCTAATATTCAGAACCATCAAACTTTTGGTATTTTCTCAGTGTAGCTCCATAATTGAAACAAAAATTGTTCCCTACATTACTTCCTACTTTGTGTTCCTTTCAGTATGAAAAAGAACAAAACAAAAACCACTCAAACTCTTGTTTAAGGCTATACATTTTCTAGTCCTTCCACTGAGTTATTAGTCCAAAATATACCAAAACCATGTATTGAAGATGCAAAACTCCATCCATACAGAAGTATTTTATGAAGAAATTTGCTTGCATTTTCCTTTTATTCATATTTATTCAACTATTTCTTGCAGTGATGAATAACAAATGTGTATATAAATAAGAACTCTCCATATGTCAAAGAGATGTCAACACATGGAACAAAATATATTATTCTATGCTACATAATAAATGACTATCTGAAACTGAGTGTGTTATTTAGTTTTCCTCTTATTTAACATTCTAAACTATAGACAACATCCCTTGAATTGACAAAGATGGCCCAGAAACGCTGCCTTTTAAAAAAAGGGAAGCCACACATTTCGATGATTTTTCCTGCCACTTCATACCCAAAAACAAAAGCCTGCTTCAAAAGATTCATTAGTAAAAAGAAAAAAAAAAATCCCTTTCCATTGTTAGACTCTTACTGAAGATTCCCAAACTCTTTTTCTAGACCCGAGGTAATTGTCACATTGCAGTACAAGTCACTAAGGAGTATTATGCATCGTCCATTCATTTGACAGCCCAGCAATTGTCATAAATCCAGCTGGCCTGAAGGATGGATTCACTGCTTCCAGAGTTTATTTCCCTGTATGTAGCCTTGAGAAAATCAAGCTATCTCTCTATCTTCTTGGTGATCCCTTTACTTGCTCAGAATCCTTTCCAACATATTGGAGGCGGAGGGCAGAATAATAAATGCAAAATAAAAGGAAATGGGGCAAAATAGTTAAAGGAGTCATGGAATTCCTCTTGTGCTAACTCAAATGTTCCAAGGCATTCCCCAGCACAGCATTTTGGCTGTGTGCTGAACTAAGTTCTATGCCATGCAGGACAACAAAGGAATATTTTTAAACCTTTTAAAAAAGAGGAAAGTCCATGAACTTTCCTCACTTATCATTCATTCATACTTGATAAACAAAACAAAACTCATGTCTAAGTTCCTCATGTTTTTCTCTGTTCTTTGGGGCATAAATTTGAGATGTTCTCACTGGCAAGAGTAAAAAAAACTGAGCTGGATTAAACTTAATAGCTGTGACATCAATGTGTTGCTTCCATCTCTGGATTTCCAGAATTATTTATTAATTGCATTCTTTTGAAAAATTATCAACTTGATGTCTGTCTGAATTAAGCTGTGTGTTGTATAAGTATTCTTGATTGATGCCTAACAGAGGTGCAGAACACGTACTCTGCTTTTAATTATATAGGAGTAAGGATATTATAAGTAATATATTAATTGGAATAATTAATGCTGGGAACACCTGGAAACTTCTTGTTTTCTGCAGTGAATGACCTTACTTTGGTGTCAGGTGACTCCTTCTTAACAAATTTGAAGTATACTTGCTGAAAATGTACTCTGTTCTGTGATTAAGTTGTAGTATTCTGTGTATACCAAAGGTAGATGAAATAGTTCTTATAGAAGAGTACTAGATGCCATAGAGCAAGAAAAAATAACTGTATTTTCACTCTGAACATAAAAACAATGTCCATTGTCATCAAGCCCACTTGATGAACGAAGAGGATTGACAATCAGATGTGTCCTATCTCCAAACATGCATAGGGTTAAGATTTGAAAGATCAGGAAGATTAGAAAAAGACAAAAGATCTCAAGTTTCATTTTTTTTTACATCTTTTTCTGACCTCAAGATTCTTTGCAAAGCAACACAACACTTCAGAAATGAATAGTTATGGAATAACACCTTGTGATCATTTTGATTGTTTAATAATTATCAATCAATGAAAACTAGAATTAGAAATACAACTCATTCCTTACAGCCACCCAAACCTAACCTTCGTATTTATTCACACTGCATACCTGAAACTGTACTGATCAAGATTTAATGAAATCTCTTTGGCTTGTAAAATCTGAAAGAAATAGTCTTTCATTAAATATTGAAGAGATTAGAGGAGGTTTCTTTTTGGGGGGTGGGGGGTAAATTTTTTCCTACTTGCTCTTATCTGATGGTTTCTCACCAGATCATTTTATATAATAATCCAGAATTTCTCCCCAACAGTTTTCTGTTAAGTGTATTTGCCCCTGAAATGTTTATGCATTTCAAAAGTAACTACACAAGCTGAGATTGATTTTTCATATTATTTTTTTCACTTTCATTACTCTTAGAAAACTCCTTTAAATTTAAACAGTTTGGAAAGATCTTTCAATAATCAGTAGCATTCCCTCAAATGCCTCCATTTTGAGGATAAACATTAAAGTCCATGATTTTTGCTTTTTGTTTGATGCCTTTTACAATGAAGGAAGAAAGACACAGCAAGACATAAACTTTTCCTGAAAAAAATGTTTTGTGTCAGCACATATGCTGAAAATTCCCTTATTTTTAGTTTTGGATTTTGTTTGTTTTTTTATCATCTTCCGTGCTCCAAAAACAAAGTGTACATTTCTAAAACTTAAAGAGATATTTATTGTATCATATGTGCTGGTCAGGGACATGCAGTTGTGGTTAAAGTTGGCCCTTTTTGCATTGTTAAGAATTTTTCCATACTCCAGTACTAAGCTAGAGTTGCATTAAGCATCTCATTTCTGTCACTTGTGCGAAATGAAAGGTATACTGTAAAGGATGGTGAATTTGTCCTCTTGGGTCCTAGTCTTGGCAAATGAAATCAGAATTCTGTTAAGCAGTGTTTTTCACACACTTACAAGAAAATGCTGAGCCCACATTCTCTTTCATGAATAAACTTCATTGAACTGAGTGAATCCATTAAACACACAGAAACACTGTTGGAACAAACCCGGGTGTAGAAGGGAACAGCCCAGGTGACTTAATAAATCATCTCCCATTCATCACCTTTGACACGCGGCAAAACGCGTTCCAGAATTGGCTTCACCTCCATTACTGGGATCCTGAGCAGAGGGGCTGCCTTCGCCACGTTGTATATTACCTGTTCCACGTGTACAAGATCATTAAAATAAAAGAGGGAGGGAGAATTAGGTAAGAAGGAAAACCACCTTTCTTATTTCTTCTCTCAGAGCCACCCCGCTGACCCAAGTATATCTATTTCTGCGTTCTTAATATTTGAGAAATGATCAAGTTGTTTATAGTTGGACAGGATTTTATGTTCCTATCATCCCCGTAACAGGGATCTAGGATTCTTCAGTGATACACTTCTGCACCTGAACAGCACTCTTTTGGCTTAAAACTTCTTTGGGGTAATGAAAACCATCAGTGTGTGACAGTAATCACAAAATCGCACTTATCTCCTGATTGAAATTGAAGGTGATCTCAAGAAAATGCTAATTGTGGGACTACACTAGACTAATGTTATCATTCTATGATACTGTGATTTCCAAAATGGAGGAAAATATCTTCTTTCTATCCCATTATCTCTTCTCTTGACCTTTTGTTTTCAATAGGCAAATTCTCCTTCCCTCATCCATTACTTTCATAGAAATAGGAAGGAGAGAACACCCCTGTAGGTCTGCTTTACATCCATGTTTGTGACATTTCTGATCTGTCCCAGGATGTTATGACCATATAAATCCCTGTGTTGCATGGAAAAACAAGATGACAAATGCATCAGCTCTTTCCAGTGCACAGTGTGGAACAGCATTCCTGCAGTTAAAAAGCCTGTCCACAAAACTAGTCTTTCCCAGCGGTCCTACAGGACATCTCCAAGCCAAGGCCAGTCTCTGTATAACACAGGAGTAATTTCTGAAGTCAGCTATGAATCTGGCTGCAAGAAAATCTAAATAGGCTCTTTGGAAGATCATAGAACTATTAAGTTTGGAGAAGACCTTTAGATCATCAAGTCCAACCCTCAGCTAAGCCCCACTACCATGTTCACAAACCAGGTCCTCAAGTGCTATAGCACATGCTTTTTGTCTACTTCCACAGATAGTGACTACCACTTTCCTGGGCAGCCTATTCCAATGCTTTACAACTCCTTCTGAAAAGAAATTTTTCTTAATGTCTAACTAGTTGGGCTCTGGCAAACTGTGAGGCCATTTCCTCTCATCCTTTAACTTTTTACCAGGGAGGAGACAGTGAAGCCCCCATCACTCCTTTCGGGCAGTTGGAGAAGGAATTAAGTTGCCTCACAGGCCTCCTTTTCTCCAGGCTAAACACCTTCAGCTCCCTTAGCTGCTCCTCATTGGTCTTGTGGTACAGACATTTCCCCAGTTCTGTTGCCTTCTCTGGATATGTTCCAGCACCTCAATGGTCTTGTAGTGAAAGGCCCAAAAGCGAACCCAGAACTCAAGGTGCCACCTCACCAGTACTGAGTACAAGGGGGAATGGTCACTGCCTGGGATGGTGGTGACCCAGACGTTGTTTGGCCTTGTTGAACATCATACCATTTGCTTTCTCCATCAATCCAGCCTGTCCAGTGACGCAGTGCCAGATTTCTTCAGCCTGACTAGCCCTTGGAATCGCCAAGAATGGGCTGTTCCCAGCAAGCCACACAGTCCGAGACACAGTTGTAGGGCTTAAATGCTCTATGGCAGGGTATCACACATTGAGGATAGGAGCAAGGACAAGAGACAGATCTTCTGTTTGCATTCCATAGCAGCTTTTTACCCCAGAAAGTCCAGGAATGAAACAAGACTGACAAGGCTATGGAGGGACTTTTATACAAGGGAGGTCTCGGGGCAGATACAAATCTTCAACCAATAGGGGAAGGAGTGGGGAAGAGTAGGAGCCAGGGTTTACAATGCTGCAACCAATGGAGGAACACATGGGAGGGGTACAGTTCAAGTAAACCTATGGAGCATCTGGGTTTAGGGGATTCCCAAAGGGGAGGTACAAGCAGGAATTGGCCCAGTGTGGCATTGACAAGGAAGGTTCAGGAAGGAGGGGAAGGGTCACAATTACTGGCAGGGAAGGCACTGGAAATAAGGGTAGGGGATACAGTGAAGGACAGCTCAGGGGTGGGCACAACTTAGGGGACAAAACAGTTAAGGGAAAACATAGGGGAACTTTGGAATGCACCATCAACAAAGACTGCTAACAAACTATTAGAAAAATGTGCCACAACAGCTCAGATCCCTTTGTAGGGTCTTCCTGTACTTCAGCAGATCAACACTCCTGGCCAGATTGGTGCAGTCTGTGAACTGGCTTAGGATGCATTCGGCTCCCTCATTCAGGTCACCCATGAAGATGTCAAACAGGGCTAGCCCAACACCAAGCCACTTGACACCAGCCACCAGCTGGAATCAACTCCATTAGCCCATACTCTCTGGGCCCAGACATCCAAACAGTTTTTTATTCAGGAAAGAATACATCCATCCACACTATGGAAAGTCAGTTTCTCCAGGGAAATGCTGAACCTACTCCTTGAAAGGACTTAGCTATTATTTGATAGTGAAGAACCCTTACTAAAGGATGGGCCAATATTGCTATATGAGGTTAAATAATCAGGAATTTCTGTTAAGCAGCCAAGGAAGAAACAACCAAGTACATTTTTTTTTTTAATTTTTTAAATAATAATTTTAAACCTTCTAAAGCAGATCTAGCAAGTAAAACTGAAATGAGTGAAGTTGAAAAGAAATTCAAAAGTATAAAAATAGTATTTTCCATTACATGAGTCTTTTCTCTGGCCTACATTACTTTGTGGGATCTACAGATACTTTTGTCAGTTTCAAAGTGGAGAGTAATGAGCGCTGGTGTGAGGAAGAAACTTGCTTTCTTATATGAAAAAATATACTGGTGAATTAATCACTGTGCATGAAGAATCTCAGAAATATAGTGCAGTTATCAGTTGCCAACTTGCTATATTCTAATCTGTACCCATTCAGCCTTCGGAAGAATTTGTGTACGTCTTTCTCATTACATACATCTACTCCCTATGAAAGTAAAAGCAGGAGGGGAAAAGTTCTTAATTATGACAATTAGAGCAGAATTTTGAAAAAGAAATTATTTCATTTCTGTGGCACGAGGTCAATAATCCTATTAGTTGTTAATGCATTTGTATTCCCCAGGTAATCACACTGCATTATACCTGCACACTCACAGTACTGGGCTAGCATTGCTGGATAAGTGCACTGAGTCTCCATTGTAGTGGTGATTTTCTTGTGGAATTGAATTATTTTTATTGTGTAAACAGTAGATAAAGCTCCATCCAATTTTTTTTGCTTGTAGTTCCGGCTGAAGATGCTTCAAGGAGAGAGGGAAGGAGAATAGTGGACAGAGAAAATATGTCTGCTAAAAATCAAAGTTATACAGCAAACACATCAATGACAAAAACTCATGAGTTTTCCAATACTGCTTCCATGACATCTAGAGTCAAAATGAAAGTCTTTACCTTCTTTTTTATTTAATCTTGTAAGTTGCATCTGGGACAATCTAAGGATGCTCATTTGACAGTGTTGATATAGTGTCTTAAAATTTATAAGCCAGCTTTTTTTCCAGCTATGTTACTTTACTAAAAACAAACCAAATCAAAAAATTACCTCTAAATCATGAGCTTTTCCTACTCATACTGATTCTGGACTCTCTTTAAAGAAAAAACAAAAACACATCACATATATTTTTGCTTCTAATTGTTGAAATAGTTTAGTTGGTTGCATGTCTGGGTGTATTATAGATAATTTCATTATTTCTCTGTATCCTTATTTCCTCATGGTCCTTTGAAAATAAATTTCCTTTGTGCTTTGCTTGTGAAGCTATTATTTTCCCCAAAGAAGCTAATTTTTTGTTGCCTATAATGCATCAGTATATCATGCTTGCAGTGGTAAGGGGAGGCATAAGTAGACAAGGAAGAAGTCCATGCTATGGTGATGTCTTTTCCTATATCCTGTCTTTAGATCTGAGTTAAATGTTGCTTTGGGCAAATACTAAAGATTTCATTTTTCTTTACCTGTTAGAGGACAAAGTAAACAGTAGCAGAATAATGTTTAAGGCAGCAATATGATTGGAAGAGAGGACATGTGGAGAGAAAGAGGCACCATCCTTGAAATGCCTTCTTAAAACACAAGAAATACTCTACCAATACTTCCAACACTTATTCTTTCTCTAAAAGTAGCAGCATAAAAGGCTGTTTAGAGAGGATATGCAAGTCTAACCTTGAATGGAGATTACTTTTTCCAAAGTTATTTTAGTAGGGATGTTAGAGGGTTATGTTTTGGGTACATATATCCATATTCCCTTTCATGTCTGTTTCAAACTTTCTGTTGTCCATATCACTAAAAAGATTTAAAAAAACAACTCCCCCCTCCAAAAAAAAAAAAATAAACAAAAAAACCCCAGAAAACTCTAAAACCAAAGCACAAAAACCCTCAAAACTTACCAATAAAACAAACAAAAAAATCCCACAAAACTGTTTAATGGAGGGGAAGATCTTGCAAAACTGCTCAGAGCCTGAATGCTGCTGAAGCTAAATCAGGTCAGCAGTGATTGTTTGAAAAGATCTGGAAAACCTCCAAGGATGTAGATTCTTCCTCCTGTTCCAGTGTTATGTGATCCTCTCAGAGAGAAAGATCTTTTCAATATCTAGTCCCCTAAGCCCCAGCTTGTGTCCATTCCTCTTTGATTTAGCATCTGCCACTAAGAAGAATTGAAGTCTGTAATCCTTGTAATTGATCTTGAAGCAATTCCAAGATGACATTAGACTTCTTCTTTCACTCACCTTAGTCACATTAAATATCCCCATTCTCTTCTGTCTCTCCACTTTCTGTACTCTAGGGCCTTAATGACACTTGTCACTCTGCTCCCTCTGGTTTTGTGACATGGTTGTTAAATTTAAGAGGTCCAAGACCGAACACTCTTCCAGGTGTAACTTCATCTGGAAGTTAACATCCACTCTCAGTCTCCTGGCTCATATTGCTCCTACTGCTCCTCATACTGTGTAAAAATATGGACCATGCATTCTTCACCATAAGAGTGCTCCTGACTCCTGCTAAACATAGTGTTCACCAACTGTGCCCAGGTCCTCTTCAGCAGAACTCATATTTCAGTCTGTCTGTTAACAGCTGTAATGATAAACGGCTTAATTCTGCTCATGTGCAAGACATTGCTCTTCTCCTTGCCAAAATCCGTGAAGTTTCTGCTCATTCAACCTTCTCGTCCATCAAAGTCCCTCTAGACTATGGCTTTTTTTATTTGTTTTGTCAGTCACTCAATAGCGTAGTATTGACTTTGCTCATTTAATGTCTAATTTGTCTCATCTAATTTGTCTACCTAATTTCTCTAATCCTTTTTGAACCTCTTGATACTCTGTGTCTCCATAATATCCTCTGGCAACAAGCTCCAGCATGTTATTGCTTCACTTATATTGTTTCTACTTTCAACAAAACCCAGAAATTTTAATATTCGTAGCAAAGTCTGAACACTTCTAGGGACTGTGATTATTTGTAACGTTGCAATAGTTTCCTCAAAATCTGTTTATTTTTTTCGCTGTGATGTAGTATATGATTGTCATTAAAATTTGTATTCCACAGGGACGTGGGTCTCCAAATATGAACTGTTCAGCTCTACTGCTTGTCTTTCGTCATTAAGTCCCTCATTCAACATAACACCTAAGCACATCCATCAGCATGTTCATGGCATGTTTTCTTGAATAATGATAAAGCATGCACTGCTGAATTAGTGTCTAAATGGAGGAACCGCTCCTTTTGGGCTTTTTTTTGGTTTTGTTTTTTTGGAGGGGGGAGGAGGGGGAGGTTGGTTTGTTGGGGTTTTTGTGATTTTCTCTGTGTGCATAATGAAACAAGATTGCAACAAGTGCACATCATGTGTCACAGGATGGTCGAAAATCACAACTATGGGAACACCTATGTGTTAAATGGCATAATGGAGGAAAGAGAAGGGTGCCAGTGCAGCCAAATGCATCCCTTCTTTGCTAGAGAGTGTGAAAATCACTAGGCTCTTTTAGAACATAAAACAAAGAAACATTATTTATTTCTTTTAATTCTGTTCAGAGGGACTGAAATTTTTCAGAGGAACATCTACACAATGAGGAAGAGAGGATGCATTGTGTCACTTACCCAAGTTGTTAGTGAGGACGTTATTTCAAAATCAAGTGATTCATCAGGGAAGGAAAACAACAAATTAGAAACCTTTCCAAAGGGAGTTTCATTCTCCAGGTTCTATCAGAAGTGTTTCTCTATGGTAGCAGTAGGTTTTCCATAAACCCTGTCTAATCTGTTTCTATTTTCTTTAAGAGTGCTCATCAATTCTAATTTATTAATGGAGAGTTCAGGTAAAAAAAGGCACAAACCATGACAAAGAAATTAGCTGAAGGGAAAAAGAAAGATGTGAGCCAGTGTTACTTTGACTTCACCATATTGGTATTCCAACATTTTCTTTTAAATCAGAAATGGGAAATTCTTCTCATATGTGAACTCCTGAGATCGTTGGAGGGGTCTGAGACGTCAGCAGAGATGGAAGTGCAAAGAATGGAAATTAAAAAAAAAAACTGTTTAATTGCATTTATATCTAAACTTGTTCTTCTGACAGTGACAAACCACTAATGTATTTAAAGTATCTAAAATAAATGCGTACAAGTTATTTAAGACCTGTTTTAAAAAATAAATTTAGATTTCTGTCAGTTAAGAGAACGTGACAGACTTCTTTGGTTACCTTTTCCAGTGTTTGTCTACCTTCCCAGTGAAAAGATTTTCCCTTCTGCGCCAACCCCTTTTCTTCTGCATGCTTCTGAGAAAGTCCCGCATATGTCTTCCCTAAACCCTTCCATCAGGTAGCTGAAGAACAAAAAAAGATTTCACTTCAATTTCTCCTTTCAAGGCTGTCCAAAAGCAACTCTTTTAGAGTCTGATGGCTTATGCATCACACATCCTCAAGCCTTGGACTACCTTCAGAGGTCTACTGCTGGACTTGCCTCAGCATGTGAATATCTGTGCAGCACTGAGCACAGTACTGCACAGGTGCTCATGCCAATTTGGGTCAATATCAGGAAAAATATAGAGATTTAGAACCACAGCAAAATCTGTGCAAGTCTTTTTATTGCAAAAAGACACATCATAAAGCCCAATTCAAGAACCATACCAGAATACATTTAAATGCTTCTTTCAGTTGGCATAGTCCTTAATAGATTTCTAAATTGAGACCCTGATTAGTAATTTTAATTTTTAGCCTCAGAAAGAGTCAGAAATTAAGCTAGTAGATCTCAGTGTTTATTAAATTACATTATTGAATCTTTACTTGCTTTTAACCTAGGGAAACAAAAAGCAAGTCGTAAAAATGAAGCCACCTGAAATATATTTGTTTTACATTTTCTTACTCCATTTTCTCCATGCAAAGTCAAAAGTGCATTAAAAAGTAATATTGTGCTGAGCTCACAAATATGCAAACGCCTCTAGATATCTTGTCTCAATAAAGTTTATAGAATGCATTCCCAAAGGTCTGACAACAAAACAGAATAAATCGCAAGGCTCATAAAAAGATAATGCATGCCATTTTTTTGCTTACATAAACACAAACAAATGCAGCAAGAGGCAGCAGAGACTCTGAGAGGCCTCTTCCTTTCAAACTAATTTCTCTTATCATCACATACATTTGTAATGAATTATCACTACCTAAGGCAAAAATAAATAAAAGATTTTGTGAAGCACATGGACATTTGAGGAAAAAAATCTGCATTCTTGCAAATTCTATGGGAAATCATCGTTGCTTCCTTTCCTCAATTCATATTTGCTGTTGAAGATCATATCCTATGGGGACTGCACTCTACAAAAGAAAGAGAAACAAGAGTGACAGAAAAAAATGTCGAATGTTACCATACAACAGAAAGTCCACAGCAAAATCCACTGTTAATTTACAAAAAACCATAAATACATAGAATGATGTTACAGATTCAGAGCACAAATATCCCAGGCAAATCCTTTCCTACATCACAAATTGAGGAAGTTGCTTTCCTCTTCTGTGAGCAGGACCTTTATTCAAAAAGTGAGAAGTCGGGGTATGTTCCTGGTCAAAATTGAATCCTGAATAAAACCTACGTTATATTTAAGCCTTATTAGCTGAGTCACAGATGTCTGACCAGAATCGTTAGTGTGTCATTATAGTCTCCTTGGCTACAGATGTATACATTTTATTTATAGACATTTTTAAATGGTAAATGTTGGTGACTGATCTCAAGTGGTGTTCTCCAGCACTCATTATTTAGGTCTGCCTCATTTATATCTTCATTGGTGACCTGGATGAGGGGATGGAGTACACCCTTAATAAGTGTGCAGGTGATACCAAGTTAGATGGGAGTGTTGGTCGGTGGGAGGGCAGGAAGGCTCTGCAGAGGCATGTGGGCAGGCTGGATAGAATGGCCAAGGCCAATTGTATGAGGTTCTGTAAGGCCACGTGTCAGATCCTGGCCTTGGTGACAATAACTCCCTGCAGGGTTACAGGCTGGGGAAAGAGAGGTTGGAAAGATGCCTGGCAGAAAGGGACCTGAGGGTGCTGGTGAACAGCAGCTAGACATGAGCCAGCAGAGTGGCCAGTGGCACCCTGCCCTGGATCAGCAATGGTGTGGCCACCAGGACCAGGGCAGTGATTGCCTCCCTGTACTCAGTGCTGGTGAGGTCACTCCTGGAATCCTGTATTCAGTTCTGGGCCCCTCACTCCAAGAAGGACATTGAGGCCCTGGAGTGTCCTGGAGAAGGGCAGGGGAGCTGGGGAAGGGTCTGGAGCACAGGTCTGGTGAGGAGCTGCTCAGGGAGCTGAGGGTGCGTAGCCTGGAGAAAAGGAGGCACGGGGGGACCTCATCACTCTCTACAACTGCCTGAAAGGAGNNNNAGGAGATTGAATTGAGGTGGAGGGTTGGTCTCTTTAATCAATGTGAGATACGATGAGAAGAAATGGCCTCAAGTTGCACCAGGGGAGATTGAGATTGGATATTAGGGAAAGATTCTTCACAGAAAATTTATCAAGCCCAGGAACTGGACAGTGTTGGAGCCATCACCTTTGGAGAGACATGTACTTTTGAAAGACATGTACTTTTAGGGACTTGGTTTAGCGGTGGACTTGGAAGTGTTCAGTTAATGGTTGGATTCAATGGATCTTTCCCAACCTAAACTATCCTATTCCACAATTCTATGGAAATAACCTCTTCACCTTACATACCAATATTAACTATTAACTAAATATTAACTTTGAGACACAGAAGTTAAAAGAATTGTCTGAGACTGCAATGAACTCAACATTAGAGTCACCATTCAGAGTGGTTCCATGGTCATCATCCAGAGGTCAAACTTTTTAGGCTATTGTACCTGGAGACAGAAACAAAGATATCTAAGCTTCACTTATTTTCACCCGACCTTCAAATAGAAATGTCATGACTACGCATCGCAGATGAACATAATAAAAAAAGCTATTAATTTTTCATACCTTAAATATTGTATTCACCATCAAACATAGCAAATTAAAACAAGTGAATTTGGGCTGTTGTATCTTTGCTTCCATTTTACCTTGGGTATACATACTGCTGATACTAAATTTAAAATCTTTCCCCTTGATCAGTGTTAACAATTTCTTAAATCAAATGTGTATCTTTGCTGTTTCTTATGATATCATTTTTCATTTATATATATATATTGAGATTCTATACCCACAATGGGTGCCAAATAGATGGCCTATTTTTGGACCGTCTTTAAAAGTATCGAGCAGTGTTACATTCATTAAGAGTAAAGGGAGAGGGGGAAGAGCAAAATTATCAAAAAAAGAGTTAAGAGAGAAAGCAAAAAAAATTCCATTCCATGAATCATTTTGTCACAGATTAATGTAGGCAGCACTGTCAGAACTAGTTAGACCTAGATTATATGGAAGTTTTCTCCCATCACTATTTTTCATAACTTTGCTGATATTAAGTCTGAATTTTCATAGCACGAACTATATCAATAGTATTTTAATATTTGCTATTGTATTTTTAGCTGCTGTATTCAACAAGTCCTGAATAGATGGTGTGGGGGTTTTTGTTATTTTGGTGGGGTTTTTCTTTACAATATACCTCTGAGAAATAAGACTCTCTCCAGGATGCTTTTCAGTATCTTGCAATATGGCTGGGGTGTTACGATTCTTCCATTCACATTGTAATAACTGCTGCAAAAGCAAAACAGTGTCAGCCTATTTTGCAGAGTTCCTACATAATAAGTACTCTTGGACATGCAACTTCCATTATCATCAGTAATGGAACAATTACAATGTAAATCAGTGTGATGTTTCAGAATATGGATAATTTGCATATTGTATGTGAGTTTAAACTTCCTGAAGATATTTAAAATTAAATTGTAAAAAAAGGGAAAGATATTCTATACAGCAAGTTGAGGTTCTTTCACCAGCTGGATTACAAGCAAGAAACCACATCATTCAATTTTTAAGACTTCAAGGTATCCAATTATGAAGCATGTCTCATACATCTATATATAAATGTTGATATGACTTACAAACATGTAGATGGAAAGAGATTTTTATTTTTTGCTACTTTTGAGTGGCTATCCAGCTGTACAGCAATTACAATGGAGCTCATTGAAGTCTTTCCACTGACTGGGTTTGTGGTTTATGTTCACTAAATTATTGCCTTAGTCTCATAGCATCTGAGATTCTCATGTGATTCCTGTCCAGTTATTAGCAGGGCCTAGGAGCTTCTGTATTGGATGGATTCAGTTTAGAGGGATTGTGGGCTGAAAGATGTGTAAACAGTAGAATAAAGCTGGCTATATATCCTGGTCAAACTGATTTAACTCTCCCATATAAATGAAGCCCTTCAGACACACAAGTGACAATAGATTAGCATAAATGTGCCTGTACCAAAATTGCCTTTCCCTTACAAAGAATGTAAGATACACCATTACAAAGTATTTCTACAACTCCATAACCTGCCTGTTTTAGGGGGTGCATCAAAATGCTGGGACTGTCACACAAAAATCACACTCATCAAAGAGAAAGTTATATTCAAACCGACTGTCTAAGGGCAGTGAGCTGAGATCAGATTTCTGTCTTTGGGTAAGAAAGCAAAGTTACTAATTTGGGTTCAGGCTGTACTCTGAGGCCATTTAAAATGTTCCTGCAGTCCAAAGCCTGAATCTCTGTTTCTCCTAAGATTTTTACCTCCGAAGATTAGATTTCTTTCAAAGAACCCACACAAAATCCAAGCAAGATAGATCATCTCATGGTCACCTCTCTGCTTACTGGTTCTTCCTCTTAAAGACTCCAATGTTATTGTGTCTGAGGATGAAATTAATAGAGAAGGCTCAATAAGAGGTGCTGTAAAACTACTCAATGCTTGTAACATGTCTTTATCTCATCTATGGCATGAACACATCCTTCAAGAGACCACGCACCAAGTAATAACAAAGATCGTATAATTATAAAGGAAGAAAAGCCTTTGATTCTTTTCTTCAATAACATTTTAAGGATAACTGGTGGCTGTTCTAGAATTCTCTAAATATCTTTTCCTTGATTGTTTTGCTCTCAGGGTTCATCATTCCTGTCCCTTCCCTAAAAGACACTCAGTCCTCAGTTGATGAGGAACATGGATGTCTGTTTAGGGATAGGAACAACCCGACTATTTTCCCTGCTCTCTGTTACAATTTCCTTTCACTTTCTCATACACATGTAGGACCATGCCTCCCATTGACTGATTACTGGCAGGTTTGATTATAAAAATAGCACTCTGCAATTCAGCTGGGTTGCAGGCAACAATGAAGGATTTGCTGGAGATATATTCTTTCTTTGCAGTCCCATTTATCAATGTACAGTTTCTCACTTGCCATTTATCATCTGCTTTTCTGTGCTTCCCTCGACATCTGGAGGATTTGTAGTCTGCTAAGTGGAGCAAGGCCTTGTCTTGAATACCTTACCATCCCTGTCTAGGCACCATACTCCTGATTTTTCCCCAGTTTAACTTTTCTTTAAATAAACTTGACAGGTTCAATATATCCTCACTGCAAAGAATATATTGAGGAGACTAGTAAGCAATAGAGAACATACTAAAAAGCTACAGCCCAAGGAAAAAAATAGTGAGACAGAGAGAAATGCAACTCTAATGTGTATATGAATTTATAATAAAAAGCAGTAGTGATAATTGCATGTCTTTTAACTCGAGAGGACCATAAAACAATGTGATGGAGTATAGAGATGGGTGCCAGGTGGAAAGCAGGTCTTCTGTTTTGCAACTCCTTTCAGTATCTAGAGATGTGGGATGTAAAAAAGCTTGTTTCTCTCATTAGTTATGAAAGAAGTAATGCATCCTGACATATTTGAAAATTTTACGGGATGTCTAAATATCTCACTACCTTACAGATGTTCCAGTACTGAATAGCTGATGAATAAGGAGGATAGAAAATAAAAAAAAAAAAGAAAAAGAAAAAAAGAGGCCAATTGAAGGGGGAGAAAAAAGCACCAAAAATAAAAGAAGTCTTTCATAGAAATTGAGTTAATAAAACAGTTATAAATTTGGAATCACTTTGTTTTGATAGTGACCTTTCAAAGTTTCTTTTATTTTCATTTCCAAATGTCAAAACAGGGTATTTTGATAATTCCAAACCATGATATATTTTCTTTAAAATTGAAATGTGATATTTTTCACAACTGGTCCCTTTCTGCAAATGGTTTCCCTTTTGAAGAAAGTTATTATTTTCAGGACTGAGGGGGGGAAACAAAAGGTAAAGAATTTCTGGAAAATTGTGATACTCATTACCAGTAAAGTAAATTCTTGACCAAATATGGGCTACATGTCCAGTTTCAGAAAGTAAAAGGTCAGGGACCATTTGAATTTGAGCTTTACCAGGTAGTTCAGCCCAAATAGCACCTTAAGCACTAAGGGCATGATGAGGTGGGAAGTGGTGGGCCCTGTGTCCAGCACCTGGACTAGCCAACTCCCTGACCTGGCCACCAGGTGGAGGAATTATACAGAAGAAAGCATTTTCCTTTTGCAGCAGCTACCGTGTGCATTGACATTTGTCTGAACGACTTCAGCACCTTGTCGATAGGCAACGTACCAAAAACTGGCTAAAGCCTGATGGCTTGTGTTGAGCTTGCATCATCATGGAAAAGCTGTCTGGCACTGCTGGCTGGAGGGTTGGGATGAGGCTTAGGAGAGGTGAGCTCACTGTGGCTGTTGCAGACTAACATGGCCTTAGGAGAACGTCCCGGGACAGTTGGACAGGGGATCTTGCTGTGCTGCTGGTGCCACCTCTGAGCTCATCAGGGTTTTAACAGAGTCAAGTTCACACACTGAGGAATGAGCTGACGCCCTTCAAGGCAGTATGGTCCTCATAAATCACAGCTCCTTCTCTATTTGTTTTGTATCTCCAAATTTTGTGTGATACTTGTCACAAATGTTCTCAGGCGCTGCAGCCATTTATCATTGGAACAGAGTCCCACTGTGTATTTCTATGCCCAAAAAACATCTCACATCCTGAGTGCAGCCACATTAAGCTCGTGGGTGGGACCTAGGTCTTACTGAGTCGTTTTGCAGTTAACAGCTTTTCACTAAAACATCTGCCTTGCTTATGAGCTGCTTTCTTCTCTTGATTTCCCTATAGAAGTCAAAAGTAGACCTCAATATTTTGAGATCTCTCTCCATCACTCAGATTCTCTATTTTGAGTTTTTGATGCTGACTGTCACAGCAGTATCTGATCTCATTGCACACCAAATTAATAAAAGCCAGTGTCCCAATGGACTGGGAAGAAGAACAACATGACAGAGCAGAGTCTTAAATGGTATCACTTTTGACAATTCCATCCAAACTGATAGAAATGTGATGGTTTTCACCAGCATCCAAGACTTCTATCCACCTAAAATGAAATCCCACATCTGTTCACCCCATTATCATTTCTTCAGAGAGTTCATATACCTTCTCAATATATGCATTATGCTAAAACTTTTATATGTATTTAAAAGTACATGGAAATTCTTTCAAAATATTCTAATGAGGTAGAAGTAGTCAATTAAAAAGCAGGAAAAACTGTAATAGCAACAGAAAAAACAGTAGTAGTTCAAGTAAAAGAATGTCTTGCCTTTATAATAACACTTAACACATTTGTCAGTCTCTTAAATGGAGTTTCTATTGATGGGCAGTGGATTTGTCTCAAAGCAACTGGCAAGGCTGTCTTAGAAATATTGCCACTCATGGGTTCAGATAAGAAAATTAGCAAAAGACAAATAAAATAAACATAAATAGTTTTAATGGCAAGCTTTCTCTGAGCTGCTTCTGTCTTTCTTAATCAACTAAGAATAGGCTGTGATTACAGTAATCATTATGCAATTAATCACTATAATTACTTTTTATTGGAATAAGAGTTTAAAAAGCAACTAACATATTTTCTGTTCTTGCTTGACTGGAAGACATTAAGTGCTTGTCAAGAAGTTACTAAAATTATGTCTTTGCAATTTTTTGGTTTTTGTCATCTTATTATGATTTTTTTAATGTAAAAGAAACTGTGCAAGTGTATGCACATCCTATACATAGACAATACACAAAACAGGGATGTGCAGTTCTCCTGTGGTAATAGGATGCAATTTTTTGTGTACTTGGCAAGCCACGTTTTTTTTATACAGAGGGCACTTACCTATAGGTATCTATAGTATAGTCATGATCATAGATGGGCATGTATCAATGAAAAATCAACAACACTAAATTAACAGTTTATATCCACTGATTACTGAGAAATTGAAGTTTTTCTGTTCCTGGGCTTCTCTCTTTGTGACCTCAGGCTGAGAGCAGCTCTTAGCATCTGAAGGCTGGGCTATGTGTTTGTAGCTTCTCCTAAGACCAACCAGGGGACTCAGCCCTTGCAAATACACCTCAACTCAAGTTTCAACGTAATGGAAGAAAGGAAAGATAAGGGCTTGCTTCACAAAGGATTACAGTTTGTGGACATTTTGCACATAGATCCCAGTTTCTGCATTGAGGCTGTAGTGGGAGGTGTACTGGCTGAGTTCGGCTTGTATTGGGTGTTCTTCCTTCACCTCTTCTCTCTTGGGAACCACTCGCAGTGCTGAAGAGACAATCTCTTAATCTTTTCCTTCTACATCTCCCCCAGTCACCCCAAATCTCCCCAGAAAGTCATCCAGGAACATTATCTAATCAAGCCATCAGCATTCCTACCCTACACTGTCCTAGCTCACAGCCCAGGTTATTTTTACTATTTCAAATCTGGTTTTTTTGGTTTTTTTTGTTTTTTTTTTCTTAGAGAGTCTTTGCACAGCTGTGAACAGGTGCAATCCTTTTCTGTCTACTTACTCTGCTGTTTTATACCACCTCAACTCTGAACATGTCCCAGACAGCTATGTGCCCACTGAGGGGACTGTTTTGCTCTCTTAAATACAGCCAGGACAATATAGTGTATACATGGAATTGTGTTATTTAGAAAGAAAACTTTTTCAAGGAGGCAACCAGCAAGCAGTGCATAACTGGATCTACTGATAAACAATCTATAACTAGACCTGTCTGGACAATGTCAAGGCTTCCAAAATGCTGAGGTGTTCTCCTAAGCAAGTAATTTTCTGTTTTTTTCAACAATTATCCCTGGAACACAAACTTCTGGGTCACAAGCTTCCCTACTTGGGCAGGCAAGAAAGCCGTCAGGGCTAGGACTGATCTCAAACACTGATTCCATTGAATTATTTTAAAATATGGAAGAAATAACGAGTAGAAACTAGTTTATGCCAAAAATTTATGATAAAAAATTTCATCTGAAATGTTGGTATAGAAATCACTTTCACCCTGGATACCTTTTAGAGATGGATCAGCAGTGGCTATTTTTTCTTTCCCTGGGCAGGAGGTAAAAATGCTTTTAAAAATGCTGATTATCTTCTGATATTGGACTCTGACAATCTACTACTAACAGGCAAACTCACTGAAATGACTGTTAAATGGAAGTCCTTCCCCCCACATCTTTCCAAGGAACTGACCCAAAGAAATGCTTTTAAATAGCAGTTCCAGTCAGCATGAGACCCTGCTGGTACCTTTCAAAGAAGGTGTGAACCAACACAACTTGAGTTTGCCCTGCAGTAGAATTTTACAGGCAACTGCTGGTGCATTTGGAAAACTAGAGGACTTAAACTCAGAGCAAAGATACTTGTGCAAACATTGACACATGCTTACAGAACATTTTTATTTGAATAGATTAATATGTTCTGACCTCTGGAAAATTTATGATTCTCCTAAGGCAAGTAAAAATGCTTTGTCTATGCTAGGGTTTTAATAGACAAAAATTAACATGTCCTAATGGCCAAGCTTTTCTCCGTGGATGTCTGTGACATGGTGATATAAAAGCTTTGCGTAAAGCTGTGTCAATAACTTCTTTCTTTTCCATCCATTCATTAAGAAGGTTTTTTTTTCATAGAATCATACAATTTCTTGAGTTGAGTGGGACCTACAGGGATCACTGCGTCCAACTCCTGGCCCTGCACAGGACACCCCAAGAGTCACACCATGTGCATGAGAGCGTTGTCCAAACCCTTCTTGAACTCTGCCAGGATGGGGTTGTGACCACTTCCCTGGGGAACCAGAGCCCCACTACCCTCTGGGTGAAGAACCTTTTCCTAATATCCAACTTAAACCTCCCCTGACACAACTTCAGGCCATTCCCCAGGGGAATTCTGTTACAAAGTTCATTACTGAAGTAGTTGTTTGTTTTGAACAGTGAAGACAACCTAGAAATTTAGTCTCTGATAAATCACATGCACTGTGGGTTTCGAGGCTATTTTTGACCCGTTGCTTGTTTCTTTTAAAATAAATATAACTTGTATTTTTTCTTTTAATCCCAAACTAAAATAAATGTCTCTGAAATGGCTACTTCTTTATCATCTGTGTTCATAAAATATTTCATGAATTCACAAAGAATTTAAAGAGCTCTAAAACTAATTTTTTCAATAACATTTTTGGCAAGACATGTGGGTCAGTTTTAGCCAATTATGGTGACTAATTTCCTGCTCTAGGCTTGAGGCTGTTTCCTAAGCATTTGCAAGGACACAGAGTTCCTGGGAAATTTGATACGTAAAAAGAAAATGTGTCTCCATTTAGTTTTCTGCCAATTATACTGACAACTTTTAAAATTAGTTGTATCTGTAGGGGGGAAATTTTGATAGTCCTTGATATCAGTTTCCTTATCACATACAATTTCTCTTAGGAAAAAAAAAAAAAAGAAGTTTAGCTCCACTGAAATTGTCACTAAGCTTGTTCAAGTTTTATATAGCATTATTATCTGAGTTTTACAATCTGGGGCAGGAAGCTTTAAATCTCCACATTATTATAACTTATTTTGGGGTGAACTGAGCATAACAGCACATACTGATTTCACAGAAACTAATGAAAGAACTTCCTCTTGCCTACACTAGCAACAAGCTTCTGGCACAAAGGTTTTAGGGTTCAGTGTGTCAGCACTGCTGCACAACATTTTCCCAGTTTGGAGTTTTATCACTGCCTGTCCCTGAGCCATTGCCCCCTCACCCCCAACTGCTGAGCACCTGCATGCTTACAAAGGCTCACATGGAAAATAAATGAGCTTGTTCTGCAGCAATGGGAACAGTGTCCTATTTTCAGAGCAAAGCAGGGAACAGTTGCCCCCACTGCCGCCCCTTAGGGAAGCCCTTTGTCACCCACTGCGTCCTACTGAGGGTGGAAGCTGTTGCTGGAGTGAATTTAGAGTGAAAGACCACATTTCCCTTTGAAAATACAGCTGATATGTCTAGCCAGCAGGGAAGTGTCAGTTCTCTTTCTCTCTGTTTTGTGTTTCATGAGACCAAAGATTTACCACTCCAATGGAGTAAAATTTGGGAATTTATCTTCATTCTGACAAAGCAGGAATGTATTTTGCCTTTGAGCTGTGTAGGTGAACACCTGTTCCCTTTGAGTTTTGGCTTTGAACCAATGGGGAACTTCATAATACTTTCAGTCAAAAAGCATCCAGTTCCACCTGGCTGGGACATAAAACCCAGAAGCCTGTCTTGGGTTAAGCTAAAAGAGATTTAATTGAATCATTTGAAGGCTTTTGTTTTCGTTTGGTGAGTTTAGGTTGATCAGTAACAGTGCCCAGTCCCACTAAGTTTACATGACTTCTAGCTGCCTTAGGGGGATTTTTCAAAAGTGAAGTAATAATACTTCTCTGATCTCCAATATGTCTTAAAAAAAATTTTACAACCAACAAAAAAAACCCTCTGTCTCTTTTTTTCTAGTTAATTAATCCTTGCAAAGCACCGAAGTAAAGGCCTTTAAAAATGCTTTGTGGTATGGTACAGTCTTTGTAAGATGGTGTTTAGGAAGAGAATTAACATGTCTGGAAATTGCAGACACAAGTCCCTGCACACCAACAAGATAAGAGGAAATATGTGATATTGTGTTTAGCTGCAACTTCTTGCACAGATATGCACCCTGGATTTTTGAAGTTGTTCTGTAGCATTCTCTTTCTGCTCAATTGACACCTGCTGATGAAAGGGAGACCTGAGTGGCCATCTCAGATTTCTTTAGATCAGAACAAAACTGACAGTCTTTCAGATTGGGGCAGAAAAAACAGATTTTCTGTCAAGCTGGGCCATGCAGAAGGATGACTTTGACAAAAAGAACAACGAAAAATAGAGAGAAATTAGGAAGGGCTGAGAGTGGCCTGTTTGCAGTGCTATAAAGTCACTGAAACCTTGAAGGTACCTAAAATATTTGATATTCATGCCACTATATCAAAAGGTTTGGACCTCCATTAAGTATTAAAATTTGTCATTTTAAATTGCCTTTTTTTTTTTTTGCCAGCACGAGCAATATAGGTATTGAAATTTCCTCAGAAAGTGCTTATCTCATCAAGAGTAAAATTATAGTATATGAAATACTAATTACAGTATTGTGAAGAAAGGTGAACTTTCTGGTGACATTTTATCTATTAGTAGAATACTAATTTTCTCCTTTCTTAAAGCAGAAGATGCCACACGTGGTGATTTCAGTTATTTTCCATCAGAATTTCTTTAAAAATATGTATATAAAAAATGATTTTTAAAAATCTTCTTAAGAATCCATGATTCCAAAGAAGCAACTGAGTTTTGATCATACTTGAATCAGAGTTCATCAGTATGCACTGAGAAATTCTTCATGATATCTACCCAGCAGAATAACATGAAAACTCATCCTGGAGCTATGGAGAATCATGTCACTGAAAAAAACAGTATTTTATTTTGGTTTGATAACTTTCTTTTATTTTACTTTATTTTTTCATTATTTGTTAAAATTTTCTTTATTATTTATTTTAATTGTTTTTTAAAACACATAATATAAAGTTCTGTTGGAATAGAGTGAATTTTTTTTATTCTTTTTTTGGTGATTTATTTCCATTCTCAGGGAATGATCTGATTTAGATGACATACAAACTTATTTCAACCTTTGATAAGATCAGGTACCATCCTCTTTTGAAATATGATTATCATTGGCTGACATCTTCATTTAAATATTTGTCCTGTTTTCTATGTGTTCAAAAAAAATTTGAAAGGAAAGATACACCACTTTTGGCCTCAGAACTTTTTCTAATTTTTCATTTCTTTAGTGCATTTTTTCTTTGCACTATGTTCTTTGTCAAAAGCTGTCAGTCTGATCTCATGAAATGTCATACAGGGACTATAAAATATTAAATAAGTTTGTATAAGTTTTGTATATCTAAGGAAAGCCATTTCATTATGTCTCAGCTGTACACAGTTCAGTTATGATGTGCTTTGGTCAGGATGAAAATAACATTTTTTAAAAGTCTCCATAAATATTTTATCTGACAATTTATCTTCTCTTTCTATCCAAATAATAGTATCTTCAAATAGATGAGTTTACTTGCTTTTTTTCCCCATATATTTGGGGATTTTTTTTCTTTTCTGTGCACAATGGCAAGCCTCAAATACCCTGTGTTCACTGTGTTAAACTCCATCTAGATGCCTAGCAGAGATTTATTAAATCAGCCACAGAGTTTTACTTTCATCGTTGACAGCAAAAAGGCACAATGCATTCAACCACAAATACATTTGCATGAGTGTTCATCACAATGGTTCCACTTGAAATTTTAACATTTATTTTTTTGTAAATATTTGACCATTCACTCTACATGGAATGTAAACAGGAATGTGCAGATGGGAAAAATGAGAATCAATGCACTGGAAAACCACATATTTTTCACACTGAAATTTATTTCTTCTCTTGCATATATTCTGACATTTTCTGATGTGCTTCTAGTCCTTGTTTTTTGATTACACTCTTGTCAAAAATTTCACTCTGTGTTCAGTCATTCCTGGAGTTGGCAAATAATTTGGGTACAGATTTCCTGCTTGTGGAATTTATTTCATTGTGTATTCCATGAGTGGTAGAGGTCACTTGTTTCTGATCGGGAAAGGGCTGTTCAATGTGTCTTTCAGCTGGGCTAATTATCTACTGTGATGGGACATTGTAGCACACAGAATTGGAATAAGAAACCATCAACTGATTTGGATTTTTGTCAGTGAGTGAGTGTAGTTAAATGATTTATTTTAGTGGCCATAAGGAGGAGTGCTTGTCTTTATCTGTCTCTTTGTTTCAAAGCTGTGGCCAGTTGTGTATGAGAACACAATCAAGTAAGGAACACCTATAAAAGCCAATTTATAAGGCTTGTTCCTGCAAACCTGATATATTGCTTTCTTACTGATTTCAGTGGGTGGGCTGTGCCTGTCCCAGCTGCAAGCCTCAACCTGTGGATAAATCAGATGCTGTAAATCCTTTGTCTGAGGAGGAAGAATAGGAATTGTATGCTATGTGAATGAGCTGCAAGCTGCTAATCATCATTCACTGTAGTTCGTTTCCACTTTTAGCACCTATTATGTAAAATGGGAATATACTTCACTAAAACACAGGTTGAATTGATAGGAGTGGGAGTATAGAGTGGTGGTCATGAACCCCTCATCTTCCCAGGGTTTGACCATACCACCATCCTCCGAGTCACTACTCTGGCATTATGCTCGTGATTAGCTCCCTCTGATTGATGTCAGGCAGGTGAAGCAGGTTCTTGTGCTGCAAGAGGGCCTCCTGCTAAATACAGAACCACGTCTAATAGCTCTGTAATTCAAGTGCACGAAGATAATAGTTTTTATCCACAGATCTGAAGGTTGTTTATGGCAGGTGAAGTACACAAAAATACACATTGTCTTATTTCTCAGAGCAAACTCTAGCCAACAGTTAAATCCTAATAAAGTATTTTTCCAGAATCCATTTTCTCTAAAGAAATGGCTATCCTGAGCAATAAATATAGAGCTTGAATTCTTCACCAGCCAAGCAGTGGGTTTGCAAAGAAGAGATGTGTTAAGGGCATGAGGAATATCCACTGTTGTTGTAATGAATGATCATTTTGTATATACAAGTAAAAAGTATTGACTCTTACATTTATGCCTTTCTGCTGAAATTTGAACCCACAGACAACTCAGTAGGTGATGTTTTCATGCATCAGATAGGCATTTATCCAGCTATTGAGCATACTACTATTACTCAATTTGTCTTACTGTGACTTTCAATTGTGTCCATCTGCACATATTTAAAGTGAAACATGATAAATTGATTAAATGGAGAAGAGATTGTTTTTTTTTTTTTTTTACTAAAGTGTGATGACAATAGGCGATTTGACTTTCAAAAATTTCAACATTCACTTGGCATCCCTGACATCATGAAATCCATACTTTTTAAGTGTAAACCTTTCAATGGATCATTTAAAAAAAGTTTTTCCTCAAGCATGTTTTGTTCGCTCCACTTATCCTGTTTCTCTGCTTGCCTGGATGTCTTTGGGCCATGGGATCTCAGTGTAGAATGTCATGGTTTAGGATTGGCATTCCTCAATTTAGTATTCCCACTGAAACACCTCAGACAACGCACTGCTCTCTCCCTCCTCCCCTCCCACTGCAGCGGCTGGAGAGGAGAATTGGAGGCACAAAAAGGTAAAGATCACAGGATGAGACAAGGACAATTTATTAGAAACAGCAATGAAATAAGAAAGAGAGCAGTAAGAACAATACTAAGAGAGAACAGGAGAAGCAAAAGATTCACAGGCAATTGCTCAGGACACAGAACCCAGAGCCGCCTAAACACATTCCCTGGCCAACTCTGAAGAACAAGACCCCCTGACCCTCTGTGCCCCCCTCACACAGTGAGAGGTCAGCTCTGGATAACCCCAGGGTCCTGATGCTGCTGCTCCTGCCTGCTGCAAAAGTTAACCCTGGCATGGCCAGAACCATGATATACTGTTTGGAGGCATTGGTGACTACTCTTCCAAATAAGATTTCCCTTCCAAAAACCTGCTTTAGCAGGAGTTTCCCAACAAGTAAAAAGTGTTCCTTTTTGTTTGGGTCCACTCCTATTCAACACATGGAGTAGTTTGAAAAAATGTTCTTTATTTTGTTAATAGAAACAATTGCAAGGAAAACAAAAAGTTGCTGAAATACTATTTTGTGTAAAAGATTACTTACAGAAATCAAACAGGAATTGATGCTTTCAGACACGAATATATTATCTGATAATCCTTCCTCTTTATCTGCTATCATTACCTCCAAGATGTCTCCTTTTTTTCAATGAATATTTATTTTTAATAGATCAAGAAATTTTGAAGGTTTTATTTATTGTTTCCTTAGAGATGTTGAATATTTTGATTTTATAAAAGAGGTTTTTAACAGACAAGTGAGTTAAGAAACATAATTTTGTGAATATTATAGTAAGAATTATCTCTGCATACCACTCTAGAAGCACATGTGAAAAGCTGTAAAAAAAAATAAAAAGCATGCACAGCTGTAATTGTTTTGATTTTGTGGTAAGGACCACATATGGAAGAGAAGGCTCCTTTTTTAAAAGAGAGCATCTATTATCTGTCCCATGTAAAAACATCATAAAAGAGAATTCCTTACTCCAAAAATGTAAAGATAATAGAATTGAAAAGCATAAAGGAAAAAACAGAGGGGTTAGAAAAATAGTCTTTCAAATGTTCAGATTATATATTTGATTTTAAAATGTGAATAAATGGCCAATTTTTACAGAAATCCTTCTGTATTAAGGGGGTTGTACAAGACAGTGTATAAATGCTTTGATCTTCACAGAACAAATATTCAGGACAATAGGACACTTTTTCTGTCTGCACCTCTGAAATAGTCAGATTTCATGAAGTGTAAAGTCTCGGGGGAATTAGAAAGCAGTTTGGGGTCAAGTTTCCCAAAATAAGGATTATGTTGTCTGACTGCGTTTTTTGAGGCTTCAAGTGTGTATGTGCAGAACACACAAGAGCATGCAGGGACAGGACAAGGGGGAATGGCTTCAAACTGAAAGCGGGTAGGTTTAGATTGCATATCAGGAAGAAAATCTTTATTGTGAGGGTGGTGAGGCACTGACACAGGCTGCCCTAAGAAGCTGTGGATGCCCCATCCCTGGAATTGTTCAAGGACAGGTTGGATGGGGCTCTGAGCAACCTGATCTGGTGGAAGGTGATCCTGCCCATGGCACTGGGGTTTTATCTAGATGACCTGTAAGGTCTCTTTCAAACCAAACCATTCCATGATTCTATCAATATTGAGGTAGACTGCATTTCTGACCTTTACTGACCTAGCTATCCTGAGAACTGTCATCCAGAACATCCACCAGTTGTAAAAATATGAAAAGCAGAGAAAAGCACTGTTTTGATAGATGGTACTTCACTGTGCAAAACCCACACAGAACACATAGCAATTTGAGGATAACACCTGGATCACTAGCTAATGTCATGCTCATGCAGATGAGTGCTGGCCTGAACACTCCAGGAATGATTATTCACTCAGAGCAACATTAGAACAAAACACTTGCAAGCAGGTAAATGAGATGCTTGACACCTTGGGAAAACAAGAGAGAAGTGAGAGAACCTGGCAGGTTGATGATCAGTTGAGGATTTACAAAGCAACATAAAAAACAACTCATGAGGCAAAACAATCATGGACAGTTCAGGATTCAGGAAGCCAAGGCTGTGCTCTCTCTTAGCTCTGAATAAGCAATTTAAGTGTGAGCCTAACTCTTAGCTGCGCTCCCATTTACCTCAGTGGGAGTATTCATACTCTTAAAATTAACCATATGCTAAATATCTTGTACAATTGGGACACATTTACATCTTTAAGTAGGAGAAGCAGCATGGGTGATGGAGGAAGTAATTTCTGGATCTCAGGCAGAGTTACACATAAAATTAAAAATATGAAGAACAAATGAGTAAGTGCTGTATTAGAGTGGTAAGTGTTTGCCAGTAAATTGTTAGCAAACTTGAGCCATAAACATGAATTCACATGTTTCCAAAAAGGCAGTGTGGAGAGTTACTGTTAATGCATGTCATAAACATCTCTAATTATCAACAGACACAAATGCCCTCAGTATTGAAAAACAGCAGCCCATAAATAAAATGTATAAAATTACTCTGTGCCTATGCAGGTATAATTTTCTCATGTCTCACTGTAAGGAGCAATTTTCTTCCTGTGATCACTGCTCAGCAGCCTTGTGTGTGGATGTCCATGTTCAGGGATGGTAGGAGAGAGGAAGAAACTCCATGAGGAAGTTTCTTGTAACACTGTGTTTGTCCCCATGCTCTGCACACACAGCTCCCATTATGGTTCCATCCCCTGGAAATACTGAGGCTACTATGACACCTCCTTCTGCCATACTCTCTGAGGGACAAAAGGGAGAAACAAAGGAGTTTGTGAGGCCAAGGTAGAAGAGGAACATGGAGGTTCATACAGTTAGCCCAAGTCATAGAGAACCACCGACTCAAATGATTTAAATAATCTTCCATATGCCTTTGATCTTATTCATCCCACATTCCAAACAACTCTCCTGAAATATTTCTGACAGCACAAGAAAGTGTACTTCAGCCCATCTTTTGGAGATGGACCAGTATTTTAAAGCAATTTGTGATTTTTATGCTCTTGAAACACCAAAGGGGCTTGCTTTATCCAGATATATTTTTTAAAAAATTAGTTATTCTTTGGTCTTTCTTGGATAGCCAAAGAGGAGGGTTCAGTAGCCATTTCCACTAGTCAAACTCTTCCCAGTCCTGTGCCCTCATATAAATCTGGATTGCAAGGGTTTGAACTCAGCCTCTCAAGCTGAAGTATTAAGAGTAGTGCATGCTGAGTTTAGACAGAGGCACAAGGCAGCAGATTCCAGTAAGGAGTAAAACCCTCAGCATAGTCACGTTCCTGCTGCTGTGAATTTGACCTACATTCAATTATTTATGAGCAAACAGGCTTGTGCCTACAGATAATAGGAGAAATGGAGTATAAATGAGTCTTTGTGGACACACGTGCAGTTCATTGTCTGCATGTAGATTTTCAGTTGTAATTTAATAAGATTTTTGTGAATATTTGGCCTATCAACTTCGAAAAATAATTTTTTATTTAAGTTTGCATTGTTCAAATATGGTGCTGTTAATTCTTCCTTCCACTACATCACAGAAAAGTCACTGATAACATTTATATTCATAAGATTTTAGTCTTAAGAAACTGGTAGGAAAATTAAGTGCATGTTGGAACATTTACCTATACACCAGGACTGAAAATCCATCTCTTCCAATTCTTTCCCATTTCTTGAATTCCCATAGCACAAGCATTTTTCTGTGTGCAAACACACATATGGACAAGGAAATCAGAAACAATAATACCAAATGTAGAGTTTTTGTGTGTACTTTTATCACTGCATCTCACAAATATTCTTTGGAGAAACCACTTATGAATGCACATACATAATTTTATTTATTTCTTTGTGAGATCTATGACATTTTGTAACTTACAAGCTAGTTCTCCTCTATGTTTAGTTACAAGCAAAAAAGTGCAGAAAGGAAAGAATTAAAAAAGGAAGAAGATAACAGATAAATAACAAATTCCTTTTTACTAGATACTGGAGTATTAGGAATTTCTTTAGTTTAAAAGCTGTCTCATTGACTGAATGAGGGCCACAGACGAACAGATAAAAACAAGAAATTTGAAACAAATCATTCTGAATCTATCACTTCTGTGTTGCACTCATCACTACGTTTTTGGAGTGCGATGTCTGCACACATTCTCAGCAAAAGCACAGATACGTAGTGCAAGAATTATCCTGTAGGAAAACCATTCTTCTCGAACCATTGTCTGAGTGACTGTAAAAAACATGCCCTTGTGTTTCGGGGTAGTAATAGAAGTGTCGGAATCAATTATCTCTAAGAGCTCTCGGGCAGTAGGAACAGACATGTCTGACAAAGCAAGGGGCACTTGCCATGCCATTAATTGAGTCTAAGATATGCCACACAGACAACAGCTCCCTCTGATTACAGGATCCACTTCTCCCCTCATCCTTTAAGGGGAAACTCCATCACTAGAGATGAAGAATCAAGAATTACATACCCAGATTGGATATTCCACATATACAAGGCAAGTTAGGAGTCTCTTGAGTAATTTCTATTAACTAACAACATGCATAGACATGCACTTGGGATACAAGATGAGACAGAAGTGATAGGTTATGGAGTAGAGCTGCTGCTGCTGTGAAATAGCAGAGATCAGTGTGATGTGGCCATTTTCAAGACTGCTGTACACATCCACCCCAAATGTGTTAAGCAAATCATCTGCTCACTGAAGAATTTATAAACTGGATGTTAACATCATCTGTGGAGAAGAGGGTGCCTTTGACTTCTGCTGGCTTTCCTGAACAGATTTTCATCATTAGCTCCTCATCAGTAGCTCCTGAAATCACATATGGTACCCAAGAACCCTAAGACTTTCTCCCCCAACTCATGCACTTCCCAGGACTAGAACTGTTGTGTTTGGTGGTTTTGGTTTGGGTTTGGTTCTTGTTATTTTTTTTTTTAAGGTAAACTCCTATATATAAGAAGCCAAGTAATCTAACAAGTTTAAAAAATACAAGGAGAAAAATGTCTATTTACAGTTATATGAAAAGACTAATGAGGTATTTTACTAAGCTTCAATCCCTTTTCCCTTCTCCTTGTTTTATTAATTGATGTTCAAATAAAATGAATTTGCCTTATGACTCAGAAGAATACTCTGATCTGACAAATTAATAGCTAAATTGTTTTGGTGCGGTATTTCAGTGATTATCAAGAGGACTATTAGTCACCCATGAACTTGCTCAAGAAAGATAATAAACCCTTTTGTCAATCATTTTGCTGACAATTGAAGCAATATGGAAAACAATTCTGTCTTGGACATCTCAGCACAGCTTTGGGGATGCAGTAGGTGCTTTTGTTTTTCTGATCCACCTCACATCTGTTGAAGAAATGTGTGTAAGCAGCCACATCAGTGGCACTGATCTTTTAGCATCTGGTCATTTTGTAAAACTCTGACTTCCAAGAGGGTGAAAAACCTCTCAGTATCTGTTGGAATCCTATGGAAATAAAAAATGGCCACCAAAATACACCTAAGGATACATTTACACCCATATATAGATAAGCTATCACGGAAAATTTCTTCCCTGGAAGGATTGTCAAGCACTGTAACAGGCTGTTCAGGGCAGCAGTGGAGTCACCATCCCTGGAGGTATTCAGAAGATGTGTAGGTGTGGAAAACGGGGACACATTTTAGTGGTGGGCTTGGCAGGGCTAAGTTGACAGCTGGACTCGATGGTCATAAGGGTCTGTTTCAACCTAAAATGATTCTTAGAATCTATGATTCTATTCCACATAAAATCAATTAAAAAGAAAAATGAAAGGAATTCTGTCCTTCATCAGGTACCAAACTGTAAGAAACCATCAAAAAGCAGACACTGCACACCTCACTGCTTTGTTTTGTTGATCACCTTCTCTCTTCTATGCTGTAGACTACAGAGATGAGGCAGGGAGGCACAAAAACACACTGAAGAGGTGGCTAAAATGAATGGAAATAACTTCATATCTAGAACAAGTAACAGCTGCATTTATTTGGATTTTGGGTTTCTAAATAGCATCTAGAAACAAAAAGAGTCATCCAAAAGGTTGGCACCTTGAATTTGGTGTTTTTGTAACACAAAAGGAATTAATGCCAAAACCTTCAATATCAGGTGCATGCTTTGGGCAGCCCAAGAATGGGAAGTTTACTTCATTCTGCTCAAACTGGATCTTTTTCAATGAGGAAGGCAAAGCCCAAGAGCCAGAATCCCAACTAGACAGGAGGTTAAAGAGAGGACAATTTTATCACATTGCTGTACTTTATCAATGCCACTGCATGTGAGAGTAAAAAAGCTGCTTAGGACTAGCAGGTATTAGATAGAGCTCCACTAAGCTACACATCGTTAATACTCCCCAAGTTACAGAGGTAGTGGCCAGGATAAACTGGTCTTATGACATGCTTAAATTTCTACAGCCTCAAGTCTGTCATAATATCAGATTGTTTAAAAAAATGTTTTAGAAAGAGGTTAGTTTTCAGAGATTTTCTACTTTAATAAAACAACAACAAAAATCTATCTTATAACAGTTCAGATTTGGGAAAAAAAAAGATAAAATATGGCATTGATTTGACCATTGAGTTTAACAACCCAAGATCTTATGCATTTGCAGCAACCTTCCAAGAGACTCATAGTGAAACTAGCTTCAAAATTACATAAAAAAATAGAGAAACACAGGTTTTGATAACTGCTGAAATATTCTCTTATTGCTTTTGTTGTTTATCTAATGTTTAGTTACAGAACTGAATCAAGATTAAAGCTTTCAGTGCCAGATGTTTTATATGTATAAGGTTGTATGCATTGCTCTATCATCCAGCATTAAATTTGAAACTGTAATTTGGCTAAACATCGAACATTTTTAGGAAAAAGATCTACAGACCCAGTGCTTAAAGAAACCAAAATCTGATTCTGTAAGCCCATCATAGCATGTCAGCTATAGCTAAAATCTTGTATAAATAAGATCACATCTAACATGTTCTCCATCTGTGTGAAATATCTATAGCCCCTTTCTGTACCCTTAATATCTTTTCTGACTTTCCATCAAGTTTATCAGAAGATCTGGTTGTCAATTGTTCTTTGCCACTGGATATTTTTTGCTTGAGAAATCTCTTAAGGGAAATGGTGACAGTATGTCATGTACAGTGGCCTGGCTGGTCCTGAAGATATTGTGTTCATTGTACAGACATTGCAGAGTTAGTCTATCAAATGCTAAATTCAACATGGCTCAAACTGCACGGTAACTTTAGTGATTTCTAGACTCACTAAATTCTTATCTTTTGGAAACCAAAAATGTAAGAAAATATGCAGGATCCTTCAATGTTTGATTTGGGGTTTTTTCTGAGACTAGCACTAAAAGAAGGATAGTATATTGGGGTCTTTTTCATATTAGCCAGATGTATTAGGCCCTTTTTTAAACAATTTTATTTCTACTGATGACTTGGATATCTAAACCTGCAAGTTATGTGAAGTTTTATTTTTAGAAAGTTCATCAACCTCCCTATTTTCTTTGCAAGCACATGTTAAAGTATTTCAAGAATCTTCTTGTTCTTGAGTGCCAATTCAGTGTTGAGAATAGATTTACATTTTCTGGACAAAAAAACTTATTTTCATTTTTTATAGCATCAAAGAGAACTGAGACATTTAAGAAATTTTAGTGTACGTATGAGAAATAATGGTTCTGGTATTGACACAAAGACTTCAGGTTTTTTAAGAATATGGTCCCTTATAAGGGAAGAATATCCCAAACCAAACCAAAATAACCCAAACCAAACAAAACCAAACCACTAGCAAACATCCCAAATCCAACAAATTTGTTTTCCAAACTGTCAATGGAATTTAAAACATTAGATGAATTTCAAAATCTCAATGTATATACAGCTATTCTACTCATAAATGTTTTTTCCATCTAGTTTTATAGAATCCCGTTAATGAGATGCTTTGCTGAAAAGCTAAAAGCCCTTAGAGTTATTGAACATGAAAAGCTATCTTAGGGATGGTATTATTAAAAAAATAAAATGTCTCTCAGAACTTAAGATTCAAAAATATATTTATATACACTTATCTAAAACTAGCATCTTTTTCAATATGTAGCCTAACTTCTCAGTACTGATACTTAACTATGTGTACTTAGGTAAAATATTTCTATTTTTCTGAAGACTGATGTGATTATAGTGCGAGACCAGTTAATGAAGTCAATGAAGACATGCAAATGAATTGTGATTTAGCTCCTGGTATCTGTATCTGGTGTGTCCCATCCCATTACCATTTCCTTGACTTACAGCATTAATACGATGTGACAACTCTTAATATCTACTGAAATGACACAATGCAATATGACAACAATGTAAAAGAATACACTGCTTACAGACTGTTTTTCACTCTTCATTTCCGATGGGCTCTACCTAAGCTAAAATAAACCGAAGTGATGAGATGCCAGTTTGCCACAACTGTTGTGAATGCCTAGAAACAATACTGTCTACCATTTTACTAATCTGTTCTCATGCAGCTGAGATTAAATAATACATTTTAAGTAGAATTATGTAACCTAATTTATGTATTATGTTACATATAGCTCCTCTATAGCTTGAGCACATTGAATTTGTTAGAAGCTTAACTTGGAAGGATTTTCTTGAGCTTGAGCATGTGGGCAAAGGTTGAATGACTGGGGCACTTTATTTATTCTAAGTTTCTCAATCAAAAAATATCATGCCTCTTAAGCTTTTGACTGTGAGATACTGTCAGGTACTGAATTGCTGTATACCGGCAACTCCATGAAAAATCTCCATTCTGTTTTTTTGTCAGTGAATGGGGTTACACAAGAGCTACAATACCCTATCACATGACCTTTTGGACCTTTTTTGTTGCCCCAATGAAAACTGGTTAGTACAAAAATTAAAGTTACCGTGTGCATTAATGAGGGTTGATTAATGTATATACATACTTCTGTGTCCATTCCACTCGTTTTCTGAAGGGTTTTGAAAGAGCAGATTGCCTTTCTCAAGGCAATAAGGTAGACCTCACTGAGAGCAGAAGCATCTTTAGACCTGAGCTTATTCTATTGAATTGTCTTGGAGCAAAGGCAGACAGACATGCACAGCCTTGCAATGAAGCATGGGTTTAAATAACAAATGGTTTTGAAAAACTGCTTGATCTTAATTCACATTAAGTTGTATCAAATTATCTACCACACATTACAATTCTTTGCCAAGAGCTTCAAAAGATAACTGGCTCTCCTCAGGACTAATGTATGCACTGGAACAAGCCTCTGGTTTTTTCACATTATAAAATCTTTGTTTCCTCCTGGAAGCACGAGAGTTTGACCTCTCCAGTAAATAGGATTAAAGTTCTTAGAACCTTGCAGGCATTTGCTAGTTATTGCTCACAGCATCCTACTAGGAAGATAACAAATTTCTGCTGCTCCGTTTTATATCCTGGTAAAAAAATGGGAGCACAGAAAAGCTGAGGTATTTACCAAGGCTTTTATCTGTATCTTACCTAATACTGAGGACTCTGGACAGCAGGTACTGAAGTTATGTGATTACATTGTATTTGAAGTAAATACAGGAAAACATTTTCTTTAAAAGACCAAAAGCAGTGAAGCACTTTTTCTTCTTCAATGTGAGTGGTTATATTAATGTTTTTAATATCCATTCCATTCTGTTGTTTCTAAATGGGAGTATATTTTATAAACTGTTAAGAAAATCTGAAGTTTAACCTTGGAGAATAAACGTCATACGTGTGTACAGTCTACAGTGCTCTGTGCAGTGCTAAAGCTGCCAGATATAGGAAGCAGTGTTAATATTTCTCTGCCATTGCACACCAGCTGAAATCTCTCTTGTAGTTTTCTACTAGGAAATTTTCAGAATTTTTTTCCTGAAAAGTTACTTCAGTTTCTGTAATTATTCATAAAAACTCACTCCTCCACTCTGATGCTCGGCAAACCTACCCCTGACTACTGCCTGCTAACACTGGGTCTTGATTCTGATCTGATTCCCATCCTCAGTGAGATTCTTCCTTGTTATTTGCTAGAACTTGAATATGGCATCAAACACCTGATGAGAAACATGAGATTCTGGAGGGAATATGACAGCGTATGTCCTTCCTGGGGTTTTTTTGGGATAGAGTTAATTTTCTAATTTTCTTCCTAAGCAGATGATATAGTGCTGTAGGGCTTGGATTTAGTATGAAAACAGTGTTGATAATTCACTGATGTTTTAGATTCTGCTAAGTTGTGCTAACCTAAATGCAGCTTCCGGTGCACAAGTGCACAAGAGTCTGTGGGGGAGCACGAGAGCTGACCCAAAGCGGCCAAAGGGATATTCCACACCACAGAACATCATGTTCAGTATATAAACTGAGAGGAGTTGGCCAATTGCTGCAGGGGATGACCTGGGTATGGGTCAGTGGGTGAGAAGTGGTATTATGCATCCCTTTCCTGTCTTGGGTTTAGGCCTCGTCATCATTATTTCACTGTTTCAATAATATATCGCTATTATTGGTATTCTTATTTTTATTTCAATTTTAAACTTCTCATCTGAACTCAGATTTTACCTATTTTTCCAGTTCTTCTCATCCCCTTGGAGGCAGACACAGTGGCTGCATGGTATGTAGTTGCCATCTGGAGCTAAACCACGACAACATTAAATGAGAAATAATGCAGAAATTTCCTTTTTCTTGTGATATGTAACAGCTTTTTCTCCCTATCAGATGCTTCACATCTGTCATAGACTATTTGATACCCCTGCATCCATCACACACTGTGTCTTAGATCAAATCCCATGCATTTCACATAATTTCAATTCATCACAAAGCCAAATATGTGTCTGCGCTGGGACCAGGAAATACAGGCTAACAAATCCAACAAAATATAATGAAGTCTTTGATACTTCTTTTGGTCTGTGCTCCAGGAGCAGACAGGGGTTTCACAAGTTTCTTGATGTGAAATCTTTCAAAGGAAATTTAACCCAGCTACAGAAAAATCCTAGTACCTGTGGTAATGTGAAGATGTGTTCACTTCTTCATTCACTTACTCCTTCCTTAAAGTTTGATTATAACTCAGGTAGCTCTGGGACAAACACTAAGTTTCCTCTTAAGTTTTTCTGGAATTTCATATTGATGGGATTCCCTGGAATGTCTGAATCTGCATTTTCAATAGGCAAGAAAGATTTACACCATGACCACTTTTTTAATCCTTATATGAGTATTCTATACTGTTATTATTTTTATTTGAATTCAATAGTTATTGGCAGGAGAAGATAAGAAATTAGCATCTATTGCCAGGTGAGATCAGGAAAAATACTATTCTAAAGTTCAATAATGTTAAAGTAAAGGGTCAAATTTTTGAAATGAGCTGGAGTGCAGAAAGTGCTCCATAATCTTAACGTGAAATGGGTTTTCCCATTTTCTTCTCTCCAACAAGAATGGAGTATTTATGGACCTTTGACCTTGAGGGGGTTGTGTGGAGTTCATTGGAAAAATTATATGCCACAAAGCTAAATATTATTTATTAATAAACAAGGGGAAAGGAAGAAGATGGCACAATGAGTAAGGAGGGCACTTATATTCAAACAATTTTGGTTTTTTATGGTCTGTCTAAATTCCTCTGTCTCTAAACCTCACTGTTCTACTATGTTTTTCAAAGAAAACAAAAAAAACCCACAATTTCAATTATCAAAGTCTTTGCTTTCTGAATGCTCATTTTAAGGAAAATTTGTAGTAGATCTTCCTCAGAACTCTGTGACTTAAGGGCTTGCCATCCTGTGCTTTAAAATTCCTTTGTCTCAGGCATGAAAATCTGCACATATATAGGTAATGTGGGCCTGGAGATGTAGCAGCTGCATTCAGTCTATTTCATCTGATGAGCTTTAAATCAGCCTCAACATAAAAAAAAAGGGGGAAAAAAAAGCAAAAAATAAAAAGCAACACAGAACCCTCAGAACTCAGCAATTATTAGGTGTTTTCAAAGGTGTTTTCAAGTGGTCTGAAAAATGTGAAGTATGTAAATACTGGTGTTATTACCAAAGTCTCATGTTTATATCTCATTGTTTGTACAACCAAATGCTCACAGTTTTTGAAATTGCCATTCCTGTGCAAGGTCAGTCTATATCATCACATCATCTAATTTTATCCATATGAAAGTTAGTCATCGAAGGTAATTATCTACAGCCAACACAGAGAGTGTAGCACCTCTGCATGCAATCCATCCTAAATATCTCAGATATCTAGTCTTGAAAGGAATTAATTGCTCAGTACTGATGCCAGTATCTCTTCACTACAATCACAGAGAATTTTAGCAGTTTGATCATTTAAACTGCACCAAGTTTTTATAACCAAAGTCGATCAAAATAAATGGTCTTTAAGGCAATTTGTCTTCCAGGGAGAGATTGAGATTCCACTTGAACTTTGTGAGGTCTAGTGTTTAGCAAAATCCTTAGCATCCTCTGTGGAATTTTCCTTGTGGAAAACCATGTCTGTTTAGGCCATTGAGGGTATAAGCTTTAGAGGGAGCTTGGTTGAAAATAGCCCTCAGAATCTACAAGGAGGGAGGGATGGATTCATGCGTGAATACATGGATGCTAAAGGCTGTTATAAACTGAAACAGCTAATTGAGTCTGGAGCCTTTGAGGGCTTAATGGTAACAAACAACACCCAGAAATAGTGCAGTAATTTGAACATGCCAAATTTTGGAGGTTTCTTTGATGTGTGATAGAATGTAATTTGAATCAGCATGAGAGTCTGAATCAAACAACGTGAGCCCTATCATAACCCGCTGAGGCTGGCATTCTTCTGGCTCGATAAAAGGTTTCTCAAGGCATTAAGTAAAGTCCATAGGAGGTGGCAACATAAACACAAACAGAAGCCACCAAAATGTTAACTCCAGTATTCCCTTCTATCTCATCTCTCTTCCTTTTTCCCCAGAGTGAATTTGTCACGAGGTAGTTAACATAATAATGTGTGTTTGAAAAATATATTCATACATATATATATGTATATACTGGACATCTAGCAAAGTTTCTAGAGTGGAGCACTTGTTAAGGTAATTTTTCACCAACTTTTAACAAGCTTGGACACAAATATTTTACAAATGGAACAATCTCCTATTTAAACACCATGGTTTTGGTCACATCAGTGTAACTCAGGTTCAGCATTCTCTGACAAAGCAAAGTTTGCAACTCATCCCTGGCAGGTTGGCACTGAGGTGGTGGGAAGTTCATCCATCCCCATGCACAAACCTGGCTTGTTCACCGAGATCAACGTGCACCATTGCCAAGAGGCATCTTTTGGGGTGGTTCTTCTTCCCAGAAGCGCAGCTTTTGTCACATAAAATGTTGAGTTGTATCAGCTGCAGCTGCCACTCCACCCACACAGATGATAGCTCAAGTGGAAAGCTTTAGCTGCTGAATGCTGCATCAGAACAGCTCAGCTTTAGAGCCTTGAGATTACTTAAGGCCACTGTGTTTAAAGCCTTTAAGGGAAGAATACCAGACAAGTCAGATCACTATGAAAAATGATCACTAGGGGACTGCAATACATAATAAGGTATATAAATAAGTGTCACACCAAAGTGCTGTAGAAAAATAAGAAACAAAGTTTGCAACATTTTTTCCACATAATGGCTTTATGGAAACATTACCACATTACACAAAGCTCGGAGTACAATATGAACCCCTGCAGACTCTGAAATGTGGTAAGCTGTAGGGTACAGGAACCCACAGAGAAGCAAAAGCAAAGGTTTAATGGTATTTTAAATGTTATGACTACACAGAAGGAGAAATCTGCGATCTAATCCTTTTCAGAATTCTTTGTGCATGGCAGAATAGGCAGGAACTCTGATGCTGTCCTCTAAATCCAGCTGTGACCGAACTGGTAAGGGCAGCAGTTAAGAGAAAGAGTTTGAAAAGCCAGGGCTTAAGATATCATGAAGGTCTGTGCAGCTGTTTTCCTGTGAGCTTCTTATTGCAGCGCACCACTGGCATGCGCACACATTTCCATTTTGAGAGACCCCACCCTTGTGCAACAAATAAATTTTGCTTCCAAAGAAAGAAAGACTGTAAGACTTCAATGGCCAGACTCCACGAATTTGCCTTGAACTGAAATTCACTTTCGCAGGAGATCCCTGGAAACCTAAAGGAAAGGGATTTGGTTTTTAAAGTAGGGTGTTTCTAGGTTAAAAGAAGTCTCTTCAAGATTTAAAAGTATAAAATTACTCAAGTTTCTGCAGAGTTTCACTGGCTGGAATTCAGACAGCACTAATATAAAGAAAATAATTTATCAATGGATACTAACTTCTGCTGGACAGTTCTGCCTACTTTGTCCTGTAACCCCTGGGTTTTTCTCAGTATGACTCAGATGGGAAAACAGGAGAGGGTTCACCACATGAAAGTGTCATGGACATGCATGTGCTAAAATTTCCTTTCAACATAGTTATCCTTTTACTACTGACAGATAACAAAAAATGTTCTTGTTTTAGTTTGCATGGCCTTCTGATTATTCTTTTTTGTACATCTTGGAAAATTTAGTCTTGAACACACATATCTCAGACCTGAAAAAAAAAATTCAGAATACTGAAAACTATTCAACATGATATCACATTTAGAAAATGAAAACAAAACAAGGAAATTAAAACACATCTTTTAAAATACATTTATTTTATTGCCTTGAAACAAACCTTTGTCTGTCATAAGTCCTCTTATTAGCCAGCTGTTTTGTTAACTGAAATATTGATCAAGCCTGTCACACTTTCTTTGTCTGTCAGGAACAAGAGAAGGTGCTGACCCTTCCAGGAAATTGTAGTGACAGGCCTGTAACTTGATAATCACTTGTTCAGAAAAGATTTCACTTTGTTCCCTCATGTAAATTTGGACTACTTAATTTCCTTTGATTTTTTTTTTTTAAGTTTCAAGCTTAGTCTTCTGAAAACTTCAGAGTTAGATAAAGAAACACAACATGATTATTGCTTTTTCAGAACACATTATATAGATTTCTTTCTCACTTTAGTTGAGATGACTGTGCTTACTGCTGAGAAGCTATTTATCTTTTTTCTCCAATTTCTTATCATATGAGAAGAATGCCTATGGAAAAGTCCTGTCATATTGCTTTTTCCAGACTGGAGTTATAACTTGGCACCATTTCCAACTGCTTTTGTTGCTGTTGATGTCAAAAGGTCACAGAGTCATACAATGGTTTGGGTTGGATGAGACATTAAAGGTCATCTAGTTCAAACTTCTCTGCCACGGCGATGAAGAATTTCCACTAGACCAGGTTGCTCAAAGTATGGTTTAACATGGCCTTGAACACTTCCAGAGATGGGGCATTCATAGCTTGTCTGGACAATTTGTTCCTGTGCCTCAGCACCCTCATGGTGAAGAATTTTCACCTAATGTCTCTTCTAAACCTTTCCTTTGTCAGTTTGGATCCAGTCCTCCTTGCCCTTCCGCTATATGCCCCTGTAAATATTCTTCCCATCACAATAGGCTGTTATGGGCAATTGGACATTTCCCATCTTGAAGTGACTGAGAAACTGAAAAAGCACCTGAAAAAGTCAAACCTGGGTTTTTTAGATATCCATGAAGCCCAGATTCAGGTTCCTGTTTCCCAAAGACTTTAAGATAACCAAATCACCAGTTCAGCTTCAGCGCTTGGAAATGCATGAGAATAGAACTGTGCATCCTGCAGAGTAGAAAAGCTTCTCTCTCAAATTTTTGAGTAGTCAAATAACTAAGTTAGGCAATCCTTCTGAAATTATTTTGTGCCATTAAATGTTCTATCCATCAGAATTTAATTGTTGTAATTAACTAAAGAAGTATTCTTCCTCTTCTCTCTATGTCACTGAAATGATCTTCTGCATGCCATTACTTGGCATCGTTCACTGACTTGAAGATTGTGTGTCTTCATTTGACGAACAAGGCTGTCACCTTCCCTGGATTTTTCTTTCTTTTTAGTATGATCAAAAGTAGTAAAATATTTTTCCCCACAGCTGAACTACAGCAATCACGCTAAGAAGTCACACACACCTGAACAGCTACTTTTGCAACAAACTTCATTTTCCTCTCAGATGAGCTACATTGGAACCAATTGGCTGAAAAGATATTTGATGTTGAGGCATGTTATTAATACAGCCCCAAACTGAAGGGGATATTAGTTTGTCATTATACTGTTTGGTGCCTGATCATGAGTAATGTATGAGTTCTCTTCAAGGGAAATATCCAAAATGGTGTCATAGAACATTTTACCCAAATCCTGCCACATCTTGCAGAGTGGAGGTTCAGTTTTTTACAATCATTTGTCAACCCTGAAATGCTGTTGCTTTTCACTTACTTAAGTTGTTTAAACCTGGAGTTCCCACCTGGTCATTAATGAGTTGAATCTGTCCATAGATGGATTATCTGAGACCTATTCACTGTATTCTAGCTTTCAGAGACTATGCACATGGCCAAAAAATCCCTCCTAAAATAAGGTGAGATGTAAAATCCATTTCACTTGGATTCACACCATGAAAAATTAGGTTTTTAGGCTAAGATGAGATTCCTTCTATATGTAGTCAGCGGAGGGAAGCTATTTAGAAAACATCCCAACATGAGTATTCACAATAATGAACATGGCCAGACCTTCTGAGGACATCTCTATTTTCCTACTGACCATAGGCAGAACCTGAATCAGAATCAGATGCAGAATCACACATGATATGCTGATTTGGAAGGGGCCCATCAGGATCATCATCAAGTCCAACTCCTGGCCCTGCACAGCTCCAGCCCCAAGGATCACAGCATGTGCCCTAGAGCATTCTCCAGTGTTTCTTGAACTCTGTCAGGCTGATGCAGAGACCATTGTCCTGGGGAGCCTATTCCAGTGCCAAACCACCAGTGTGAAGAACCTTTTTCTAATATCTAGGCTAAACCTGAAACAACTTTAGGCCATTCTCTCAGGTCCTGCCACTGGTCATCACAGAGATCTGTGACTGCCCCTCCTCTTCCTCTCATGAGGACTTTTCAGACTCCAAGGGTCTGAGGTCCCCCTTGGTCTTCTGAATCATGCCTAGCTTTAGAAACCTTAATAAGTTCCAAACTTACTGACAAATATTTCCTTATCCAATTCAAAAGACATCAAAATAGCATTTTTCACATCTAGAAAGTATCTGCAATTCCATGGCAACCTCCTCTGCCAGAACTCTGGATTGACATCTCCTCTACATCTCTGTCTGATGTACGCCCTGTTGCAGTTTTGTTGTTGCCTCTGTAGTATCCTGGGAAGTTTAAAACTCCTTTCATTCACACTGAAGCAAAGTAGGTGTAATTCAGTGAACGAAGAAATAGCTCTTAGTGCAACAGCAGAATTAGGTCTTTTTTAAAACAAACAACTATGACAGGAGTATCAGGAATGTCATGCATAAATCCTCTTAAAAACAGGGATGAAAAGGTTAAGAAGGAAAGGAAAATGCAGGAAAAGTGTGTTACTTTGGAAGGAGCTGGCCAAGAGTATTATCCATATGTTTCAATAACTGTTGCTTTTTTAATTTCGTTTTTCAGTTAGGCAAAATAGTGCTTTGATTTTATCATTTTTTGAACTTACTGCATAATAAGAGTATTTCTTCTAAGAAGTTAATGGTTTCGTAGAAACCTCCAAAAATATGGAGGATCACCGCTTACAGCTAGAGGTGGCAAGGCTTGCTGAAGTTAATTTTTTTTAAGGTGATGCAATGTGATGATATCCTGACTCATCTGTTGTAGCTATTAGACTGTTCATATTAGTATTGTGTTCACTCTTCCCCTGTGCCAGTGGAATATTTTCCTCCTCCTTCACTTTAGATAAACTTCACTTGGTTGAACTTTTTACGTAGCTTTATTCCTGGATGTGACCCTAACAATAGATATTAATTTTGCACCCCAGATTTTACATAGGAGACACTCCTCCCATTACTGCTACTTCAGCTCTTCTTTAATATCTTTTAAATAAAAGCCCACTGTCTCCTGAGCACAGCCTGATGTCTCAACACTGTTGCTCTGAGGAGTTTTATCAACCATAGGTGGTGCTGTGCTGTAATTCTTTGATTATGGTTTCTTTTAAGTAGCTAAAAGAGGCATAGAGGCAACTAAGAAAGAATCAGTGGTTACAGTTTTCAGAAAAAAAAAAATAAAACAAAACCAAAAATGGATGGGATTAGTTCAAAACAAACTCAGTAGGTGTTCTGGTGTATTTCTGAATTCTCAACTTATTTTGCTCTCTATCTTTCTATTTATATATTTTTAAGCTTCTGTATATTTCTTTTCTACCACCTCTGGCTGTACTTTTCATTCTGGGACTTACTGGGTAGCCTGTTTGGTAGATATCTCACAGCTTGACATATTAATTTATTTTGTTTATGTGCAGAAAAGCATCATCATAGAAGCTTCTGTTCATATTTAACTTTATCAGTGTCTATCTTTTTGTTGATCTGTACTTATTATCCTTCACTCAGTAGATGCTTCTCAAGTTCAACCAAAGACAGACTTGAAATCCTGAAATGGAGTATTGAGCCAGAATCTGGCCTGAATTTCTCCAGCTAGGAGGCCAGGGTTATTTGTCAAAAAAAAAGTGCTGACTTACCTGAGCCCTTGGAAACCAGTGCTTGTCTGTACGATGCTCAGCTAGAAATGTCCTGGGAAAGCCATTTCTGACAGGCTTCCTGTTTAGTTTAACTAGAAGGGTCTGCGAGCATCCTGCCATAAGGTATCACTTTGAAAATTAGTGCAATTACTAGAAATAAGAATTTTAAAAATAAAAATATTCTTTTATTTCATTTCCCCCACCCTCAGCATGTTCTCTTTAGATTTGATTTTTGTCCTGAGATTAATTCATTACTGGGTCTTAAAACCAATGCCTCCTTTCCTTCGTGTTGCAGGGAAAGAAAACTTTGCTCAATTCATGTGGTTAAAATCAAATCAGTATCAAGGAGGTATGTCAATTCACTAATGACACATCATTATCTCACAATCAGTGAGCTATAGTCAGGATCAATTCAGCAATAACAGAAACAAACCACAACACCTGACTCTTACAAAACACTAACCAACACCTATGCTTTTTTGAGACATTCTTCCATTACTATTGCCCAAAATTTAAATCACACCCACATGCTGTAACCCATTCTGGGTTACGGAATATAACTCATATGGACAGAGTTATAGAATCACAGATGGATAGAATTGTTTAGGTTGAAACAATTAAGATTATCAAGTCAAACCATTAACCAAGCACTGCCAAGTCCACCCCTTAACAATGTCCCTGAGCACCACACCTACCTGTCTTTTCAACACCTTCATGGATGGTGATTCCACCAGCTTCCCTGGGTTGAGTGCGCACAATTTCTCCCAGGACGAGGTAGTTAGAAGCACATATCCCTCTTCTCAGAGATGTTTTCACCGTTTTCACAGCATTCCTGTTGCAGATGTGCTGGCCATACTACTGTGGGTACCCACATCAGTACTTTCAGTCCCTTAATTCCAGCCTGTGTGCATTGAGACATGCACAAACTGGCTGTGGGTCTCTCCTTGCTGCCCCTGAACTGTGAGGTAGGAAAAAAACCTGATGGCCTTTTCTTTCAATTTCTTTCATTCCATTGTAGGCATTCTTGCAGTCTGTGCACACTATTTGACTCTTCACTACTGCATCTTACAGCACAGGGCGTGTCCTTGGGAATCCTGCTAGGTGCTAGGCAAGGCTGTTTTGTGGCAGTGAGCTCCACATGATCATTACTGATCATTTATTTACTTTTTCACCTTTTGTTAGGTATAATCAAAGAAAATATACAACACTTTGTTAAAAATTCCCTGAAACTCCCTCTAGATATCACCCTGTGAGACATCGGTTTACAGAGAATGTCTTGGTTTAATAAAAAGGGGGAAAAAACCTTTAAAAAATGTTTATTTCAAAATGAGAATATCTTAATTCCTTTTTTCCTTTGCTTCCTCTTGGCTATGTGTCTTCATTCATTTTCATCTTGT
>VYXF01000664.1:62255-133067 GCA_013397295.1 Polioptila caerulea
AAATTTTTTTTTTTTTTTTTTTTTTTTTTTTTTTTAACAGAGGAGCTTAATAAACACCAGCTGGACTCCAGGGAGGATTTATTTTGATTTTTAAAAAATATTCATTTTGGACATCCCTGCAAATGCCATGGACTACTATAATACTCATGCTTTAAAGAAAATACACTGATCTGAAAAGCAAAAATTCTGTGATTGGCACTCTAATAAGTAGAGCTAGTGAGTATAAACCCTAGTCTATGTTGTACTTCTGTTGTCTTTGTTGTGGTTGCCACCATTATATATGAGTGTTTAGCAGCTAATTGATGAGTAAAGTTCTCTTCCAGATAAGATACTTTTGTGTGGAGATAGTAGTCATAAATTCCATTCTGTTTATTATGGAAGATTTTAATCAAGCCAGTAAACCTCTTGATTCAGTCAGTCATGAAGTAGTTCAAACAAGTGCTGATGCTTCCTGCAAGTGCAGTCAACTTGTTCATCTCCAATGAAAGGGCTTTTTTTCCCTGCGTGCTGTATGACTTATGCTTAAATAGTTAGAAATTATTCCAGCAGTTGCTGAGGCACCTAGAAGGGAAATCTCTAAGGTATTTGAAGCCTTATGTATGAATTGCTTTGAAGAGCAGAGTTCACTGACAGCCAGGGGAGCAACAGATATGTTTATAGTTCATCTTGATACATGGGAGAGGTCAGTAACTAGCTGAGACTGTGCATTATTTTCTTCCATTCAGCAATACATGCAATGAAAAACAGCAGTGCAGTGTAGAGGTGAAAAATGCACATGTCACCATAACTGCACTGTTCTGTGGAAAAGTGAGGAAAAGATTCCTAGGTGCTGGAAGAGCAAGAAGATAGGATGAATAATACAATGTTTACAGGAAGATATGTGTTGATATGGTAAAAAAGGGTTGGTTTTACAGAAAATGTCTTCAAAGGCATCATCTGCAAATATGAACTTGAGCAGAAGCATGTGCAAAATCTGATGTATGAGGTCTATTTGAAATGTCTAGAAAATGAGGAACTTCTATTAAAGTGAGACCAGTTTGTGAATCCTCTTTATATATACACTAGATGGGAAAATATCACGGAAGAAGAACTAGAACCACAAGTTAAATTGGTCATACAGCAGACATAACTGTGGCTGAATTAGCAACTATGAACAAAAAACAAATACTAGAAAAAATCTAGACCCAGAAGAGTAGAGGACAAATGACCTCTGAACCAATTTCAAGATGTAGCTTATGTTCCGAAAAGAGATTCTGTGAGTTAAAATGTACGAAGAACTGGAATGACCAAAAAGATTTCTCTCTGTTATGCATCACTAAACTTTTCTTCTAAATCTGAACTGAATGGATGCCAAACCTTTGATCTGATGATCTGCTAATCTCTTGCTAGCAACTTTGAAGGAAGACAGAATGGAGGAGAGATTGATATGGGTCCCTCATGCGTAACAGCCTCAGAGAAGAGCATTTTCTTTCCTTGTATTCTTTGGGATCTGATGGGATCATAAACATATGAATTATCACAGACTCACAGTTTAGACACTGTCTGTCTTGCTGCCCATCTTTTGCATTTCCAGGCAGTAGATATCAAGTAAGACACGTAAACATAAGCAATGGAGTGGAGAAAAATATAAGGGAAGGACCTAGGGATCTAAGTCCCATTTTTTATCTTAGTCTTCTGAAAATTTCGGGGCCTACTAAGAGGTGCAGACTATTAGAAACTCACAATCCCAAGTGTTTTAATTTTTTTTCATAGATATTTTTTCAGGCACACTTTTTTCTGTTGAGCTGGGGGTTGCTTTCCTCAATTTCAAATTACTTTTTTAGCACTTAACTCAGGCTACTCCTCTTTTCCTCTCTGTCCTGATGCTAAGTTTATGTTCTAAAATTTATATGTGATTGCCAGTTGATTACCTTTACTTGTTAGAAACCTTTTTCCTCACTTACTTTCCTCCATCTCTTCTTATTATTCTTGACTGAGACAGAAATCATGTCTTTTTCATCATATCTGTAGAGAACCTCACAAAGACAGAACACTAGATAAATAATCATTATTGAGGATGAAAAGATGAAGTAAAATTGTCCAAAAATAATTCTGCATTTTAGAGCAAATTGAGGTCATCTCAGCTTTCTCAGTCACCTAGGCAAACTTCTCCTCTATGGACCTTTGTGGAGAAAAAGAAGAAAAAGAGGCACCAGGTCTGCTTTTTTCAAACACAGATTTCCAGATTCTACTTTTTGCTGTGTTCACTGCCTCCCTTCTTTGGCCATGCCATAGCATATTTACCTGCCTAGGTGGTTGTTTGTCTAATAGAAAATCACAACAGATCTAAGAGCCTTTCCCCCCCCCACATTTATATGATAAATATTTGCATATGTATTAAAAATGAAATCTCTAAATCGCACAAAACATGCGAAAATAATTTTTGATCTGTTTACACAGTCAGCCAGCATATTGCTAATAACACATTGAACGGCATCTCTAAACCTCCAATAAATTCAGTTTGTGGAAGAGAAAGTGTACTAAGAGGTTGTTTTTCCCACAGATTCATTCAATATAGAACAAGGAAATGCATAATGAATAGAATACTTTCTTTAGAGGCCAAAGGATTCTTCCACATATCTAGAAAATTTACTATAATGATCCAATTTATACAAAGATGGAACTTTTGTAGGTTTTGGGCCTTTTTTAGCATCTTAGGTTTTCAGTCTTTCTCTGAATTTTTATTATTGACGAAGAATTTTAGTTAACTTTTGATTCAGGGTTTTTTTAAGTAATGTATACTTATACCAACGTCTCTCAAATATTCAGCCAACAAATGTTTTTAATCATGAGCCAGCACAGTTATATTGATTATCTAGCAAAGTCTATACTCTTGATTAGGGATCATAAAAGCTTTCTTTTCCCCCTTCTATATATAGGGCATGAATAATTTCTGAAAAATACTCCCAGTTCCACAGCATTTCAAGTTTTAGAAACCCTTATTAGGAAAAATATTTTCATCTTACCCTAAGGTCTTCATCCAAGCACCTCTAATACCAACGTTGCTGCATCAGTTTACAGACACTATGGCAACATGACCTAAACTTTTCTTTGATGATCTATTCTGTAATGAGTTACCAGCATAATCAGACATAGAACTCAAAGGAATTGTTCTCCATTTCACATTCTATTCCATGTAAAGAATTGAGTAGAACACAATTCTTATGTTTATCAACAACAGCATCTATTTTTGAACAGTTATTATAATGTAGAATTTTCACAAACTCATCATCTGCCACTCTGTAATAAAACTACGCCAGTCCCTTGGCTGACATCTCAAAAGACATGCACAAATAAATTCAATGGAAATATCACCGGTTTATTATTCCTAATTTTAGGGCAAGTTTAAGGAAAAAAACATTCTATTAGTTTTACTTCAAAAAGGGCCACTCAGAGAGGCTGAAAATCACTTCTTTTATGTTTCCTTTTTTGTGTGGTTTTTTTGTGTTTTTTGTGGTTTTTTTACTATAGATCAGAAACAAATGCAGAGGGAGAAAAGGCGCAGAGCATAAATATGGTTATCTTAAGTTCACTTGAAATTCTCTGACAGGAATCCTCTACCATTCCTCAGCTCTTCCTAAAGGACTTCTTAAAGTGCAAACCCAACCACTCATAGCCAATGTTTCAAGACCCCAGTCTCTCCACAGCCACACAGCTGCTGAACTGTCACAGGGGCACAACAAACCCTTGAAGTTCACTGCTCTCTCCATTGACCAGTGTTTGTGAATTTAATAACAGTGACCCATCATGTGGCATCATGGCACCCGATATCCCAGGAAAATGCAAATCTATGTGTCCCACATATCGGGGAGAAGTGAGTATGAAAGGTAGGGCTATTGAGAAATGTAACATAATTGAATACCCTTTAAAAGACAAAACTCCTTATAGCATTACTTAGGCAGTAATTTTGATTCAAATAATGTCAGTAACATTATTTAAAATCCTTTTAGATAAGAACACCAACCCCCGCACTCATCTCTTCATCAACTGACACCTGTCAAGAAGAAACTGTGGGGGGAAGGACTGCTCTTTAAAAGGAATTTGAATAATGTTAATACATTGCTCAAAAAAATTTGGCAGACACTTTTCTTCTTAGCAGCTCTCTCTTTGACCTACATGTGCTTATGCAATACCCTTGAAGAAGAACAAGGAACATATCTAATACTTCAGATGGAGTTAAAAATTTATTTTTATTTTGCAAGAAAGAGAACTAGTGGTAAAGTAATGTTAAATTATTTAAGCTTTCCTGAAAAAATAAAGCTATATGAATGACATGAATAACATACTGTAGTATGTTATAGATTGCAAAAATATTGCATTTAGAATCACAGAATGATAGAATTTATTAGATTGGGAAAGATTTTTAAGATCATTGAGGACAAGCATTAATCCAAAACTGCCAAGTCCACCAGTCAACCATATCCATGCCACACATTCATATCTTTAAATCTTTGGGTATATTGGGGGGTTTCAGCTCAATGGGCACATACAGGCAGATGTTACATGACCTTCTAGACACTGTCCTGACATGCTACCTGTGTTGCATGAGTTGCAATACAAGACCTCTGTTGGTCTCCATGTGTTTGGCAACAGCCCCGCCACATTCAGCTCCTCATTTGTCTACAGTAGAAGCTGCCAACAGAGCAGAAATGAGCCAGGTGCATGGGTATGTAGACAAGAAGGGTTTACATTTGTACTTCTTTCCTCTCTCATCAATGAATGTATGAGTAGCCATTTCCTATTCCATCAATCTCTGCCAGTACACTGAAGTATCAAAGCTGTAGTGACTCGTTCAGTCTGGGAAAGATAAAGTGAACATATACTACTTTGACTTTATCACAGCTCTGTAATTCAATTGTCTATGTTTTTTTTCCTTCTCTTTGGTTTTGACCTTCCTGATTTCATAGAAGTATAAGCTTACATTGTCCAAGTGCAGCTATCTGAAGTTCTTTCAGTCAAAACAGATAAGGAAGCTGCTATTCAGTACTTCTGAGTGACCAGAATGGTTTAGTTTTATGTTCCAGTGATTACAATCCCTAGTGGTGAATTAAGACTTCTGGGCTTGCATCTGTATAAGCACTTAGAATAAGGTAGTCCCTGTCCCTTTGTAGAGAAAATGGACAACATTAAAGGGAAATGTTTGATAAACATTTAGATTTTGGGTCTGGACACAGGAATTTCATCATGCAAAGAAGCTGCCACCACATGAGACCTACGTTGGATTATCTCCTCAACTCTTTACTTTAGAATTCCCACAAAATCAAAGGAGAAAACAGGGCATATCTAGATGGAAGCTGATCTTAAGGTGCTCTATATTCCTAAGGTTGTTCAAGTGAGCAGCCCAGTTTCTCTAAAGTTGAAAGCAGAATTTAAAGAAATCACTGTAGATACAAGCATCTCCTCTACAGGCATTTAAAAATTAAGTAAGATAAACTTATCTCACTGGACATCAGCAACTTCCTGGTAGATCTCCAAGGATATGTGCTTACACCACGGCAAATGTGCATAATCCAAGAACAAATTATACTGCCAATGAATCCATGACATTGTACTCCAAAGCAGACATAGATATGTGTGTGAACAGGTAGCTTGGAACACTGTAAATCTTTCCATGGTGCATGGATGTTTAAAGAACAGATAGATAGCACAGTAAGAAAACTGTAAGTGCTTTGTACCACTTCTCTTAAAGACATAAAATTGATATTGTCATCATTAATAGAAGCAAAAACCCAGGAAAAAAGACTAGAAACCACTGGAGTAGGACAACCTTTTTACAGTGAAATCAATTAAATACATGCTACTCTCTTAAAATGCACCACTTCATTTTAAGGAGCTTAAGGTATGAATAACAAGGCCATAAAATGTTAATAACTATAATAACTGTAGCTTCTACGATATTTTTTAACTGTGCGGAACTGTAATGTGACAAGTAACAATAAAAAGAACTTGCAGACATTATCTGGGTTAGGAAAGGTTGAGAAATTTTACTGAGAAAGCTCTGCTCTTTCATCTCCTTGACCTTGAATGAATAAAGGTCCAGAACAGTGAAGTGACCAGGTAGTTTTTTCAAGCCACGCCTTAGGAATAGCCATCATATTTATTTTGTTACTGCTGTTTATATTACTGTAATGCCTAGAGGCCTCGTCAAGAGCTGTTGTGCTAAGCACTGAAAAATACAGATTAAAATGACAGTATCTGTCTCTCAGAGCTTGTATGTAAAGTGTAAGGGAAGAGAAAACAGCCTCATGCAAAGAGACAGGACGACAGAAGGAAACATTTTCTTTCTTGGCCAGCCTGATAAGCAATGGCCAATTTCTTGAGGTTTTTTTTCTTTTTCAGCAGGCTCAACGGTAAAGGATTTGCAAGAAAGTAAAGCTTTGTGGAAGATTTTGGAAGGCTCCTGTCAGACAAAGAGGCTGTCTGGTAGGGATTCCAAAAATGTATTTTATATGCGTGGAAGCAGTCTGAAGGAGGTAGGAGACTGAGCTATTCCATCCAGAATGAGAAAGGTCCTTTGGAGGATATATGGAAAGAACAGAGCCAGGGGAATTTGGACCCATCAGAATCAATGAAGGGTAAAAAATTTCAGATGTGCTGTAAATGGATAGCAAGCCAAGGAGAACAGGATGTGGTGTTCAAGCCTGTTTCTGGAAGCTTGAAAAATGTTCAACATTCCTTCTCTGCTCTGCTGCTTGTGGGCACACATCTAATAGGAAGTAGAGGAATCTTGGGAAGTATTCATCATTGCTTCAGTCAAAGGCATGAAAAATACAAGAGACTTGTTCTACCTTTGAGAATCACATGTCCAACACAGAGAGAAGCACCTAGAAAGTAGTTTCACCCAAATTTATGTGCAAGCTCTCAGGGTTTGCTGAAATTGATAGCCCAGTTAAGGTGAGGAGCTGGACCTCCATGTCCTCAATTCCAACCAGGAGCAAGTCTGGGCATGTGCCCCAAGCAGGCACGTGTCTGGTCACGTGAAACAGCACATTCTGGCAAATTCAGTATTTACATGGACACAAACAGCACCAATGGCCTCATTCTGTTCTTTGGCAGGTGGAAAACCCATTAGTAGGAAAAAAAATCTTTATGTATTTATATATACAATATGTATCCATTCAGTAAGGGGACTCAGTCTGCCCAGTAGCTGACACTGGATCGCCAGTTTCCCTCTTGCCACCTCAGTGTTAACTCTGTCAATTCCCAAACACTAAACTCTCTTCAGTATTTGGCCTGTACCCCCAATCCCCCCAGGAGCCATATCATGGAATTGTAGAATCATGTAATCATAGAATGGCTTGGGTGGGAAGGAACTTTCATCTAGTTCCAGCCCTCATGCCAAGGTATCCCCTGGTCAAGGAAAACTTCCCACTTGACCAAGGCACTCAAAGGCCCATTCAACCCAGCCTTGAACACTTTCAGGGATGGGGCAACCACAGCTTCTCTGGACAAACTGTGCCAGGTGCCATCACACTCAGCTGTCACACCTCCAGTTACACAAACACCCCACCAGCTTATGACCACTTCACCCTACTCACCAGTTAGCCTGATGTGATATTTACTGGTGTTGGCACACTGCCATATGCACTTGCACTTGCTCCAGTTGCTGGTACCAAAAACACAAAGCTCCAGAATCAACAGATGTGTCTGATAACGCTGTACCTTGTTCTGCTTAGGGCTGCTGCAAAGCAGTACTTACAGACACCTTTGCAGAGGCAATCTGAGAAAAGCAGTCCATTGTTGCATTCATTCCTCTTGGCAATGAGAAAACTAAATTACCTATTATGACAAAATTGCACTTTTTACCTGAGAAACTATGACACAGGAGAAGGAAGCTGGTGTTTGCTGCTTATCCTCAGAAGCACCTAAGACTGCCTCTCCTATCAGCAAAAAGAAAAAAGTCAACCCAGAAGGATCTGTGCACAATGCAATCATCTTCCATTCAGAAAACACAAGATGAGGAGTCAAAATACATTGTGCACCACCACCTTTTTGAAATGCTGGGTTGTCACAGTCTGTGAGGCACAACTTCCCAGAGGAACAGCACAATGGTGTCGTGTCCTGCCCTCCTTTGGGACATGTCTCATTTGGGAAGCAAAGGGAAAAGAAAACTATATTTTCTCTGTTGCAATAGTAAGCAATGTTTACTTCCACTGTCATCTCCTGTTGCACAAAGGAGTGGTCACAGGAAAAAGAATAGACCAGAAGAGCCAGGAGTTTCCCATGACTTATACTCAGTTCATAGAATCACGGAATCATGAAATGGTTTGGGTTGGAAGGGACATTTAAGATCATCCAGTTCCAGCCCCCTGCCATGGGCAGGGACACCTTCCACTAGACCAGCTTGCTCAAATCCCCATCCAGCCTGGCATTGAACACTTCCAGAGACAGGGTAACCCCAACTTCTTCAGGCAACCTGTGCCAGAGCTGCACCATCCTCACCCTAAACTTAGTAGGACAGATCCTGTCCCAGTTCCTCTAAAAGACCTTTAGAATTATGGGATCATTAGGTTCAGAAAAGTCCTCCAAGATCATAGAGTCCAAATTTTGTCTGAACACCACCATGTCAAATAAATCATACCACCAAGTGCCACATCCTATCATTTCTTGAACACTTACACTTTACAGGCTTTGCATCTCAGAACATGGGCTGAGGTGGCCCATGGCCATGCTACCTCACCATAGGTCTTAGCCAGTATTTACTGAAATGTGGCAAGCACTGGGATAGTATTTTTGTGCAGAGCACAGGCAGATAAAACTCATATCTTCACTGCTTTTGTCCATGTATCTTTTAAAGATTTTTAATCTGTCACAAATGACTGCATGCTAAATATCGAGGCAGATAGATTAGTTACATGCCAACCCAAAGAGAATTAATCACCTCTTTCTATAAGAATTTGTTTGCATGGGAGATTGCAGGAAATTAATTCCAAATTAATTTTTTAATGGTTTAATGAAGCAATGTAAATACATATTATTAGGAAATCAATGTGTGTATGAATTAGCTTACTTAAGTCACTCTACATTCATATAGTTATGTAATTTGGATAAGTTTCCATGATTTTTGCTGTGGATGTGAGGCCCAAGCATTTTAGAAGTGACAGATCTCTTTGGACCCATCAAAAGCCATGCTCCAAAATATTAACAGTAGATTTAGTCAGAGATGTTTCCATTGAAAATTCCAATCTGTATGTAAAGAGAAAAAAATCCAGAAAGTGGTTTTGGGATGAAAAATCTAAATACAGAAAAATTCCAGTTCTCAACAAAACAAATTCTAGTTTGAGGATGTAACCCTTTCAAGTGGGGTTTTTTTTTTTGGTTGTTTGGTTGGTTTTTAATTTATATAGCAAGAGACTTTCAATTAAGAGGGAAGTATGGTCATTTTTAAGCCTTTATAAGTCACATAATTCATAAATCAGAATAAAATTCATTGGAAGACAAAACTCAATCTTTTTACAGTCATTCTACCATCTCTAACGTTTCTAGAAGCACTGAAGTCAGTGGCTCTGACCATTTAGAGGAGATTTCAGGACAAATTCTAAGATCTGTACCTAGATACTTCACAGTATTCAAGCAGCATTGCCTCCAGGCTTCTGCTTTTTCTTTTGTTTCTGATGTGTTTACTGCAGAACCAAGTGAAAAGAACACATCTCCTTCCACTGGGCTGAAATACCTATCAGGCAAAGAAAAGCTTGAAGGATACATACCCACATTTTCCCACTTTGAATCTAGAACTTTACTCCTAGGAAAATGAAGTTTCATAAAATCCAGCAAATTATTTATTAAAGGTCAGCTGAGAACAGAAGGAGGGACAATTCTCACCTCTGGAAATACCAGGGGAAATAAAATAGAGGGGAAAAAACAAGCATGCAAATGTGACAATAAATGATGATGAAAATGAACTAAGAGAAGACTTGGTCCTCTTTATCACCAGACAAATCTGGCTGTCATCATGGTAGTCTCAGGTCATCTGGGACACTCAAGACCCCATAGTGTACTAAGGAACAAGGTCAGCAAATTAAGATATTGTAGAGGGAGGAATTCACATTTAAGGCAGACACTCAAGGTTGCAGATGTGTGCACCTGCCTGGTGACACTGGGCTCATTTCACAGAACTTGGACACTCCAAGGGTGCAAATGAACTCATCACACACATCCAAAAAAGGTCAGATGAATCATAGCAAAGAAATATCTCTCTCCAGTGAGAAAAAAATTATCTTCAGTGACCAGCTAAGGTGGCAGACTCACCACAGACAGATACAGATGACAGCAGTCTCAGCCTTTCATCTTCAAACACCCAAAACAAATTGTTAACAATAAGTGAAGTACAATTTTATATTTTTTTCACAATGCTTTCTATCTTCCTATAGAAGTGATCACCCTGCAATTGTTGTGTGTAAAACATCTCATTAACCTCCAAGGGTAGTGATTTCTTATTCAGTAGTAATTAGGTGAGTTTATACTGTGGAAATGTTACAGATGGACATTTAGTAATTCTGCAAAGGGAACAAAAATTTGAACAAGGAAAGTAGCAATTAGGTGAGTTTATACTGTGGAAAAGTTACAGATGAACATTTAGTAATTCTGCAATAGGAACAAAAGTTTGAACAAGGAAATGTCTCCAATTTCTGATGATGATGGATTTAGGACAGATATAAGTCTCATGCTTCAGGGTCACCTATTCAAGCTTTGCTTAGCACAGATGAACTGTTACTAAGTACAGACTAAAATGAAATCGTTTGCCATTATTATTTAGTTTTTAATGGCTCTGTATCAAAACTACCTCCACACTGCTGATGACATTACTTGCTAACCCACACATGTCACTGTTCTGCCCATAAATTAAAACATGATGCAATAGCTTGTGGTTGTAGCTTGCAGTATTGCCTACACAGCCCATGTGAAGAGTAGTACATGTTAAATCTGTGGATTATATCTGTAGATTGTTCTTACAAAGGATCATATTTTGTACCTAGGAAAAGTGGAAAAATCCCATGTCTGACATAATAAACATGTCATATTTCATAATGGCATATAATAACAGGACAAGGGGGAATGGTTTCCAACTGAAAGAGGGTTGGTTTAGATTAGATATTAGGGAGAAATTCTTCACTGTAAGGGTCGTGAGGTACTGGAACAGGTTGTCCAGAGAAGCTGTGCCTGTCACATCTCTGGAAGTGTTCAAGGCCATGTTGGATAGGACTCTGAGGATGCAGATCTAGTGGAAGGTGACCACGTCCATGGTAAGGTGGTTGGAACTAGATGATTCTTAAGGCCATTTCAAACCCAAGACATTCTATAGTCCTATAATTCTATAAATGGAATTTCGGTACATATACAGGTCAAATGTACCTATGCTGCAATTCTGTTGTAATACTGATTATTTGATCATTCTGTGTATTAAAAAAAGTGAAAAGTTGCTGTTCTATGTTGGCCCATTACCAAAATATAATTAATCAAGTTGCAAAATGAAGAAAAGTAAGAAACATTTAATTTTACTTGGATTTATATATTCACAGAGGAAATTTTATAAAAAAATCCTCTTTAATAACAGTGGCAAAATATTTAAAGCAACTACCAACAATCTATCAATTAATGGCTTATTGTTGTTCTTTTTGGCCTTCAGTTGGTGTGGGTGTCTTAATATTTACCAAGCAAACTGCATCGTTGCCACCAATTTCAGAAAAGTTCTAATCAGCCATTTAATCAATTTTCATAGATTTAGGTTTTATTATCAATGAAGCACTTCTGTCTCCCTACTTCATTCTCTATTATGTTTCTGAAAAAAATATTTGCTTGGGGGGATATGTTTTCTGGAATTACTGGGATGTATTACTGGGACACATTGAAAGGATGGAGAGAATGGGGAGTGACCAAAATGAATACATTTAATTGAAAGAAAAGAAAGACAGGAACTTTGTCTGAAATGCACAAACTCAAGAATAAATGAAATGCTCCAGCACTCTTTCTTTCAAAGAGTCTTCACTCTGAGAAGAAGAAATGTGTGATTTAGCCTCTGAAATGCAATCTTATTTTTTGAGTAAACTTTGGTGAAACTAAATATAAAATTCACATAACTTCACTGTTGATATTGCCTGCAGCATTTTGTTTGGTAATACTGTCACTCATTATGCCCTTCACAGGAAAAATTAGTTCTTAAATATACTGACTCACCTACTGGCAGACAGTGTCCCTTTCCATAAATAATATATTTCAGCCTTTACTTTCCATATGTCATTATTGACAATAAAAGTAAAAATAAATCCTATGTATTTTCAGTATCACATACATTCAAAAAACTGTGTTAAGTCACTTCTTGTGCTAAAGAGAATTTTGCAGCTGGCCAAAAGTGATGCAGCATTTGAGGCGTGTCTGATAAATCATTTTGCATCTTTCTCACCCATGTCCCACAGGATGGGCTTCTGTTTCTTAAACTAAATTGTCTAGTATTAAAGAAGATTCCCTGGGATATCCCATTTGGTTTAGAGTTGCTGTTCCAGAAGTTGCTCGGTCATATCTACCCGCTCCATGGGAATGTTTTGGATAACCTGGCATGTCTAAAGCACCACTTCAGTATTTAGGCAATTGAATTCTTTCCCCTCTTTCCAATCCAGCACTGTAACAGCATCCTTATCAACAAGAAAATTTATGAGCTGAATGATGATAAGCATAAATTCATACACGGTGGGCAAAAGAAACTCTAAGATGTGATAATCTCAATATTTATATACAAACCATGAAGCCTGGGCAGCTACAGGCCCTCTGTCTACCTCCAGGCTGTTTCAGAGATTGGAGCACATGCCGTGAATATGAAAAGAAATTATGTTTTCCTAATTATTCTTATACAGTTCCTCCATGTGACATTAAACTGTGCATTGCTGCTGGTGTCTTTTCTTTTGAGGAAAGCCTTGAAATTAAAGAAAATATGATAAGGATTTTGTACCATCATACAAGCAATTTGCAGTCCTACTTTGTCATCTAAAATTCACTCTTACTTTTGCTCTTGTCTTATGGCTGATTGTTCATATAAAATGATTCTGAGATTTTTCATGCACTTATTTATATGCTGTGTCCACAGAAATGTAGGCTTTTAGAGCCTCTTCAGGGAATCCTTTAAGAAAAAGGGTCAAATCAAGAAATTTTGTCCTTGTAAATATTATAGTATAATATCTGCAATATTGCAAAAGTATTAAAATGTGCTTTGGACTCCAAACAGAGATGAGGAAGATAAAGTTGTCCTTCTCCCACATGCAGTGGGCTGTATTCGGATCACATTTGCCCCAAACAACTTGTAGATTACCATAAGAAGTGTAGAAGGTGACATTTTGTGGCCTGCAATGGATAGAAAATCTATCCTAATAACAACAAATTTAGCAATTTCTTCTGGCTGGGGCATATTCAAAGCAGTGAATTGTTTAAATATGCCCATATGCCCATATGTTGTTTTATTTTTGTTTTTTTTAAATGGGAAAGGGTGAAAATCTTTTAGAATTATCTTAATCATATTCAAATTTGGACAAACAACCAAACTGTCTCTCAAAATTCAGTGCTGATAGACTTTGCTCCTGTGGTAAGACATTTCTTGGTGTAGGAGTGTAAGTAGTGCCAAATATCTTAGTCCAGAAAATTAAAATTTCAAACTTTTTCTTTTGTTCTAGTACATGAGACAATATAGGACACATTTAGATTTCTAGTTTTCATTTGATTTTATGTGCATGTGGTCTTGTAAATTATTTGCACTTAATACTTCCACAGCACTTTCATTTTTAATGAATGTCTTCTAAAATAAAGCATTGAGGTTTATATATACAGCTTCTTCTCACAAATCACTGGCTTATTCTAAATATGGAGGTAGAGTATACAACTGGAGAAGTCCTTCCTGCTTTAAAAACTGGGAATTTAAAATACATAGGGATGGTCACACCTCTTGGCGTGTTCCGCAACAACAATTTTTCAAAATGCGTTAACGCACAGAAAAACCCAGGAAAATTACGAAGAAAATAAAATCCAGAGGCAGAAACTCTTCTTATTCAACTTTAATCAACTGAGTAGACTAAATACAGGAAAAGAAAATGCTGTATTCATATTACTTAATCATGGGGAGCAGGGCAGGATTTGGTTAGCTGCATATAGGCCTTGGGTGATCGGCCAGCGGTGCAGCACATCCCAGCTGGACTCCAGCCCTTTCTCTAAGGGGGTCAGGGTTCCTTGTGTCTTGTTTCCCATGTGGAGAGCATCCATATGATTGGTGGGAGGCATCTTTTTCCCAGAACTCTGCTGGGAATTCCCTGCAACCCAAGAAGGGGTGCAGGGGATCCTGGGATCTGTGTTCAGTGATTGTTACGTCCTTTCACTGGATGTGGTTGAGAAGCAGGAGATGAGGATGCTGCATTCCAGACTGGTGCAAAGTTATTTCTTCCACTTGAGCAACAGAGCTGGATGGAGCAAACCAGGAGAGAAATGGGCTTATACATGCACTGGGAGCCACTGGGGCAAACACAGAACCAGGGGCAAAATGCTGAAGAGGAGAAAAAGGCTCTCAACCCAGAGCTTGTAGAGGGAAAGTGGGAAGAAAGGGGCCTCCCTATGGAACAGATCAACAGAGATAGTTTTTGTTTCAATTTCTTTTGCATTTTAAACAAGTTCTGTGGCTTCTCTGTTTTTTCTCTGTTTTACAGAGTTTGATGATCACCTTGATATTCTTATAAAAGTTAGATCTAGATTTGTCAAGCCTTTGGTGTTTTTGGGGCCCTTTGTTTAAGAAGGAGGTGTTGACAAGCTTTAAGTCCTGGCTGACTCTGGGACACATCAAAGACACTTTCCAGACCCAAAGAGAAAATTACCCCCTTAAGCAGGACACCATAAAGCCACTATAAATATCTCAATTTGACACACACCTTTTCTTCTCTCTGCCTCCCCTTCCTTTGCTTGGCAGCTCTTGATCTCCTTTACCTTCCCAGAGCTGCTCTTTCTGTACCCCAAGAAGTCAGGTTTTCCTGGGAATGAAGATATAAGCAATAACGTTCCTATCATATTTATTCTATAGCCTACCTCATAGTCTTACACTGCTCTGAGATAAGATGAATGATTACATAAAGAGAGGGGTTGTTTCAAGTGAGTCTCTCGGGAGCCACGGATATTCCTGAACCAATCTGGGGTGGTTGCTATAGAGAATCATTAACCCGTCATTACGGAATAAATAACATGAGAGTCAGGAGAAGGTCATACCAATCCTGTCTCTTTTTGTAAACTATCTTTAAAGTGTCTGGTCAATGTCACGTCTCACCTGCTCACCTACACAGCCGTTTGCATTTCTGCTCTATCTGCTTATCCTGCAGGGCAGTAAATCTGCAAAGCAATGCCATCCCTATCATGCAGCTGTAGCATTGCCCTGTACCCTCACTGCCTGCCCAGACAGCTATTTTCTGTAAGAAAAGTCTTCATTATTTCTAATGAAGGAGTTTAAATTTAAAGAAGAATAATGTTATCATTACTATTTAAATTCTTTATTACCTTATTTTTAATACAAACAAATGGGCACTGGCTAGTGAGCTAAGATAATTTCAAGAGGATATTTAGCCACAGAAAAGACACATTTGCAATAAAAAATAACTTTTCTTCCATTCTTGATCATTGCAATTTCCCCTCAGATTTTCCAAGCTATTGTCCTGTTTGTGTTACAGCTTTTTATAGCTAATATCACTGTCAAAGTTGCAAAGTGCTTGCATTTAAAATTATCTCTCCTGGCAGATGCACCTGAAACAGATGCAAACTGTTCCTCTAAAGAACTAAATATCTTGGTCTTTTCCCTTTATTTACACAGGGGAAATGGCTTTCACCAGCCTTTTTGGGCAAAAAGCTTATTTTATCCTTTTCTTTCAAAGGTCATATTTGTATGAAACTAAAGCAGTCCCTTAGGACAAGGAGGAACAAAAGTTCCTGCCTGTCTAAACCTGGTCATTGAACAGAAATATCAGTCCATGAAGCCTGTGCAGTTTGGAAACCTGATCAGTTTTAACAAGACAAGGCTGTATTTAATTGCAACTGGACTGACTTTAGCAGTTGGGCTGGGGAATAAAATTTCCATGCTATTTATAAAAACACTCAAAACATGATGTGCAGTGCATTGTGCATCTGCCTAATGTCAAATAATCTGTACTCCATAGAAGTTTCCATTCTTGTTGCCCAGCAGATAATGGTGGATAAACAGGTGGGGCAGGGAATGGTTTTTTGAGGTTAGGGAGAGGTTTGGGAGTGGGGAGTGATGATTTGGGAGGTACTTAGACTATTCATAAGATTCAAAGTTTGAGGGAATTGATAATGGTTGGACTCAATGTTCTTGGAGGTCTTTTCCAACCTATATGGTTCTACTCCATGAATAATCATAGACAAAAACCTGAAGAGAAAACCTATAAAATTTCCAAAGACTGATATTTACTACAATTCTAGTTTCTTTTTCTCCCAACTGGAATTCTATTTCAGAAATTAATAATTTCAAAATAGTGATGGCATTTGAAATGGAGGAAAAATGCTAAAATGGACAGTACAACTTTTGGCTAAATCAAGTTTTTTATTGGCCTGATTGCTATTTTCAATGGAAATACACATTACATGGTAAGAAAGTGTGCGTTTTGGTTTGGTCCAAAAAGGATACAAAGTGAGTTTACATATATGCATATAAATGTTATGTATGTATGATATTTATTCATTTATTTTTTCATATATTTATTTATATCTGAGTATCAAGATTAAAAGTCTCTCATCTCTAGGCTGCAAGTTAGTGCAAATGTCCTGAGCACATGAGATGGAGGAAGGGAGTCTGGAATCCATTTCAAATGTGTCAGCTTTGGAAGGCATGAGCTCCAGTCAGAACAATGTCCGCTTTTAACCTCTGGATGTACAGATATCTGCAGAGCCAACCTGTTGAATAGAATCAAACAATGCTTCCATTTATCCCTTTGATGGGGAATTGTCACTAAAATAGAGACTTAGACTAAATAGTTATGTACAGCTGGTAACTAATGCATGGTTGCCTGTAGCAGCCTGAACAAAGTTTAATGGAGCTTTATTGTTTTTCACAGAGTTCTATTGTTTTCAGCTCTATTGTCCTATAATATCTACTAAGATTATTTTAAATACTTTTGACACTTTTGTTAAAAGAAAAAACACATCTGCTAGTCCTTGAGACCTGAGGGTTTCTCCTTTCCTAGAGTGCAGGATATAAGGCTGCAGCTTTTTCCATTTTGGGGTCCATCCATGAGCAGGGCTGAATATGTAATCCCATGCACTCACTGTGTGAACAGACCAGCACAAACAGGCAACCATACCTTTCATAACACCTGCAGAAACAGCAGCAGTGTAATGTAACATGGACTTCAGTAGTATTGATGGCCCTGTTCTGTGCTTTCTTCTCCAGCTGGTCAGGCTTCAACGTTATTCCTACTTCATATTCCACTGCTTTTCTGTTTTAACATGCTGGTTCTTTTTCTTTTTCGCTTTTGTCTCTTCACAAACAAACAACCTGCACCCAATTGTTTCTCTCTATTGCTCCCAGTTTTGTCAAATCTGAACTCAAAAATTTTATTTCTGCTACAGTTGCTCATGTAATCTCAGCCCTAACCAGTCTTACTGCTGCTGCCATGTGGGCACTGTGTGTAGCCCTGGCAAGACTCTGCCCCCTAAAAGCTTCTAAGCACCCTTGTCTATGTATTTGTGGATTTTGGCTGTGTCTGATCAGACTCCTCCTTAAACATCCATGGAATCCATCCATTCCTACAAGCTTTGGCCAGAGTCTCACAGAGTAATTTTTCACATCCCATGGTTTCTCGTGTCATGTCCAGTGGCTATTTTCTTGCTCAACATAGAGCAGAGCTTAATCACCTGGCTAACATACCTTAACAATTCCTTGTCCCTAACTTTTTATCACTTTTAAGGTTGGATCCAAACCTACCAACCTCAACAGATACCTTCTGTGAGACTTGGATGAAACCTTTAATGCTACTGCCTAACTTTGGAAGATAATTGGGAACCTTTAATACTAAAAGAGTGAGCAATTTTTTGCTGCCATCTGGGGACAAGTAATTTTCTCTGATCAGTAGAAGTAACCTTCCACATGAAGCAACTCTAGTAATTGGGAATCAGATACCAAATCCATCTGCTTAATGTGTTGATTCTTTGGTTTGACCATCTGGCACTCAGGTAGAGGTGGATTAAAAGCATGATCTTTACAATAAAATTGATTCCCCTTGGGCTAAATTCCCCAGGTAACAGTAGTATCATTATTTTGCCATTGCCTCTGTTTTTGACTTTCAGACTAGAAATTTAAATTTAAAGCTGTTTATGCTAGATTTGTGTTTGTTACACTTGTGTTTAATTTCTAACCAGAAAACAGCAGGAAATGTTTCTTTCTGACATTCCTCACCTCTTAAATTCAATGCAAGACTACAACGGATGATATCAAGATATCAGGAGTGCTCCATAAATCAGAATTAATGGAATTAACATCTCATATTCTCTGGGCTGATTCCTTTTTAGCTGACATTACTGTATCTGTAAGGGTTCTACACATTTAACTCATTAATTCAGACATAAGGATACTACCTAATTAAGTGACAGAGTAGTCCCAGAGAGTCTTTAGAAAAATATTTGCATTCAGGAGTCTCATTTTATAAACTGCTATTCATTAGAAAAAAGTTAAATTAGCCCTCTTTTGAGTAAGGATAATATTTCCAGCATCAAGATTTGGCTGAGGTCAGAATCTATTTCTGGTGTTCACAAGAAAAATTGGAAAAGACAATGCATTGGGTGAACACTGATATATTGATTTAATTTTTTAATCTCTTGGCATTACTCACATTACACAGTCCTACACTTTCTAAGTGCAGTCCCCTTTCCCCTTTTGCCCTCCAAAATTGGTAATGTATTTTTTAATATATTAACAAGGAAGAGAAGAACTACATCATTAAAAGCAAAGTTATTTTTTCTCTGTTGTGAAATGTTATGCTCTGACATTTCTGACAATTTCTTCTTTAAACAAAGTTGCAAATGCATTTCTTTGCTTGTATATGTATCAAGTTCCATGTATTTGTAATGACTGGCATCATGCCATAAAAATAAAAGCCTATAAAACAATTAGGAAATACGCAAGCTAATAATAAATATTAGATTTTTTAATGGACTTTAATTAAATTATTCTTATCTGATTATATATGTTCAAAGTAACTTTTTAGGAGTCAGCTTTTTCCTATATATGTCTATCCACGAAAAAAAAGAAAAAAAAAGGCACCATCTTCTGTTTATTATCAAGGACTAAATACTGCAGAGGAAGAATTTTCTCTTCCTGAAGAAAAATAATAATATACCAAAAAAAAAAAGCCTTAAGAAGCAATAAAAAATCCTTTGCACTCTTTTGGTGAAACACAAGCTTAATCAAACAGTGACAAAGGAGTGGTAGGTTCTAGAGTCTTGATATTTAGTACTTAAACATGGATATCTTGGTTACAGAGAAAGGGTTATGATGAATCCAAGATAATACAGATGGGAAGAGATCAAATTTGAGATTGAGAGCTGTACAGCTTGTCCAGACTGGGATAAATCAATCTCAGTTAGTTTGTGTTTCTAAGTCTAGACAAAGCCTCTGTGGAAGGCAGTAGGGTTTGAAAGAAATGCTCAGCTAGGTGACCCCATGTAGGAATGTCAGCTTTTGTACAGAATGCAGCAATAGGGCCTGGTTGAAAAACAGGAAAAGGAAAATGCTGGAAAATTAACAGCAAGTGGCTTTTGGGAAGTCCAAACATTATTTAACTCTCCAGTGTAAATATTGGACATTTGCAATTGTCTAAATTAGCCTGAATTCAACTAGGAGAAGAAGTGATGTGTATGTCCTACATTACATCATATACTGCAGGACCAGCTTTACCAATGAATTATAACAGATGGTGGAAAACTAGAGAATTCCACTTGAACACTACAGACAACCTGGAATCTGAATTGATAATGAAAAATATTTAAGAAATAAATTCAACCCTGAGTTTTTACCAACTCAAACATGGCCTACACATAGATTTTGCAGGGGAGGCACAGCTGAGCAGATGTGTTTGAAAGTAGATCGCTAGGTTTGGGTGCTCACAAGCCTCACTTGCTTCAGCAGAACTGGAACACTGTCTGTTCCTTCCTGGTTTTGTTGCTTTTACGTGTTGTACTTTGGAGAGCATGATCCCAATTGTCCATGGGCCTTAAAACTTCTACAGAGCTCAAGGAACTCTGATTAATTTAAGCTTCTTTTTGCAGGAGGCAAGTGTGCAGTTTCACAATGAATCCTGAAAAAAAGTTCACTTGAAAGAAAATAACTCTCCATCCAACCTTCAAAAGCCTTTCTGAGCAGAAAGGAAACAATAATGACAACCATATAGGTGTCATAATAAGCAGGTTTATATGCTTTTCTCTGGCTTGGTTTCTTTTCTTTCCTGTATGTTCCTGGGTGGTAGGTCTGAGAATGGCCAGTATGGCCAGTCACAGCACTCTCATGCAGCAAAGTCTTCATCTGTGAACATATAACCAGAATGTCTGGGTTTTTTGGAGGCATGTTACTCACCCCAAAAAAACCAAAAACCTATAAAATGAATGAACCTTTCAGTATAAATGATGCAGTAATGAACTGTCAAGGTTTATAAGTGCCTCTTTACAGACAATTGTGTAACACAGAATTTTACTATTCCCAAGGATACCTTTGACCCAAATTTGGGCCACCAAAAGCCTTGTGTTGTACCACACCATTCTTTCACACAACTTCCCCTCTCAGGAGGTTTGATGACTTAGTTCTCCAGATCCTGTAAATTCACCCTGGCTCATTTAATTCAGTGGAACATCTGAAAACCGCCTGAAACCAACACTTAAAACCTGAGTGTACACTTTTAAATGCATACCAAAAAACTCCCTGCATATTAATTCAGTTCCCCAAAGCCTCCCTTCTAGACCAGTGTTCCTAAACAGAATTTATTTGCCAAATATTTCACAGATCTAAGCAGATTAACTGTTCTGGTTCACAGTTTAAGATGAATTATTATGTCCATGTTTTAACTTTTAATCAAATATGCGTGTACTATGAAACTTGCACATCTTCTCATTCCAATAGAGGAAAAGAAAGAAAGTATTAAGCACATAAATGAAGAGAATTATTTTTAAAGCTTCTTCCCCTTCCAATAAAATAACATTGTATTTTTTAATAAAGGAAATACTATCATTTTAATGTAGCTTCCAAAGGAAACGACTTTTTAAAAAATAACAAAACAACCCAACCCTTCTTAATAATCCTAATAAACCTATTCATGTTCTCAGATGAAAAAATAAAGGCTGCTAATTTTTATCACGATGTTCATTTTGTAATCAAAATTCTCACAGAGATGCTGCCATGTTTGTGCAATGTGGGCCTCATTGTGCTAAGATAAAGGAGGTTCCTATTCATGCCACAGATTGCTTGTCTTTTGAGATATATTTTGTCGTCCATTTAGTCCATTTCCATAGCATGAAAAGAATGGAGAATTGTAATTAAGTGCAGTATACAACACTATAATCATAATTGCTAGAATTATATTCACAATTTTCCTCACATGTTTTGCAGATGCATTCTCTTTTATCTACATGCCATGTAGTTCATATTCCCATTTTGTAGAAGTTGCCATCAATTTGTTGTCACATGTTTTATGTGTCACCGTGTTTTTTTCTCCTCTTCCTTTGTGGAGGAGAACAAGGGTCTGAATCACCAGAAATGTCCTGTGGATTTTGTTATTTCTCCACTTCTCCAAACCCTGAGGGAGACTATCCACTTTGCATCTGGTTTGCTATTTGCTCAGCCATGTACTGGATTATCCACTTTAAAAAACCTGTACAAGGTTCCATCAGCCCATCAGCCTGGAAGTTCCAAAAGTGCAAAGTACTTGTCTCTGGGAACAAATTGTAAAATGCCTTTGGGAATAGAGGTTTTATTAATTGCTAGTGGCATTTGTAGGCCTTATGAACCTGAAGGAGTGTTGCAAATGGCATAATTTGTACCAATTTATAATGTAAATGGAAGGTCTCCATCCGGCTTTAGTATTAGTAATGATCTCCTAGTAATCCATATTTCATAATATATCAGGAATTTTTTTCTTCCCTTGCAAAAATCACTCTATGGCAAGTTAGAAATTATGACATACTCTGGAATATAGGCTTGGTTGTTATTATTGCCTGCTCACCTTCTTGAAGGGACAAAGATCAGACTTCAGCATCTGTGAAATGATGGAGGGAAGAAGTGCAATAGGCCCAGTGAAGCATCAGGTGACATTGGCCTTAATGATCTTGGAGGTCTTTTCCAATCTCAGTGATTCGATGTTTCTGTGATTAACATCTCATTCTGGCACTAGACCTGGACTACAAGCCTGGCTCTCTCATTTCTCCAAAGAACTGGAAGTTTTCCCCCAGATGGTCAGGACATTCGGCTAGGTCACAGGGAATGAAGAGCAGAGGCTACACAGACCTTTCTTCACTGGTTCTCCGTACTTCCTTTCTTCCTGCCTAGTACATAAAGTGTTCTGCATATTCTCTGCAGCATTTTTTTCCCCTCCTTTTTATTTTTTTTAAATCTATTTGCAGAATCTCTCTGCCAAGAAATGTGGCACTGCCTGGATAGCCTCTTGCATCCAGAATAAAATCTTCAAATATATCAGTGGCTACAATTTTGAGATTTTTTTATTGCATCACATTTACTAGTTTCAGAGTACTTGAAACATCTTGCACAAAAAATGAGACAAGTGTATCCAGTGACTGACTTCTCCCCCAGTCCCTGCATGGCTGATGATGTAATCCCATTTTAACATCTTCTTCTTATCATCTCAAAGTCCTCTGAACAAAAGAAATCAAAGGTTACATGTGAATCTTTTAATGGACACATACCAGTCTTACTTTCATTCCCCAAGGTATCTTTTGTTCAAATGTAGTTAGAACTTTAAAACATTGCATGTTTTCTTGCTCTGTTTTTCATTTAAGCTTTTGACTGGCAGACATTTCCTTAGGTACACCTTTTATTCTCTTGAGAAATAATTTGTCAAATTCAGAGCAAATTAGGGGGGTTGTAGTGCTATTTTGTCCTTCAGGAATGCATTTATGTTCCATGTTTATATTCTTTTTTTATAACTGCTAAATGCATAAAATATTAACACTGAAATAGGATCCTTGAGGGACAGTGAGTTGAAAGAACAGTTTGGGATAGAGAGAGGGAAAGCATCCAAGAACAGATATTTGATTTATTTTGTAACTATAACAGCTGAAACACAGCAAACATTTTACAAGGAGCCACAGTGGGTTTATCTTGAAGTCAGCAGAGTCCATAACAGAAGATCAGCAGAGCTGTGTGCTTCAAACACATACCAGAAATGGAACATGTGGTTGGCTTTCCTGGAAAAGGTCCTGGTGGGATCCCGAGGGCTGAGAGTTGCTTCTCCTGGTCACAATGACTACAGCTGTGGACATGTCTCAGTGACGTGCCCTTGCAGCCCAGAAAGCTGACCATCAAAAGCAGAGTGACCAGCAGGATCAAGGGAGGTGATTCTGCACCCCCCTCTGTTCTTTTGAGACCCCACCTGTAGCACTGCATCCAACTTCGGAGCCCTTGGCACAAGAAGGTTGTGAGCCTCTGGAGTCCTAGAGGAGGGCTGATGCCTCTTGGAGGCTGACCTGGAACAGAGACTAGGCAGAGCAAAATGATGAAGTAGGGATTTATTAAAAGGCCTCAATGGGTACACCTGGGCCGTACAAGAGTCCAGCTGGACCACACTCAAGATGTCCCAAAATGGTCACAAAATGGACGTCCGATCATGAGGTCTCACACTTTTATAAGTTCTGGTCCATCAGCATATTAGAATCAATTTTGCAATTATAGCTTCAGGTTATGAAGGTTATGAAGCTCCATCCACCTTGTTTTTTCTTCTCACTTTACTGTTGTTTTCGTTCTTGGGCCTGAAAGTTGTCCTTGGTCCCAAGCTAGAAAGGGAATCATTTTGTCTCTCTACTCTGTGAAGAGAGCTTAGTAGCACTTAATATGAAACCTAAAACTACCTACCAAAACAGCACAGAATCTAAAAAATATAAAAGCTAAAAGTTAAAACATCAGGGCCACAATGATGATCAGTGATCTGAAGAACCTTGCCTATGGAGACAGGCTGAGAGAAGAGTGTTGAGCCTGGAGAAGAGAAAGCTCCAGGAAGACCTTAGAACTCCTTTCGGTACCTAAAAGGAGTTACAAGAGAGCTGGGGAGGAGGGACTTTTGTCAAGGGTATGTAGTGATAGCACAAGGGGCAATGGCCTTAACCCTAGAGCAGGTTTAGAGTAAGAATTAGGAAGAAATTCTTCATTTTGAGGATGATGAGGTACTGGAACAGGTTGCTCATGGAAGCTGCAGCTGACTCATCCCTCATAATGTGCAAGGCCAGGCTGGATGGGGCCCTGAAAAAGCTGGTCTAGTGAAGGTGTCCCTTCTGGCTCAAACCATCCTATGAATTTGTATTTCTATGAACTGTGCCTTCAAATCTCAGTGTCTGTTAGGATTGCATGGTTCAAAGGACAACCTGTGTTAAGATTTGAACTTTGAACCAATGAAAAGTAATTTGCCATCATACAAGGAGTGGAATTGGATGCTCGAGGCAGGATAGTGGCATTTCCTCTTTCCATATCAGCAGTCTCAGCTTCTCAGTCTGTAGTCTTAACCCTCAAATCTGCCCTCTAATGCAGGAAAACATTTTCATGCACATTTTAAAAATAACAATACTTAAGGCAAGAAATGAAATCCGGTTCCCGCCTAGACCCTCAAGGATATCAGAACAAAAGTCAGGTTGCAATTTCTGACTCCAAGTCTTACACACAGGTCATCCCATGCCCCCCCCTTAACAGGGTGTAAACCATGCAGAGTTTCTGTACTGCCCGTGACATGCTCATGCTCCTTTCTCTGCATTTTCTGCAATGAAAACCATAATAAAACATCCATTATGGCACCTTGGAATTCACCCTACTTAAAATACATTTCCTTCTGTGTCTGTGTTTGCTCTGGAGATGAAATAGCAATTTATGTGTGACAATTTTCAGCATCACAATGCTGCTCCTTTAAAGATTGAAGGTAAACTTTTCTGAAATTACCCAGATATTTTGTGCTGCCACTACAAGCTTATGTCTAATTTGCTCTGCTATCCACACAAAAAAAGTCTGTCTGGCAGAAAGCCTTGTTTCTTTACAGGGTTTTGGGTGTTGATGGGTTTGGGGTTTTTTAATTACAGAATCAGACTGTAGCCAATCATTAGACTACACTAAATAAAAAGGTGCTTCTGCTGCATTCAGCACTCAGTCAAAACAAAGGGGAAAGAGCCTTCACTTTCTATGTGAAAATTCACTAATTTATTTTTATCCCATGGTACAGAACTGTAAACAAAATAATTTCATAGTATCCATTTCATTTATCAGTGCTGAGAAATTTCAAAGCTAAAACCTTAAAGCTTTTGTTCTGCTTCATTGATTCAACCTGTATTTTGACATGACATCAAGCCAAAAAAAAGTCCACTTTTAACTGGCAGCATGTGGAGAGTTTGTCTTAATGGAGAGAGGTCTGACCTGGGCTTCAGAGGATATATATTCATTTTCCCTTTAACCTACAGGTTTGATGTGATTTCATCTAACAAAGGCACTAAAAGATAGCACAAAAGTAGGAATATAGAGAGATCATAGACTCAACAGAATTTGTAAGTGACGCTTAGATGGTTCCCAATAGACTAGCAAAACACATTTTTTAAAATAAAAAAATATCCTCTCCAAGGGTGTTAAAGACTTATAGCCAGACTCAGTCTCCAATAGAGAGCTTCTCATTTCATTTTCACTCTCAGACTTCATCTGGGATTAGAAAAAAAATGCCTTGTATTACTTGAAGCTGAGATTTTCATAACTGTCAGGAATTTCACTATCTGCTGGACTTTTTGCAGTCTTTGGAGGTTTGGATATTCTCCACAGGAGACGCTCAATTCTTGGAAGCTTATCTGAAAATCACTGATTATTTGGAAACACAGTGAGCAAGACAGACCTCCATGAGATGTCTAATAATTCCTGCTGGCTTTGAGCACCCTTTCATTCTTTGAGACACCAGTCTGCAAGTGTATGCCAAGAAACAATCAAAACACATTCTTGAAAGTTACATGTAACTTAAAACAAGTAATTTAAAAGTTATGTGATTCTTTGAAGAGCCAAGAAGCTTCTTTGGGTGTCTCATCTTTCCCTGGGCTCATTTAATGCAGCTCATCCTCCACAGAATGGAGGGCAAATATGATCAGGATGATTCAGTGATGTTTTGGGGAAACCTAAGCAAGTTCAGAGTTAGATGGGGAGGAAAAAAATGCTGGAAAGAGTAATTATATAGGAATCATGCTGAGACTGAAAGTGGCAACCCTCAAAGTCATCACCTTTTTGATGCTGTCATACTGCTTTCCATTCTAAAGCCAGACAGAGGTATTTTTCATTGTGCCCATAACACAGAACAAGAGCACCCTGAACTTCCACACCCCTTGAGGTGTAAACCAGATAGTGCTTTAAAGACATGTCTGTCTTTTTCTAACCTGGTATGATCCAGGCTCTACAACAATTGAAAAACTTCTTTTCTCTCTCTCTACTCACAGTCAAGCTGGAAGAAAGAGATATTTATTTGAGTCAAAAACAGGTTAGAAATAGGAAAACCTAGGGAATTAAAGTATTAAAAGCAGTGGCCCTGGAAATGGGAGACCGAGAATATAGATGGAGAGAGGTTAAAGGGAAGAAGGTGGGCTGGGCATTGCGTGTGCATCACAAGGTGTAGGATTCAGGAGGAAGGTAAAATGTTACAGTAGGTCCAAGGTTGATAAGGAAACTGAGACCAGATAACAAGCAAGGAGGGAATAAAATGGACTGGAAGAACACAAACATCGAGAGGGATTATGACTGAGGAGAAGTGTGTGAAAGCAAATCTGGAGTCATTGAAGGGAAACAAGAGGATTCAAAAGGACACTCTGAAAATGAATAACAAAGGAGGAAACTGAAAGTCCGAGGAGGAAGGAGAGAGCCACTCTGGGCTAGAAGTCTGGGAGTAGCACTAGGAAAGACTAGAATAAGAACCTTTCATTAGCAGTGTCATAACAGATCAGGAAGAATAAGCAGCAGTTAAGAAAGGTTGATAATTTTGCTCATCTAGAGAACCCATTTATGCTATTGGTGTTGTCTGAGTGAGGAATGAGCCTCTGTTTGGTCCTATCAGCCCACACAGATAGTGTGCACGCCTATCAGCAGCTGCTTTACTGTCATGTTGCTCCTTTTAACGGGCTGAAGAGATTTTACCAGTGGAAACTCTGCAACTCACATTTGCAGCATAAATGTTTATGGGACTTGCAAAAGGTGTGCCAACCATGCCTTAAGAGACACATCTCTGCTCGTGCTTACCCCTTATACTCTGTGAAATCACAGAATCATAGAATATGCTGGGTTGGAAGCAGCCCACAAGAACCACTGAAATCCAGCTCCTGGCCTTGCACAGGACAGCTCCAAGAGTCACATCCTGTGCCTGGGAGTGTGGTCCAAATGCTTCTTGAGGAGCTGAACAGTTGCCTGCTTTTCTGTTTCTGCCTCCTTCATTTACATGGTGTGGTACTGTGGGAGTGCATCAATGGCCCTTAAGCAAAATAACAGTTCATGGTCAGGAGGTGATTGTCAGAAATTTAAAAAGAGGAACCTACAAACCACTAAATGTCCTTCTGTGATACAGAAAAAAATTTAAAATCCTACTGTCACCCTTGTCAGTGGAAACAGGAGAAATTCCTCCTGCAGTACTGTGGGGGACAAGCTTTGTCAGGAGCATGCAGAACCTGAGGAGGATGTCCTCCAGCTTCCCTGGGCTCCAGATTGAGAATGCTAGTTAGTAAGAGAGAAGGATAGAGATTCAGCTTTACACAGTGTTTGTGGCATGCACCACAATTAAAGGATTAGCAAAAAAGCCTGTGCTTTCTCTGACCTGCTAACACTGAGCTGTAGTGCTCCTCTGCACCTACACGGATGCTATGTTCACATAAATCCACTAAAAGCATCATCCTAATCCACACCTAATCTAGGTGAGAAAAAACTGCACACAAGGAAGGAAAGTTTAATGAAGAGAGCAGGGGAGAAGGAAGTTTAACAAAGAGAAAAGGCGTCCATCAAGACAGTTATACAACAACTGCAACTGCGTAACAAAATGGTAGTAAACTCAGAAGAAAATTCTTATAAAATGTTTATACTTATTAAATCTTTTAGATTAACACTCAAAAGTTCTTATTCTTTAATTTCATTGGATGTAACTAAAGTTTCCAATCCTGCCTGTGAATCATGTAGGTTTTAATACAATGTCAAGGGATGAGATTTTGCTTTGTTTTTACTATTGTAATTTTTGAAAATCTAATAAACTACATGTGAAAACTCTCTCTAAAAACATAATTATAATAAGATTACAACATTCAAGCATCCAACAGCTAAATATATGAGAAACCTTAAATAATTTTATTATTTTCTCATACTCTACCCTGCACTGGAATACAGCTGGAGTTCATTAATATTTTTGAAGCATTTCAAATGACAGAAACTCCCATATGGAAATGAATAGAAAAGTTTGGCTAGATAGTGTTCGAAAAAAACCCACAAAAAACAGAGAAAACCCAAACAAAACAAAACAAAAAACAAAACCCAAACAAAACAAATAAAAAAATAACTCCATGCTGTATATAAACAAGAAAACAACAGTCTGTATCATTGCATATCTGGGCCAGGAGTGATCAGGTCATTCAGAAAAATACTATGTGATCAAATAAGATATATAAATACAAACACACACAAACACATATATCTATATATACATATACACACATTTTTATGTTTACTTAAGGGCACATAATTAAAATTCTCTGGAGATCTTGACCTTCTCTTTGTTAAAACTATTCTTTCAGTGGAGCTTGGGATGCAGAAGGGGAGCAAAATCTCTGTGTGATTGTGTCTATGTGTATTGCAGGTACTTACCTAGTTCATCATTATTAGATAACATTTAAAACCTAGTAATTTGTTTCCTTTGCTATTTAGGACATATAAAGCCAAGGGAAAATTATTTCTGTGGCAGTCCTCTATGTCAGTTTTGGTATGAGGAGACCGATGCAACAGCTCAGTGTTGTGCTGAAGATGTACCTCCACAACCTCTCAAACGTTATAAAATGCACAATCCAAATTGACATTTGTCTCCAACTTTTATCTCAATGAAATGACTTGATGATCCATCAAAAATAAAAATATAATAAAAAAAGAAAATTATTTTTTTTTTTAGGTCTACTTATTTTTCATAATCAAAGGCAACTAGCTTTGCAGGTGTAAAAACACCAAATCGTGAAGGACTTTGTTCTCTTTGTACAGTCCAATTTTCTAAGGAGACGGCTGAAGAATGTTCATCTACAAAGCAAGAATTACCAAAAAACACACTATATAAATTTTTAACAGTGTCCTCTTTACTACAGATTAATCCAAATACATATATTTTTTAAAATGCAAATAATGCCCTCATATGCAATACAAAAACCTCTCCTAAGAAAACGTTCTGCCTTGTAATATTTCTTCCCATGAGGTCAAAATGAGAAAATGGGACATCCATGACAGATGTTTCTTGTAATGCTGAATTTTATGCTATGAAAGCACTCAGGCTCTACTGAATATATCTGAACACTTAAAAAACAGGGCTGGTCTTCTTTCAAAAGGTGTTTCTGATTAATGTTGACAGATCACTGTGGAGCTGATGATCAATTAGTTAATGTTTGTACAGTACTTTGGAGATGTAAAACTCTGTAAGCACTGAGCATTGCTGTTATTACGAGTACACTTCAAGATCCTTAGGTAACTGTTGGGAGTACAGTAGACACGATCCTAATCTATTAATAGCCCTTTGTAAGTGCAGCAGTTCCGAGACTGCCAAAACATCCCTATTGTAGCATAATTCTTTTTTCTTTTCTTTTTTTTTTTTCCAGATAGCATGAGTGTCATGAATGTTAATAGCAAGGAACCAAAATTGCTCCTGTCATCTTCTTCCCATTTTTATACATACAGTGTATGAAAGAGTCTGTTTCCTTAAAATGACAGGAGAGAATCACATCCCCCTAAGACTCCAATCCTCTGCATAAGGTCTTTAATTTGGGATTTGAGTGCCAGATAATTAGTAGTTGAGGTAGAATCACACTGTTTTGTGAGTCCCATGGTCCAATTAGTAAATCAGATTGCAAAAGGTTACTAGAAGGGGCCTTTAATCTTACCAGCATTTTACTGTTATTGCATGTGGCAGGCAGAGCATCCTTTATCAGGGACAGGAGAAAGGAGAAATTTAGTGTCATAGCAAATAATCTGCTGGTGAAAATTGGTACAGCTCCTTATTTACATCAGCTCAGAACTTGGCTCCTGGCCTTACAGACACTTCACATAGTGTCTGCAAATGGGTCTCCAGTAGCCACTAAGGATAAGTGGAAAGCTACTCAGTGAGGATGAACGTGTCTATTGATGTAAGGCAAAACCCAAAAATCCAAAATCAGAAGTAACAAGCTTTCTGAACAAGAGTCAGTGTAAATTCAATTAAGGTCAGGGGAGAAAGAGCAAGAAAACAATTAGGACAATGAAAATGTATTTTTGAGTTATTCTCTTATGTCTGCACATGTAGACATGCATAATGACTCTCACAATCCCAAGTGTTGGTAACTTCTGAGAGAAGTTTGTCAAAAAGGGTGTGTTCAGAGACAGGGTGGATCCGCAGGCAGAGGCCATCCCATGACTGATTTCATGTTTGCTTTTTCCAACCTGCTCTGACAAAAACACCACGCCTGAAATGGGGCCAGCAGGAGCTGGAGGGACTTTCCAATCTGCACTGATGCTGGAGGGAACATGTCGGAGGTCCCCAGGACGGAGAGAGTGGGAGGAGTGTGGGTCAGGAGAGGGACACCTCATCAGTGCTGTGTTCCAGTGGTGCAAGAGCCGGGAGGGGAGAAGACAGGCTGGCACACGTGGCCCAGGACCCTTATCCAGTGCATCACTGCATGCTAGGCAACCACCGAATCTCTGTTCTGTTCATTTTTTTTCTCCTTCCCCCAAATGAAGTAACAATTCTGCAAAATGCTGGGTGAATGTGAAGTGGTGGAAATACCAATTCTGTTTACAGGAGTATTTGTTCCTCTCAGTGTTACAGAAGTCTGTTATTAGTCTCCAGATCTCATTTATTTTTACTCAGTGCTGTCCACACAATTACCAGTTCTCATTATGAAAATAATTGCTGCCTGTATCACTGTGTTTTTGTTTGATAATATATTTCATGTTCAGAAGAGCCTATTAAAATTATCTAGCCTGACCTCCCACACAAGGCAAGCATTATATTCTCACTGAGACATTCTTACAACAACTCTCACAGTGGAGCTGTTAAAAATACCAGCATATGTTCATTGGCCATTGTACCAGACACATAACAAGGCATCCCCCCTTCCCTGAACAATTACTAATTTCACTGGATCCTGCAGTAGGGTGAGAAGAAAGAAATGTGGCTGTCCTTAAGATTATTAGTAGAATATGTGGAAAGCCCAGAGAATAAATATAGCTCCCACTGTATTTATTGTTTTCCCTCCACAGCCATCCTTTTTGTGATGACTAAAAAAAATCATCCTTTGTTGTGGTAATTTTCTCTTTTTTTAATCATTGTGATTTTTAAAATAATATTCAATTTATTTCCTGAGATGGGAGACCTCTTCCAAACCTCTTTGGTCCTTAAGAACATCTGCTTTGGTGTAACAGGATTTCTGTCTGTGCCATGGTCTGATCTTTCTTGGTATTACACAGCACCCTTCCCTGTCACAGCCAGCAAAGCAGCCTCCTGAGGATGGAAAGCCTACCATGTTAATTTTCAGAGCTGTGCTCTCAATGTGCTGCACGGGGCATCAGCCTCACAGCTCCCATTAACCCCCACTGTGTTGAGTCAAGAACCAGGTGCATAAAGGATGTCAGGCATTATGCACTGGCAGTAATCAGATTTGCTGGTCACTTAGCTCTATCTGCACTTAAAAATGTGTGTTTGGAATAAAAATATTGGGTAAGAGCAAAGCTGAAATACTTGACAGCAGGGGTTGTTTTTTCAGACCATCTAAAATTGCTTGAGATGTGAATGTACAAGGGAAATTGCCCCAGATTGCTAATGCAGTGTTGGAATTTAAGCAGACTTTTACCAGAGCCATCACTGGTACTGTTGTGGCAATTAAACTTTCCAGCACGGTTTTCCTGCCTGTGTGGAGTTCTTTATATGATTGTTTGCTCTGTCCCCAGGCCACAGGCTCTCTCGAGCCTCCATTGTGCTGAGTGTCGGATAAGTCCAAATAACCAGACAGTCCTTGCCCTGTTGAGCTTTCAGTCTGCAAAATGACATCCTTACTCCTCAGCTTGGTGTCACAGTTCAAGAAAAAGCACCCTGGCTGGACGGCAAAGAGCTGAAACTGCAGGAGAGGTTCTGTCTTCCCCCTTTCATGGAGGAACATAACACATAACAACAGCTGGCTCTCTCCTCTTCACCCCGTGCTCCTGCTGTCAAATCCCTCTTGCTGCCGTGGCATCTGACAACCAAACCTTTCCTTCACCCTCACCTTGGACTTCTTTTTTTTACAGAAGCACATTATTAGCAACATAAATTATGGCCTGAGAATGGTGTCATTGAGCACACAGGATTAAAATTGCATGCTTTAAAATAAAAATGTCAGTCAGACAGGTGCACATAGCCAGGTCTGGGGAATATTTTTAAGAAATATGAGATTTTTTTTTTTTTTAACATAGAAGGTTGCAAGGAAAAATATTTTCAAATTCATTTTAAGTTTGATTAAGTAAGAAATTATTATCATATCTTTTTTTTAGATCTTCCTACATTTCTTTAAAAGTAATCTATGCTGAAAAAAAAGAAGATACATGGAAATAATTATTAATAAATGTTACTGCAATAAAATAGAGCATTGAAATTGAATTAAAAATGAAATACATTAAGCTTACTCAAAACAAAGCAAAATATTAGGGAGAGAAATACACCTGGAAAATAACATTTTGTCAGCTCTCATCTCATCTTAGCTTCTTGATTTGTTTTAATAACCAAGCCTCAGAATTGTAGCAGTTATGCAGCTCTGTTTATTACTTGAATTTTAGGGCCAGTTTTATTTAAATGTCATGGGAAAAGAGTTCCAGGGAAAGATCTCTTGTATTTGAAATTGTCCAGACAGAAATTCCCAATACCAAAACAAAATTACATTGGGGGTTAGGTCTGAGGTCAGGTTTGGGTTCCTCTTCAGCAGCTATTTAAACACCATGGACTTGTGCACTACATTTAGATTTGCAAATAGACAGAAGAAGTTATTTAGGTTAGAGTTTGAAATGAATATTTCTTATCTGCTTTTGAAACATGTTATAATTAGAGGTGTGATAAAAAGTCCCCATCCCTTCCAGCTGGCATGGTGTCTCTGTTAGCCCTTTATTAGCTGTGAAGTTTACACGAAAAATTTGCATTGTCCAAGGACACATGGAAACTTCAAATTTCAAGTGACAGTACAAGGCAAGCAGGAATATTTGTAAATCCCATTTTAGGAGTGACACCATTGGTGGTTGTAGGTCACTCTGCTTTCTAAGTGGCTCATTTTTCTTCTCCAGGACTTCAGATGCAAAAATCACAAACTAAACTAATCCCTTCTTAAATAGTGTTAAAAAGTTCAGTTCTAGTGTTTCCTTTCATTTCTTGTGTTTTCTTGATAATCAAAAAAAGATGTGCAAGAGTTACTGTGTGTTGAGGGGCAGCAAGGGTAGAAATTTCCTTTTTATTATATTTTTACTTTAATTTGGACATGCACACACTGGAGTGGATTACAGAGAGGCAGTAAGAGCTTTCTGGGCTCATCTGGGGGCTCTGGTATCTCTGCAGGGTTTCACCTCTGGGTTCTCTCACCAGCCCTTATTACCTTATTTCTGCTAAATATTTTGCAGCATTCAGCTCTCACTTAGAGCCTGGCACTACTTGTCCCTCAGCTTGTGCCTGAGGATCCAGCCCTGAAGTGTATTACTTTTCCCCAGATCTATTGTTTGCTACTGGCACAAGCAAGTTCCATAGGCAGGATGCCAGAATGAAAAAAAATTGCAGGCACTTCTTCAGTGATGTCTGAATGTCAAGCAGACAACTCTCTGCACCTTATTTTCTTATGCTATTTCTTTAACAAATTTAGGGAATACACTTTTTTTGCTGAAGAACGGGTCTATTTTGTGTATCAGAAATATGTCACACCACACCAATATTAAAGTGGAGTAGCAGATTACTTGGTTACAGCAACAGTCCTTCAGCTTACCATAATGAAAAAAGAATTCTTGGTAGGACAGAGGGCCCCAAAGGCTGTGCAAAAGCACTCATAAACATTAGTCTTAAATGAGAATAGCAGAGAAATTCCAGACAAACATTCTGGCTAAGATCGGACCACACATGTATTTTCTGATACAGACTGCAAGAGACTCTCTGAGAAGCTGTGATTGCAAGATTACAGCTGGATATTGCTGACAGCATCTTAGGCTTTTTTTCTTTCTTCTACAATCATTGCTAAATATGAACAAAAATCTCCATTGCCCATAATTTGAGGCATATGAAATGGGAATGTAACATATTAAGCAAAAAACCACAGTGCTTGTAGGAGTAGGAGGCCTTGTTCCCGTAACACACTCTTTATTTGCTCCGTTTACAGTAAATCTCCTACTCTGGCTCTCAAGTACATAGCTATTTTCCCCAAGTTTCTCAACACTGATACTGAAAAATTCTAACTGACCACTCAACACCCCAGGGCCCTGAGTCACTGGTAGTCCATGCAATGGGCTTTTACAGCCATGTCAGCAAGAGCTGAGGACTGAGAACTTCATGACTGTTCTTCCTGTGGTCCAAGCTAGCCCGGGAACTGTTCAAATACATTTACCTATGTCTGTGACTCACTAATTAGTCCCACTGTGGTCACACTTGTTTTTAATATTTCAGACAACTCACCCATCAATGTATATTCTGCAATTACACTCCCAACTGCAACCCAGATTTCTGCTGGCTCGCATTTCACCCTCACAAAGTGCCATGCTCATACCTTGACTCCTCAGGAGTAGGCAGAGGTTTCCTTCACAGACATAGAGCTGGGACCAGCTGCTACAACTCAGTCATTAGTGTTCTTTCACTGAAAGTAGTGCAAAAATAATGAACTGGCCATTGTCTCATCTTGCAAGGCTGCAGGAGACTGCTTGCATGCACCATCCTGCTTCTCTGAGACCCCTGGGAAAGCACAATTCACGTGTTATGCAAGCTAAGGGGAAATACAGACTCGGTTTGCTGGCCCTGTGCTACCTGTGTGAGGCTTTGTCCTCACCCAGAAAGCCCAGAAAGCCCTGTGAGTGCAACTTCATAGAATCCCAGAATAGAATCAAAGAATCATCAAGGCTGGAAAAGACCTGAAGCAACCCAGTGGCATTTTGGTATTTTTTTGTGTTCTTTTTTTACGTACAGACTCATATGAATCTCACCACTTTTAACACAGGTTTCTGGGCAGTGCTAAAAAAAAGGAAAATTCCACTAATATGCAATTAGCTTTATTGAGAAAAAAAAAAATTAAAGCGCTGAAATGCTCTCTTTTGTAAGATCTTTCAAAAATTTACCTTTGTGTATTTAAAATAAAATGGAAAGGCAATATCTTTGAGAAAGCTGAGTATGTCTTTAGGGAAGAATTAGACAATCTAAAAATTCCTCTCTGAAATGTCTCTTTTGTTGAGCAATTGAAGCTGCCATAATTAAGCAGTGTTTTGTTCTGCCACAGGTTTGTTTACATTTGAGAAAATGCAATAGAACAATTAAAATTTAATAATATGGTAAACAAGATCTGAATAATTTATTCACAGCAAATAAAATGAATGTTGATAATCACTTTTTCTTGAGACTAAAAGAAAAAACTGACTTCTAAGACTGTATAGAAATTTCGTTCTTTTGTTTGGAACAAAATTTGATTGGATCCATCATCAAAGAAGAAAATACAAGTATTTTTACTTTGGGACAAAAGTACACGTAAAGTATGAACTCATTTGAAATAAGATAAACTTGAATAATACAGAAATTATGAAACGGAAAATGCTGATTTTGAAGTATCCTATGCCAAATTTTCCCCTAAAAGTAATTATAAATATGTGTAGTCTGATGTGCAGTTATGCATTTCTTTATACTTTCAAAGCTTTTCTTTATATTTTAATGAAAATCATAAAGAATCTAATTTTTTGCTATTAACAGTAGTGAGATCTGTAAGATTAACTTCAATAGAGCATGACCAAGATTATGATTATCATTATTATTATTATTTATATATATTTATATTATATTATTTATTATTATTATTATTAACATTACCTATAAACTCTAGATAAATAAATAGATCAGAATCACATTGTTGCTGTGTAGAAAGGCTTACATGTTAACAGTATGTTTTCTTATACAGATTCTAGAAAACCTTTTTCCCAACATGTATTTAGGTTTTTTCTCTGGAATAAACTGAAATAAGTCAAAAGGTACATCTTCCATTCATAAAATATTTTCTATCTTATAATTAGTTACTTATACAGACAGTAAAGAAAACATTCTTTATTTTCCTTTATATTTATTGGTTTAAAATATAGTTGAATATTCTAAATACAGAGAAAGAGTTTTGTGGGATTTGCAGCTCAAATTAACATGCTCAGAAATCATATTCATGGTTCATGGGTGCTTGCTTAAGTCTAAGCCCTGGGTTCAGGTGATTCCTGGGCCAAAAGCAGGAAAGAAAATATTTTTGGCCATTTTTTAAAATAAAAGAGTGCCTTGCTGAAAAGCAATGGGAACAGTCCTTCAGAACATTGTGTAACACTGCCTTCAACATCCAACAGCCCAATGCTCTAAATTTAAAGCATAGCCATGGGTTTGTGGGGATGTCTAGTCCAACAGAGTAGAATTATTGCTGCAATGCTAGGGAATGCAACAGAAACAACTACTAAACCCATAAAATGCAGATTCAAAATCATATGTGGACCATCTGAGGTTTAATGTCTCCTGCAACCTGTGGAGAATGTGATGCAATGTAGGACCAGGTCCTGTGTCACGCCAGGACTGAACTGAAAAAAAGCTTTCAAAAAGCATAGCAGAATGCCAAGAAGCTTTAAAAATAGCTCAGTGCACACAGAGTTTTGTAACTGAAGTGCTCAGACTGTCTCACATACAACCTGAATGTTGCATTGTTTATTTTTGTGGAATAAAATATAACAAGAAAGTAGAAAAACTGAGACCCATAGAACTACTGCAAGTTACCAATTAAAAAAAAAATGGGTCTCAAATTTCGGGATTATTTTCCATTCATGTAAAAGGCTGTAAAGCTATGTGACATATACAGCAATTTACAGAGTCACTCATGTAAATATTTGTCTAAATGGTCAGTCTTGTTCTTTCCATATCCTGTGTCTTTTCCCTTTCTGTCCCATCCCAGTCCTCCAACCTGGCATTAATCTGGAGAGAAAAAAAAAAAAAAAAATAACTTCCTCATTTCTTCTGGTTCCTGAACTGCACAGAGGTTGATGTTGAATATTTTGGTGCAAGTTTTCTCTTTTTAGAGTGATAAATGAAAGCCTAGGGCTTGGGTCTGCAAAAACCTCTTTGCTGTGCTGCTGGGGCAATGTATGGGAATGGTATGAAGGATAAAGATAGGGCAGATCTCAGAAAACTTCAATGAAACATTAAGCTGCTGAAAAATTTGAAGTCTTCAAGTGTCCTCTGGTCAGTGTTGAAACAGATCATCATAGTTACAGCAAGTGAAAAGAACCTTTGACGTGCATTATATATTTATGGCAAATTATAGTTAACTGGCTCAGTGTGTCCAGAAAAGCGATAAAAAAGAGTGTTTTTTTTGCTTTGGTTGGGGCAAATGATTTCAGAGATTCATTCTCCACCAGTAAAGCTTAAGTAGTTTGAAGATCAGATATGGAGCAGGGCAAGCAAGGGTGTGTCCACTGCACCATTCCTCTGGGCATGGTGTGAACTCACTGCAGCTGAGGAGGAAGACAGCCTCTGTGAGCCTGTACACACTCATAGCATAAATGTGATGATGACATGCCAGGCTGAAAGAGATACTTGCTGTGGTAACTAGAAAAAATAACTCTGAAATTTGAAAATATAAATTGGGTCTTCAGGCCTAATAAAATGCATAGTAAAGAAGCTTTCCTGAAGTCTCCCAAATCTTGAAGAAGCCAACACAGCAGCTGGAATGAACTCACTGAAGTAGTCAGTTTGTGTTTCACTGTAAAATCCATGGCTTAACCTACAGTACCAACTCTGATAATACGAGACGTAGTGTTAACTGCCTGTGACTGCTAAAGCTCATTAACTAACCTAGAGATTTTTTATTATTGCTACAAAGTCCATAAATGAAAAGATCCAGTCATCCATTAAGTACACAGCATAAATCAATTGTACCTGCAGATTGTGTCTTTTGCAAAGCAAGAAGCCATGTATCAGTAATAAATAGCAAAAATCCAACAAAAACTCAACTAAGAACCTAGTCATCTTGGCAGGTTTTATTCTTCCTCATCTTTCACCACTAACTCTTGTATTTTATACTAGAAAAGTTTCTCATTTTTAGCTCTTTGTTATCAGTGAGCAAAAATGCCTCCTACAGATGAACAGATATATTTTTTTCTCCATCTGTTGAGGCATTTTCTTTGCTGTGCTCTGGAAATTTGCCAAAAGGGAAGGAGATAACACTTCTGAACACAGGATGGATGGCAGACATAAATCCAATGAAAAGATGGACTCCAGCCGCTGACTGATGATTTCACAAAGGCTGTTTTGTTGATTCTCACTGAACCTGAGGTTTTCTTCTTCAATTTGTGTCAGTGAGAACAAGGATGTTCAAATCACTCACTGGAAGAAGTACAAGGTGTTTTTTAATCACATGACTTTTGTCCTTCTTGGATTTTTGGCACTCCAATTTAATGAAGCCAGACCTTACCATTACAGGAGGGAATTCACTGGGCAGGTAAGAAAGTGCTACAAAAGGTATCCGCCTATACTTCCAAGCAAGTGCATTTTCACTTTTCACTGGGTGTGAATTACACAGTAAAAGAAAAAAATGTCAAGAGAAATGGTCTTTGAAAGCTGCTCAATGTTTGTGGGTTTTGGTGGCCTTTGAAAAAAAACCAAACAGCTTGCTTCAATCAGGGTATCTTGCAAGGCTGAAGTTTTTGCCCATCAATTACTTTGCTTTAAGATACAGGAACAGTGGAAGACAAATTAATGATTTCAGCCTCTGTTGCATTCTTTCATGGAATGTTTGGATTATGCCTTCCAAATCAAGGAGGGTATACCACACCAAGCCTAACCTGGTGATTGACTCTTTCACATGAAATACCCATTCAGGCAGAAAACCCTTTTGGCCCAAGAGAGGGTTTGATATGAGCCTCAGTGTTGTTTATGACAGCTTTGCTCTAAGCAGCAAACACAGGTACTAGTCCAACGTGATGGAATTCGTTGTCTGGTGGCTGCTATAGATGGATGATGCTCTTTGATTTACTCACCTGAGGATAAATCCACCTCCCAATGCCTAGTGGGAGTCAGTGGAAAGGCTCCCACTCTATCAGAGGTTTATGGATTAGGTCCCTCCTGCACAATTAAAAGTAGCTCCTTCTCAGAGAAAAAGAAGTGAGAAGAAAACAAGCTCTAAAGCCAGTTAAGGATGCTCCTCACTTCTTTATGAGGGCTGCTTTAGGCATTGTATTGAGCAAGAATATACAAACAGCCTCTCAGCCTCTTGTGAATTACAATTGTTGTATGTTTCCTTTGAAAGAAAGACTTGGCTCTTTGCCCTAAATAACACAGAAGTTGTTTTTTTTTTTTTTTTCTTTTTTTCTTTTTTTTTTATTATTTTCCATTCAATTACAAGCAGAACATTAAGTTTAAACACTGTCTTTCTTCCCTAAGGAATAGAATTATCTATTCATGTCTAGGTTGGTGTGTCTCAGTCAGACTTTTTTTCTTCTATTCTCTTCATTTATGTTATGTTAAACAAGCTTCTTTTTTTCTTTTTTTTTAATATGGTTAGCTTGGACAAATAAATATCTCCAACCCTTACTTTGCAATTTATAAGAAGAGGACCTCCTTTTATTATCCACTTGCAAGTGTTCAGTGAGGCTACTTACCATTTTGCAGTTATCTTTGCCCTCTATGGTCCTGTTAATACACAACATTGAAAGGATTTCCTATAGGACTTCCTACTTTACATGTGGTATTTCAAGAGAGATCGCATAATTAAACAGCAGAATGACAACAGGAATGCACATTAGTCTAACTAGATGAGCAACAATGATGATTTACTAGCACAAACTATAAACCCAAGTCCTCTTCTAGTAGGCACATAGAGTTGCATTGATAGGTCTTTTACAATTTGTTTATGACAACATTGCAAACTTAGCATTGCAACCTGAAGAAGTCATGTCCTTCTTTCTAGCAGCTCCCACTTCATTTCAGTAGCAGCAGTGGCTGCAGTGGTTTGACAAACATCAAACTGGCCCCTCAGAAGGGGCAAGGACAAGTATTACAGAATCATAGAACCATGGAACCACAGAGTCATAGAATGGCTGGGGTCAGAAGGGACCTTAACAAACATCTAGTTCCAACCCACCTGCCAAAGGCAGGAACCTCTTCCATAGACAAGGTTGTTCAGAGCTCTATCCAACCTGACCTTGAGCACTTCCAAGCGTGGGGCACCCACATTTTCTCTGGGTAAGCTGTTCCAGTACTTACTACAGTCACAGTATTGAATTTCTTACCATCTAATCTAAAACTACCACCTTTCAGTTTAAAGCCATTTCCCTTTGTCCTGTCACAACATGCTCTAAGTATCCCAATAATAAATGTCACATCCTTCTCCCAGATATGCCAGGAGATCTCTATTCTGTGCAGTCTTTTGTCTCCAAGGACCACTATTGACCACATCAGGTCATCACCAGTTGAAGTCAGGTTTCTCTAATCCCACAAGGTCGTCCCCACAGACCCATATCCTTCCTTATTTTACATGCTGGCTATTCTTACCTGGTTTTGCATCATGACCTTCAACATACTTTATATTCTCACTATGAGGCGTGCAATATTTTCAAATGTTTCTTCCATATAAACAGCTCAGGATTATCTTCCAAAAGAAGATGGGGATGAAAGAAGAGCAGACATGAGAATTATAGAAATGGAACCCAAACCTAAGAAGCCTTATGCTTGCTAGAAATGTTTGTATGAAGGAAAATAGCAGGCATGATTTCTACCTTTTTAATTTATTTTGGTAGAGCCTGTGATAGGGGAGACACTGTGGGAATTTGCCCAGAAATTTTACAGTGTAGTATATTCTCAATAAAACAAAGAGCAGGTAGATTAGTGAAAAAAATTACAGGGTTTTTTTTCACTTTTTGCACAGTAAGTACATGAAATTTTGACGATACATGTGCCCTGGGATATGTCAAGTCTCTGCATTGCTTGTAACTCATGAACTCAGACTGCCTGGTCTNTCCTTCCTTCTTTACAGAAGTAAAGCTCTTAATAGAACATTGCTGGGGAAAAAAACAACAAAAAAACTAACAAAAAAAAACCCCAGAAAACCTCCCACCCTAAAACCTTGATCTGTATCAAGCTGAAATCATGGAAGAATCAGGTCTGAAAAGTAGTTTTCTGCAGTCGTTTAACACAACAGCAAGACTAGGTGTTATCACTTTTGGTACAAACCACCCCTCCAAGAAATTGCATTAGAATCCACCAAACTAGCCACAAGGAAGAGGCTGTGTTTAAGATTAGTTTGAACCTTAAATATGCAAAAAAGCATATGCTAATGTTAAACTCTTTAATAATAGATTTTTCTCTCATCAGATGTGTTCTTGCAATATATGATGTACATCTGCCCTTTTATGGTGGGATTCATCCACTGGCAAAAAAAAACCAAAAAAACCAAAAAAAACAAACAAAAAAAACAAAAAACAAACAAACAAACAAACAAACAAACAAACAAACAAACAAAAAACAGGCACCTGGTAAAAGCAGCCATGAAAATTCTTCAATAATTGCTCTTTCAACTTAATCAATTCCTAATAGGCTGAAGTTTTTAATTGAAACTCTTATGAGAAGTCCTTCCTTCCTTAAAATAACTTCTTATATAGTTTCTAAATGATATCACTAAGCTAGTTTCTGATACCCTGATGCAGCAGAGAATTCTTCAGGGGTTTTGATTCTAATTTTAAACAATAGTTTTTTTTTCAATCAGTGCAACATTCACTTCTTATTTAGCTGGATACAACAATACAATGACCTCAGTAAGTAAAAAGAGGTAAATTTAATGAAAAAAAAAAAAATGTTTCCGGACTGTCTGGTAGAGGGAATGGTGTCTGATTTTCCTGCTCTCTCAATTTACAGAAGTTTCAGTCTGGCTGGGAAGAGCTGACCTTGGGCAAAGCTAGGAGTAGTAGTACCATAAGCTAAGCTTGCCTACATAAGACTGAGGCAATCTTCATTACTGAGGCAGTGCACACTTTTTTAAGCAAATCAAGAGTTACAAAGCTGTATGAAGGTTTATTTTAGTGAGAAGTTTTTAGAGACTTGCACATGGCTAAGTCCTCAATGACACAGCAGTCGTAGCAACATTCTAGACTGGGCTGCTGTGGCTGAAGATAGATTAGATATCTGAAGTAGGGGAACACATTTTATGTCACCATACAGCCTAATTACTGAATTATTTTTATTATTGGATTATTATTTATTTTATTTATTAGAGATGTTTTGTATTAAGGATTTAAAGATGGGTTGCTTTTCAAGTCTCTCTCTACCTCAGGACTCCTGTGGTCACTCCATTTTTCAAGGTTTGGCATTTTCTTCCCTTAAGTTGCTTCTCCAAATGTAAGACTTATTCTACCTTCTCTACCAGCTGTAATCAGCACCAGGTCAAAGCAATTAATTCTCTTCAAAGAGCTGTAGCTGCACAGACCCATATGGCTGTTTCCCATGTGACTCTGCAAGCTAATTAAACTTGACTTTATTTTGCCCTCTTCCATTTTCCTCTACCTGAGGAATCAGTTCTCCAGTGCCTCAAACTCTGCACCCACGTTCATCTCCTTTGAAGTCAACTTCTTGCCACTAGGAAGTTTTCCTATGTATTAAACTTAATTCATCCATATATTTAATTCAATTACACCATTTTAATTGTGTAATTTTACTTCTCCTTAAGCAGGAGGTTTTGGCACAGGTACAAGTTTATAGCTGAGTGGATTTAAAGGGACTACTGTGAACATCTTAGTAGAGAAGAAGTCTACATTTATTCATGCCATATTGAGGAGCTGGGTTTTGGGCAGAGAAACCAGGGCAGTTTTCCAGGATCTTAGATGCTGGGGTCAGCAGGCCAAGCCATATGGCAAAGAGAATTATTCAATCTAGAAGCAGGTTCTGCCTGGGGCAACCACATTTCTATTGCAGTTATTTGTATGGCTTTGAGGTGAAAGGGACTAGATTTAGACTGGATGTTAGGAAGAAAACTTTTACTGTGAGAGTGGTGAAGCACTGGAACAGGTTTGCCAAGAAAAGCTGTGGATGTCCCATCCTTGGTAGGGTTCACTGCCAGGCTGGATGGGGCTCTGAGCACCCTGGTCTAGTGGAAGGGTTGGAAGAAGACAGTCCTTAAGGTCCTTTTCAACCCAAACCATTCTAGGATTCTATGATTCTATGAAATTTATTTAATTTGTTTTTCGTATACAGGAGTATAGGAAGCAAAACGAGAAAAATATTTTATTTCATTTTTATGACATCCTACTTCTGGATAGATCCTTATACTGTATTTTTCCAGTCCTTTGTACATTTTAGTTTTAAATTCAATGATGAAAGGTCACAATTTGAGAGATTTCTCAGAATATGAAGTTTTCCCTTAGGTCAGTTTAACAAAAAAAGTAACAATCCCACTCCTTGTGTGACCTCCTCCCCACATACTTTCACTCACTCTTTCTATCCTCCAGTGCTAAATCCCACACTGAAGTCAATGGACTACTACAAGACTTCTATAATGAATGAGTCCTTTGATATTTATGCATTTTCTAGAGTAGACTTGGGTCAAAAAAATGCAGATTTGATTCATTGGTGGATAGAGAAACTTAAAATAGACTTTTGAGGCAGAAAAAAAACGATTTTATTTGATCTGTCACTTGGCCTTTTATTTCAAGCTCTCTTTACCCTTTCTTAAAATCTCTTTCAAAAATGGAACTGAATTTTGACAAGAAACAGTTCTTTGAACTGGAAAGTCAAAGCATATTGTTTTAATGTTTACCCTGAGTGAGATTAGGTTGTAACAGAAATGGATGAGTAAATTTGGTCATGTTCTAACCATCCTGCATCATCATCCTTCAGAAAAAATATCGCCTGCCACTTCTGCAGGTAGCTTTTAGGTTATAATCAATTAATAATATAATCTTAGAGGAGTTTGTAATTAATTTTGAATATAAGCCATTCCCTGTAGCACTATCCATCCTGTTCCCAGAAATATTTGCCACAGGAGATAAATCTAACAGAATCAATGGTTTTGGTTTTACCTCTTCCCACAATTTATTCAAGGCTCTTTCTTCCCTTCCACCACCACCACCCCCCCCCAAAAAAAAAAAAATTGTAAATAAAACCATAGAATGGTTTTCATTGAAAGGGACCCTACAGATCATCTTATTCCAACCCCCTGCCATAAGCAGGGACACCTTCCCTGTAGACCAGGCTGCTCAGAGCCCCATCCAACCTGGCCTTGAACAATTCCATTGTTCAAGCAGCCAAAGCTCCTCTGAGCAGCATATTCATCTATTTCTTTCTGTAACAAAGACAGTGTGAAGTGAAATAATATTGGTTTTGTATGAGGTAGGAAATAGTTAACATTCTGAAGCCAAGATCATCGCTTGAATCCCAATATACCTCCCATTTAATCCATCTGCTGAAGAGGGATGCAATATCGTCAGTCATCAAGCAGGAGGATTTTAGTTTTGCCCATAAAAATACTTGCATGAGTTCCCTCAGCTAAATGTTAATTAAAACACTGGCTTTTCAAGAAGTGGTCCAGGAACCCCAGTGGTTTTTCTCTAGCATTGCTATGACAGGCCTCCCCATACATAAAGTACTGAAAAGTTTGCTGTGCCTTAGAGACATGGGATAAGTGGTCAGTAGACCTGGTTCCAATCTTATCTGTGCCACAGAGAGCTTGTCCAAAATATTTTCTTCTGCTTTGGATTCCCCATGCACAAAACTTCTCTGATAGCATCTGCCTGCTCACCAAAGAGCACTCACTGTGAAGCCTAATTAAGAGAAGTATAAAGTGTAAAGTCTTCTGGAAATCCTTGACCAAACAATAGATAAAAATATAACAATTGAGTTTATACAGAGCAAAAATACCATTTTAGACAACTCTACAGGGAATTTCCTGAGTAAAAATGGTTAAGTATTTTCCTTAAGCTGTCAAAATACAAACTATTATGTATACTCCCTATAAAGCAGCAAACAAGCAAATAATCTTGAGTGAATGAAGTATAGAATCATTAAGTTTGGAAAGGAGCTCCAAGATCATCAAATCCAGCCTTTGTCCAAATGCTCTCATGCCCATTTAAAGCATATCAAAAAGTGCCATGTGTACTTTTTTTTAACACTTTCCGGGACGGTGACTCCACCATTTCCCTGGGGAGCCTGTTCTGAAGCTTGAGCACTCTTTCAGTGAAAAATTTCTTTTAATTTGTGCCAGAAAGCATCTACCAGGAAACATTCAGTAAGTATGGTAACCTTTTTTTTCATTAATTTTCATGAATTTTTGTTTCTTTTCTTTATTATTGGAAGGATCCAGAAAGAAGAATATTTCTTTGGAATTATCTGTAATAGGTTTAATTCTCTTTCATTTAGTGAGTTATCAAGGTGAATTCAAACAGAATGCTTTCAGGGTATGCATGTGCAAGCTGGCAGTTTTCTTCCTCTTATAGACAGAATTATAGAACCCATAATGTATATAGTAGGGTAACAACACTGTGCAAATAACTTTTACATCTTACAGGCTGGGTATTTTCTAACCCCATCGTTATTTTTAAAAATTGCTTCCAAAACCTTCAAGTGACTCAAAACTCATCTAGAAAAATGTATCCAACCTTATTAAAAATGTACACAGTTAATTACGCCGTGCATAATTTACATAACAGAACAGTGTCACCACAGCAGATCAAGCCAAATTAGTGTAAAGAAACACTACCAAACCTTCTGGCTTAATGAGTTTTGCTCATGACATGAACAAGTGCTAAGTCTTCCCCCTGCCTTGCCCTGGTGTATATAATTGACCATAACATCACACGGTTAATTATTTGAACATTTAATCTCAACATGAAAAAATACAGAATGCACTACCACTTTCTTTTGACAACAGTTTTTATAATTAATATTGAGGGATTAAAATAAGTGATTATAGCTTACATTGCCATAGAGCTGTTGGTACAAAGTGAGATCATTAGTTTGAGTCATACAAGTCTCTTATCCAACTCTGTTTTATGATTCTTAGTATGTTCTGGCAGCTCACATGCCTTTTTACATGGAGCAAAATTTCCCCTTTCCAGCTTTTACCTAATTTGACATTTGCAGTACTTCATTTCAGAACCCCATAATGTGCAAGCAGGATGTGTGTCTTGGGAGATAAATTTTCTGTCTTAGGTTTAGGGGACAGTGAGTTGAAACCTTAAAGGGTTTTCTTTATTACATATTCTGTGTGTCTGATTCCCTCTCACTGGAATATGGATGGCTACATTTGCTCCACATAATTATCTTTATTGCCTATAAACATGCTGAATTTTACTTGAACATTTCAGCTTTTTTTAATGTCTGGCAAAGAAACAAAACCTATAGTAAATTAGGTCTGATATCCATGAAGCTCTATGTATGTTCAAAGCTTGGTATGCATTTTGTGTGAAGTCTATAATCCTTGTATAAAATGTTTAATTAACCTCTTTCAGAACATTTGTAATATGTTTCCATTGAATTCATGAGATTGTGTGGGCACCCACTGCTGACTAATTTACAAGAATGTGTTTGCTTCCACTTCCCAAAATGTTGTGTGTAACTTAGCAGATGATCCTAGCTACAGATGATGTCATTACTAATCTTTTCATTGGTATTTACACTAAAAAGATTTGAGTATTTTCTCCCTTTTTTTTTACTTTTCTTCTATTTTTTTTTTCTTCACATTGATTCAACAGAGGGAGCTGAAAAGTCTGCTTTGCTGGTGGGTTTTTTTTTGTGCAACTCAGTGGTTAACAATGAACTGTTACCAGATTGAAGATTTCTTTTGATTTATAGAAACATAGAGATTTTAAGTTGGAAAAGACCTCTAAAATCATTGAGTACAGCCATAAGCCTAACCTTTTAATGGCTATCCTTGCTCAGCCTCAATGGACAGCTCAAAGCCAGCAGTAGATAGAGGAGCTTTTTTACAAGTTATGTCTTCTAAAACGGGCTCAAAACATGTTCTTCAATGTGTTCCCCCAAATGGCCTCATATTGTGCTAGGGGAAGTTCAGACTAGATATTAGGAAAAATGTCTTCACTGAAAGGGTTTTCACTCATTGGAAGAGGCTGCCCAGGGAAGTGGTGCAATTACCACACCTGGAAGTGTGGATGTGACACCTGAGGACACGGTTTATTGATCCACCATGTGGTGCTGGGTTATTGGATGGACTCAATAATTTTGGAAATCTTTTTCCAACCTTAATAAATTATGACTCTTTGATTCTATTGTTCTTTGATTCTATGGCCTTCATTCTTGACTTTCCCAGAGGTAAGAGATAGCATCTGTAGTCAGAGCCAGGAGAAAAACGCCCTTTTCTTTCCCACCTTTTTGGATTTTTTTGCTAAGAGGAAGAAATTCGTAGAGAGGTATTTATAGAGGAAAATGCCTGTTTGTTTATAAAGTATCGGCGATCAGGAAAATAAATATTAAACATGTGAAGAGATGAACAGATGCTATGAGTGAACCCTGTATTCAGATTCAGCCATGTTGACTAGGTACTGGGAAAGTAGGGAAAAAAGTGATTTGACATGGTATGACTAAGGAGAGGCTTCATAAAGCAATGGCCAATTTCCAACTGAAGCACAAAACTAGGCCCATGTTTGGGCCTTTTTATGAAATTTATTGCTGCAAGGCTTCCCCTGTACCAAAAATTCATAAACTCATAAAACTCTAAATCGTAGTGGTTACCACTACTTCTTGATGGGGGGGACTGGGGGGGGAGAGGTAGATGAGTAGAATGGAAAAAAAAATGGGGCACAAACTTAGAGAAAACAGTTAGGAGAGGGATAGAAGTTATAAGATTCAGAAATTCAATTGCTACCAAAAATTCAGGATCATGTGTCATCTTTTCCAGCATAATATCTGGCCTGTATTACTCTACTCTGGGAAGAGCTTCTTTACCTTTTGGATAACATTTAAAACCGAGGGCATGAGATATTGACGCAGAGCTGCAAGGAAAGGTCTTTGTATCATGGATAACTTCCAAAATACCTGACAGTGACACTGTCCTTTAGATTGCCTGCAGGATAACTCTTAGGTCAGCATTTTCAGGGGAAGACGGAAACGAGCGTTTGTGTACCTGCTTTGACCTCTCCATGAGAGAGACACAATGTGTTGCTAGGATTAAGGTTACCTGAAACAGGACGCAAAGGCACCATTGGCAGCTATTCCCAGGGTGAGTTTTTCATAGGAGAAAGTCTAAAATGGCTGCATGTGAAAGTAGATCTTGACAGCACATGCCTTGGGAGGTTGTGAGTGGTGAAGAGCCTTTTGTGAATTACATTGGCCTTAATGTCTCGTTTTAGGGAGATGATTAGAGGTGTTACTCTGGATATGCTGTCACAGAGATAATGGAGTCCATTGACTCTCGCGTGTATTGATCCCTGTACAATAGGGATAACCTATTTTGTAGCTAATAGACTATTAAAAACCCACAAAAATGAGCAAAAACATTCTTATCAAACAGCTACAAAAGAAGAGGAAGACCACTACTCAAAACATGCTGATATTTCTTACAAGTTATTTCAACAGGTGAAAGGGAGAGGAGAGAAAAAAACAAAAGGGTTGTTATTCCTGTGTCTTTTGAGACATTTAATCAAGAGCAATGTTGGATGCCCTAGAGGCACCTTCTTTCCATCCCAGAAGGCTCCAGGCTTACTTTATATGACTTAGTTTACACCAGTGCTCAGATGATGGGATAAAGCCTTTACCAGATTTTATCCCATTATCAGGAATTTCTCTTTAAATTTCCCTGGCCTGCTACACACCTCCCAACATTATATTTTATATATATTTTAATATATTAATATAATGTACAATATTTATAAATACTGATATAATACAGACTATCTGCAAATGTATAGGAATTTCTTTTTTCTTCAATCCTTGTAGCTATATGTACCTTCTCTGACTTCTACTGCCACAAGCAGCAGTGGGGAGCAGTGATACAGCACTGGCAAGGAGTTTACACCTGAGATGCTGTGTTACACAGCATTTGCAAATCTATCTTGCCTCCCTTCCCCATGCTTGCAGTCTGCCAGAGGAAATATCCTGATAATCCTTAGTCTGGAACCATGTGCAGATTTTTGGTTACTGGTTCTGAGTACAAGGCAAAACAAGAGAGGACTATGCAGCAGAATGAACAGAAGTGATAAGAGAAATTCAGGAAATAAAATGCCTTATTCTTGGAAAGCCAGGCAACATCTGAGGCTGAAAGGAGATCACTGCTATGAGAGTCTCACCAAGCAGAGAGAAACAACTGACAATAACTACCTGGAAGCTGCCTGCTGTCCCTAATGTTAATACTCTCTTCCATGTCAGTTTGACACAGAATAATTTTTAGCTGCAGCAGTCAGCATAAACATGGTAGTGGCATGAAAAAGATGCTGGTTAGGATGTCTGAACAGGAGCAACAGAAACAAAGCCCATTCATGCACCCTCTGACACCTGGCCCAAAAAACAGTTTAACCCAAGGACTCTCTGCAACTTGATCACGCTTAGCTTTTTGGAGAAAAATGAACACATGGTCACAGGAGATAGATGACGTGAGCCTTCTACTGAGGATACCCTCATCCCACCTATTGCTTGCTCATAAAGCCTCAGCCAAGAATTCTGACCACAGGAATGAGCTCTTCAACCATCCAGGAGCATCTGCAGTATGGTGCTAACCTGTGCATTTCAGCACTTTGGAGCCCAGAGCACATACTTAATATTTGGCTTGAGAGACAGAGTGCTGTTACCTTTCCTGTATAGGGTTGACAGCAGCATCTATAAAACTGCCCAGACAACTGATTCAGAGAAGTGATTTAATCATCTGGAGACACGGTCAGCAGCAGGCAGGGACTATTCATGCAGAGGCCTTGAGCAGCCCTTTAGAAAGACATATGAACCCCAGAGCCTCAATAGAACTGCCTGAATCTGGTCCACCTTGGAAAACCCTTAAGAACTTTCAAAATCTTTTCTCTTTTCTTGTGAGCTTTGAAACAGGAATTCTGTTTGGATAGGGTGGCCCAGAGTCTTCTAAAGAAAAAAGGGAATTTTTTGTCATTTACTTGGAAATATCTCTTAGAATCATAGAATGTCTTGGATTGGAAGGGACCTTAAAAATCCTCAAGTTTCAACCTCCCTACCATGGGCAGAGACACCTTTCACTACACCAGGTTGCTCAAAGACGCATCCATCTTGGCTTTGAACTCTTCCAGGGATGTGGCATGGAACCATGGCACATGGCAACTCTGGCTACCTGTTCTAGTGCCTCACCATGCTCTGAGTAAAGAGCTTTTTGCTAATGTCTGATCTAAATACCTTTCTTTTGGTTTAAAACTGATTTTCTTTGTCCTATTACATCCTTCATTCATGATTCTGTTATATTGGGAAGAATCATGGAGTTTTTGATGTTCCTGGCTTGCAGACAATGGCTAAAACATGGGAAACCTCATCAAATTATTATCACACAAAATGGAAAAAAAAAAACCAAAACAACTGGCAGAAAATCTAAAGAAGTGAAGTACCAAACCATAGACATTTAGGCAGGAAATTAGGACTTAGTCATAGGGAAAGTGCAGTGAAGCAAGGACATTAATATTCAGTAAACTGAATATTGCAATGAGTGTCACACAAAACACAGGTGACTATAATTTTGATGATAAAATATATCTGATCTCGAGAGCACATTGGTGGTATTTAGTTTTGGATTGTGATGCATCTGATCTGAAGTGTGTGTTACTGATGTTACAACTGTCCAACATGTCTGAGTGATATCGTAGCTGGCAGGAGAGAGAACTGACATTTCTAGTCTAAAAGGCACTTGTGTTCACTTCATTATGTCCAGACTTTTGGAAGTTAGCAAACAAACCTTGACTCTGAGGCAGCTGATGTTGCATTGCTGTGACTCAAGCTTCATTGCAGCTATCCAGATAGCAGCTCCTGTGATCTGATAACGCTGGTATTTTTAGCACCTATTTTACCTTGGTTTCTCCTCAAAACACAAGCAATTGAGCCATTCCTTGTACCCTGGTTTTGTATCACTGGTGAGCACTAAGCATTTCCATTGTGGAGGTGAAAAGTGAAAGAGATGCAGGGAGGGTCCTGGAGACCACCACACCAAAGCTTCATTGTTGAAACTGAGGGGTGATAACCAATGTCCCAGCAGGCAGCTCAGGAAGGACACTGAGGGAGCCTACTCAGACCATAAGCCAGCACCAAAAGGCTTTGGAGAGTGCCAGCTGCCCAGAAAAATGACCTTAAGAGCCATAAGCAAAATCTCAAATGCACTATTGGAAATTAAGCCAGCTTTCGCTTGCCTTTCCCCAGGAATGGATTCATGGTAGCTTGTCTTTACACAGCTTTTGAAATGGAAGTGCTTTTCTTCTTAAAAAATTAACCATATCTGTGCCCAAGCTTGCAGTTACTGGTCTGCTCACACACAAGGTTGCGAGTGATGAAACAGAGTTGAAGCAGAGAGCCTTCTTTATCTTGTTGAGCTTCCTTCTGTGCATCATAATTGTTTATTTATGTATTAATTAATTTATTTAGCTATTTGGAAAGACCCTGATGAATAAAAAGGTACATATTTGAGTTTTCTGTTTCTTTCCATTTCCCTTAAGACTCCATTTGTTTTTCTCAGTACAGATTTCCCGTGTTTTGCACATATGCCTGCCCATGGCACTCCAGGCACCACTGCTTGTGCAGTCTGTGGTTGACCATGCAAGATATTCCTTGCACAAAAGAGGCTCTGCAAAATTATCTCAGTCTTTCCATGTTTTATGTTCCTTGTCAGTTGGCTTCTGCCCACAGGACCTCTGGCTTCATGACTACCAAAACAGAATAGGTTCAGATTTTGGTTGCTATGTCTTCCTGTTCTCTAGTTAAGCAGAATTAGATTTGGAAGGGCTTGTTAAATACAACTTATATTTTTTACTCAAATTAGCATCATCTATAGTCCATCAATCACCAGACATTGATTGTGTAGCCATTTTTTTGAAAAGAAGCACAGCCACACTGAATGGAAATGTTTAATTGTTTTAAATAGATGATTTCATATTCTTTCCTGTGCCACGTGGAATCTTTCACCCATCTCACCTGGCTTGTGATTTAAAAGTACAGTCTATGCAAATTTTAACTTTTTGATTTGGATATAAAAACTATAAGACTCATGAAAAAGCAAGGCTTGGTAGGATATGTTTTCAGAGATCTACAATATATGCTGCAAGCATAAAACAAGGAATGGCACAGGGAAGGTAAAATACATTGCAACGTATCTTAACACATAAAAAAGAAATAAGGTAGAAAATTCAGGAAGTAAAAGTAGGCAAAGAAAATGTGATACAGGGATATGCAGCCTGTGAAATACATTACCAGAAAAATAGCTTTGAGAATGGGGATAGAGCTGGGCTTCCTGGGTGGGGGCATGCCATACCCACCATCTAAACGAGTACTGGGACAAGACTGATCTGTGTGCACACCTTCCTTCTTTTCAGATACAAAACTTCTGCTTCAGGGTGTAATTTAAGCATTAGCTGTTAGAATAAAGGGACTTTTACAGTCACAGACTTCTGATATTTTTCTCAAAACAGTATGTGTCTGAGATTTCCAGAGACTGCATTCTGGATATAATGAGCCACTGCTCTGACCCAGAGCAGAAATTTCTTTGTACCAAAAGTGATGTATTTATGTATAATTTCATAATTATTCCTCTTGCTCATGCCGTAGATCCTGCCTTTGTTTTGATTGAGCTTGAAAAGGTCTGCATACAGCCAGGCTTGTCCTGACTAGTGGCTCCTCTCCCCAGATAACAACAAAAGGAATTTCAGCACAGTTAACAAAGGGAGAGCAATATTTTCAGAGAATCAGAGAATCATAGAATCGTAGAGTGGTTTGGATTGAAAGGGATCTAAGTGGTCATCTAGGTTTAACCCCACTGCCATGGGCAGAAATCTCACCCACTGGACTAGGTTGCTCAAATCCCCATCCAACCTTGCCTTGAACACTCTCAGGAATGTGGTATCCACAGCTTCTCTGGACAACCTGTTCCTTATCTTTGGCATAAAATCTGCCTCCTAGCATCTAGCCTAACTCTCCCCTCTTGCAGTTCAAAACCTTTCCTCCTTGTACTTTTCACTATCTTCTCATGCAAATATCGCTCTCAATCTTTTTGAAACTCCCCTTAGATTACTGCAAGGTCAAAATGAGCTTTCCCATATATGCAGAAGTACAGCCAGTTCAAGATGCATTTCAGACTAATCTCCAATTGTTAGTTGTGTCTTTCACAATCTAAGTTGTTTGTCACAGCAAGTAGATGACACCTGACAAGACCTCTGCTGCTTGCTATTAACTTTTCAGGACCAGAGGATCAAATCACAGGGAGGCTTGTCAAGTCTCAGCAGACAGCTGATGCTTTGGCTTAGAAATATATTTGGTGCTGCTCACTCATTGTAAATAAAAGGAAGGGTCTTCCATCAGCATTTCTTTTCATTATTTTATTCAGCAATTAAAGTAATGCTCTAAAGTAATACACTTACCCCCCAAATGTTGACACTCTTGCATTTTAGATGACTATTTGTTGTAAAATTGTTTTTAATCCTTTTGTGGATATTGTGGTATGTAAATAGACTATGCTGTGCCAACATTGCTTTAGAGCTTAGGCCATTAACAAACAAATGCCCATGTGTTTGACTAACAGGCTTTAAACTTTTGTCCCTTACCTTAGTTGTCCCTCTGGAAAGTCCTATTATGTAAGAGCATTCAGTGTGTATTTGTGTTGAAAGTGTGTGCAACACAAATGATGTACCCCAGGATTCAGAAGTAAACTGTGGTCAGATTTCAAAAATGTTTCTTACAGGTGAGAGAGTGAAATGACAAAAATAAAAGAAGGTTAATAGAAAGAGACATAACCATAATAAAGGCAGAGACATGCAATTGAAGAGATTTTGATAAACATTAAAAAAATAATTTTAAAAAAGACTACTGCCATTTCAATTAATTTCTTAATTAAGAGAATTGATATTTTAGTGGTAATCAGGCTACTAGAAGCAGATTTGGATATATTGCTGGATATTTGAATATAATATGGTATTATTTAATATAGATTCACAGAATCACAGAATAAGTTTGAACTGGAATGAATCTTAGAGATCATATATTTCCAGCCTTTTTGCCATGCTCAGGGATACCCTCCACTAGATTCCATTAATCTAAGCTGTTGCCTAAAGCCATTGTATTTGCCCAAAAGCCTGTTTTTGCCTGAAAGCCATCATTTACCCAAAATAAATTTTTATACCTAACATGATAGGTGTTTACAGAATCTGCAGAAGTGAATAGGAGAAGACAATGTCCCTTTCTTGAAGTGTTTGTGGTCCCTGGATCTGCAGAGCACAGAGCCCAGCAGCAGACAGTTTTCAACATGTCCAGCAGTAATACTTAGTACACAAAGGTGCTATCTTTAAATAGATTTTTTCATAAGATAAGGCCTGAGTTACAATAACAAGACAGATATTGTTGTGGCTTTATTTAAAATAAAATTAAAAAAAAAAAAAAAAGGAACAAAACCCCCTCAAATAACTAAAAAAACAAACAAAAACAACAACAAAACCCACACCAAAACCACGAAATTTAAAAGTTACAGAATTACCAGCTACAGCTGCCAAAACCCACTAGCAAAATAAGGTTAATCCCTGAGTTCAGAGTGACAGGTTGAATTTCAGGACAAACAAGCCCTCCTGTGTTCTTTGGCCCAAAAAAAAACCCTGCAATGGTGTTCAGAATAAACATTCCCAACAAAGCTAAGTGCACGTTCCCTGCCCATGCTAAGTCGGTGGAGCTGGCAGGCAGGCATGTACTGATTCAACTGAGAATGGAAAATGGACACTGTCATGGTGATGGCTCATCAGCTGAACAAAGAACTTTTTCCCTTTAAAAGTTAGTCTTTTCATATTGATTTCAACATATTTAAGGAATAAATCAGATTAATTTAGTGGAGGAGAATGAAGGACTTCTGAATATATTCTGTTGCCAAGTCTCAGCCAAGACAACTTATTGCCTTATGGCATTGTTTACATCCAGAGGGCACAGGGAGTAGAAAACACAGTCAGTAACAACAGCTTTTATATACTTGTTTTGCACGTTTTTAAACTACCTCTACAAAGACAAGGCAACAAGTAGCAACTCTCACATACTGAATGTTTCTACTAATTTCACAGTAACTCATATTTGAAAAAATAAGGAATCTTTTACAAAAGGTAATGGACTTCATTTCCGCAAATGCCCACACCTCTGCTTTATGGCAAGAAGAGAGACTCCTGGCTTATCAGTGTGCAGCAATTAATGCACACACAGAAAGGGGAGATTATGCCTCATCAACACATGTGTGCAGCAATGTGTGGAGTTTGAGATTTAACTGTGTTTCACAGCATTCTAAAGCACCACAATGTGTAAACAGTTGTCACATATCTGAAAGTTTCACCTCAGTTTCTCTCACCGTTTTTGTAGAACTCGTCTCTTCCTGTGTGCAGCAATGCTCAGCTACTTGACAGAGTGATAGGTGTGCTGGGGAGCTTTGATCATACTGAAGTTTGTCAGTGGCAGTGGATCAGAAGAGATTCCTGGCCCTTGATGTGCCCAGAGACCATTGGGCACAGAAGGTGCAGGAAATGGGGTGGCTCAGGGAGTCAGCTCACTGATTTTTGAGCTGTCTTTGGCAAGTGTTAAAGCTGCCTGGGGACTGTTTAAAACAACTCCAGCTGGGAATAAGCCAAATGCAGTAGTATTCTGGCCAAGTCCCGGCACTCTCCTTTCTCCAGGGCCAGTCAGGATTGATGGTATATTAGCAGGGTTCATTGACTGCATGCCAGCCAGGGATGTTATAATGCCAAGAGAAATCTCAGCTGGTGAGATCTGAAGAGTTTTAAGCATTGCTGTATGAAGTTATCTGAAAAACAAGTTCTGAAATTGTGAGGTTCTGAATATCATTTTAAAATGAGAAAAAGATGGCAGAAGTGAAAGAGAGCAAAGAGAAAGCACTAAGAAAGTTCAGTAATAATAAGAATTGACACTTGTAAAAATAGAATAATTTAGACTAGAAAAGACCTCTAAAAGCATTGAATCCAACTGTAAACCCAACACTTCAAAGCTCACCACTAAACCATGTCCCCAGGGGCCACATCTGCATATCTTTTAAATACCTCCCGTGAGGGTGACTCAACCACTTCCCTGGGCAGTCTATTCCAAAGTCAGACAATCCTTTCGCTGTAAATAGTTTTCCCAATATCCAATCTAAACTTTCCCTGACACAACTTGAGGCCATTTCCTCTTGTTCTATCACTTGTTATTTGTGAGATGAGACCAACCTCCCACCTGGCTACAACTTCTTTTAGGTAGTTTTTGAGCAATAAAATCCCCCCATTAGCCTCCTTTTCTCCCAGCTAAACATCCATCAGCTCCCTTAGTTGGAATAGCATTGGTTTGGCAAGAAGGCAAGTAAGGCCATCCAATAGCCAACCATGGCACAGAAGAAAATACTGAAGAGCTGAGGCTGCTCAGTTTCTGCAGATCCCCATAATTTATTTGCTGCTCTCTGATGTTATGCTTAAAACTAGATCCTCTCCCTGCTCTAAATCGACCAGATCATTTCAAGACAAAAAGCTAATGCCTTGAAAAAGAAAGACCTCAGGTTTTAAAATATTTTGGCAGAAGAGGGAAATGGGTTTCCAGTCAGAGTGGTCAAGTTCCATCCTAAATCTGCCTTGGATTTTGCAGTCTGTTCAGTCCTAGAGATGTCAGTTCCTTGCTAGTCTCTGTTCCTTTCCTTCCTCTTTTTATTGGAGAGCTATTCTGTAACACTGCCCCAGACTAATAAATATCTGACTAGTAGCCACTCCAGTGATGGTGATGACCAGTTTATCTGCATCTTACCTGCATAATTATAAAGAGGGAGAAGGGGAAAGGATATTTTGTATATGTTGCAATCATATCCCATGTATACCTTCATCTTAAATAATAAATAAAATTAAACAAATAAACTGGTTTAATGCCTTCTCATAAAAAATATTCTCTAGCTGTGTCACTCTTCTGTGCACCTGTGTCTGTCTGGACAACCACTGTCAACTGGACCTACCATAGCCTATCTTTGCAGCTACTTCTGTACCCATATACTACTAGTATCTGAGCACTTGTAGCCTTAGAGTTGATGACTGTTATGCAGTATTCCTGCTTTTAACCTGGCAGATTTCATTGCTTGAACTTTTTTTTTTTTCTGTAGTTTTGTGAATGTCTCATCACCACCACCATGGTTATTATTACTGTTTTTGTTATTTCAAAAGGCTGCTCCTCTCAACAGCTCTTGATTAACCACGACAGCGAGATGGCCCTTACAGGAGCTGGTGTTCCAGCTCCTCCTGGCACTCCAGCTCTTCCTGGCAATGCCAGTACTGAACAGAGGGTAATTGTTTTAAAAATCTGCAGCATGAAAAAGTAAGGGCTTAGAATCACATTGGCATGTTACATCATCTAAAGGGCTTCTTCAAGGAACAGATTTTTAAGGACTGTGCTAATTGTCATTGCCAATTGACAGTAGAAGTAAATAATTTGATTCAATTCTGAATGAGAGATGCCCTTTAAGAGTACCTTCTGGTGAAAACCTTCATTATAATTGGTATTGTTTCGTGGTTTTTTGGACATTAACACACCTCTTTTTCTAACACCAGGCAACATCTCAAAAAGATGTCCATTCCTTTACCACATTCTCTTTTAATTATCACTTTCTTTCTGCCTGTGCTCAGTAGGAGTTATACTGGGACCAGGTTGAGCCCTGGAGGATTTAGTAACTTTGTGATAATTCACTGAATAGTTTCTGGGAGCCTGGTGCAAATTGAAACCTATGCCTCTGGGGAAAGACATCCCTGAGAGGCCATCATGCTCCTTGGATAATACAGGAAGCCAAACCTTGTATCAGAGGATTATTCTCACATTTTTGAGGTTTCATTTTCAAGTTCAGTGCTCCACTTTTTCATTTTCCTTATGTATTGTTTGTTACTGAGTGGGATGAGTCTAAGCTAGAAGCCAGTTCTTGAGTTTGTCTACATGTCTGACTGATGCTATATGTTTTATTAGAGACGTCCCTAATAATTCTGCACAAACGTGAGCCCTAAAAGAATCATCATAACCACAAAATTGTCCTCCTTCACCCCCCTCTTGCCCATTTTCCCTTGTAAATATATCACTAAGAGTGTCTCCATAGTATGTACCACAAAGATGTTCAATCATGTTTTAAAACTCCAAACATAAACAATCAACTTCATTGCCTATCCTTATAATGACTCAATCTCCCCAGCTTCCACTTTCAGTTAACGCAGTTCCACTTCTAATTTGCAATTCTCCAGTATTTTAAATTTTTGTACAGGAATACATATGGCCGTCATATTTTATTCGTAGTTGGTGACCCTAATAGAACTGGACACGAACTCTCAGGAATGTAGTGGGTACTGCTGTCCCTAAAAGCTCATGCACTGTCTCTGTTGGCTTGGGTGGGATGGGAATTGCGGGACTTTGTGGCACAGCACTGAACGACCTTTTCAACATTTTAATGCTATGAGACAAAGTGGTGCTCAGGAATAATTTAATAAATACCAGTCCTGTGGTTTCATCATTTTCATCACTTAATCAGAATAGTTCTTACCTGTAGTTGTCTGTGTCAGACAGCTTTCTCTGGTTCCTCAAAAAGATGAACCACTGGCAGCAATATAGCTACTGCTCTGTCTTCCTAAAAATGATGGTTGAAGACTTTTGGAGGTCACTGGATGAACTTTCCACCCAGACTGGGACCACCACCAATACTAGATCAAGTAAGCCATGACTTCAGACAAATATAGAAAAACTCCAAGGACTGGGATTCCATATCCACCATGGGTAACTCCCAGTTTTCACTCACCCATTTCACAGAGTTGCAGACTGCAATGGAATGTCTCTTTTGTCAGACTAAACAAACTCAGTTCTATCAAACTCACCTCATATGTCACTTGCCCTGGCTAGTTATAATCTTGGCAGCTGCCTTCAGCATTCCCTCCTATTTTTTCCTTTAAATTAGGGAGGTCCAAAACTGGATCATTATTTCAAGTGTGGCCTTACTGGAAGTAAGTAAAGGAAGGTATTTGTTTCTTTTATCTTGCTGTCCTTATGGAACAGTTTTGTTGTGTTCCTCAGGCAAATACACTGATTCATGCTCATTCTGGTGTTCACAACAACCCCTTAGCCCTTTTTCAGCATCCTCCATTCACATCAGTTGAATTGTGCTTATTGTGGTTATGCAAGAGCTCAATTATTTGGCTTATGACTTGATTTTTTGGTCTTCTGAAGTAAAATGTGGTAACTTCTGGTTTTGTTAAGGTTTTTTGTTAGCCTTCTCTTTTTTTTTTCTTTTTTTTTTTCTCCTGATAATCTCTGTTCTGTTCTAGACACTCCTAAATTTGCTCTTGCATAGCATCAAACAAAGCCATAAATCTTCAGATTCAAGGATCTTCATGACTTACCACCTACTAAGGGACAGTTTCTTAGTTACCAGCTAGAGAAGTCCACCCTGAGCACTTAGGTTCAATACCTTCAAAAAGGCACCTTGGTGCTTTTCACCTGATGCTTTGCAGGAACGGAAAGATTTTTTTGCAAACCTCTGTGAAACTGTATAATGGATATTTGTATGAGTATATACAACCACCTATAAAGATATAAATCTATTCAATATAGCAGCAGTCTCAGATCGATTACACAGTTAGCTCATAAAATGCCTGTGATGCCTCTTGAGGATGTCATATTGGAAACCGTGTGTAGCTCTGGGTCTCACCCCTCTGTAGCTCCCTCTCTGTCCATATCTCACTTTGGTTTCTCATTTCATCCTGAGACAATAAGCACTGTAGTGCTTATTTTTATTCTGTGTATATTTAGACACTAACTAATACAATTTAACCTGCTGCTTGAGCAGGTGTCCAGTCATTATCATCATAAGAATGATAATGATGATAATAATAAACCCGAACAAGGCTAATTTGAGAAGACACCTGATCTTGGCTTTCTGAAAATTAGTCATTCAATATTCTTAATATCTAGCCTACAGTCTGTCTGTTTTTGCTTTGTCATGTGTAACACAGGGATAAAGTACTTATGTGCTTCCCTGTAGAGTAAATATATTAAATGGTGCTTTTATGTACCATAGAGCCAATTTCTTATAACTAAGAATGCAAATTAGATACCCCTTTTCCCATCAAGAGATAGAAGCTGGTCCTTTCTTCTGTAGCATAGAGAAAACCAAACTGCTTCCAACTTTGACTAAAGCTGGGTTCAAGATGTAAAAAACTTGCACCCTACCCACAGAAACTGAAAAAAGAAAAACCAATGCAAAGCCTTCCAGACAGAAAAATTCAGATTTTTATTTAGATTCTGCAAACAAGCTAAATAGTGCACGCTGCTCTAGGACTTCCCACTCTTGGAACCTACAAGACAATCGGAGAGGAGTGGCTTGCAAGGGCATGTAGTGACAGGACAAGGGGGAACGGCTTTAAAGTGACAGAGGGAAAGTTTAGATTGGGTATTAGAAATAAATCCTTTGTTGTGAGGGTGGTGCGGCACTGGCACAGGTTGCCCAGAGAATCTCTGGCTGTCCCATCCCTGGGAGTGTTCAAATCCAGGTTGGATGGGGCTCTGAGCAACCCGGTGTAGTGTGAGGTGTCCCTGCCCATGGCAGAGGGTTTGGAACTAAATGATCTTTAAGGTTCCTTCCAATCCAAACCAGTCTATGATTCTATGACTGCCTTTTCCTCCAGAGAAGCCAGATGGCCCATCACAAGAAAGCACGAAGCATAAAGGGAATAAAAATATGCTAGAAATGTGTCAGATGGGATGATAATAAAGCTAGAAAGGTGAATGTGGTAACTGGTATTTAGCAGAAATTGTAGATAATATACGTTTAACTCTTTTTGTTCTTTTCACCCAAGGTTTTTTTGTTTTTTTTTTAGACTTAACTTTTGCCTTCAAACACTCCTGTAAAGTAAATAAGAACTAGAGATCATAGAATCACTGAATTATAGAATAGCCTGAGTTGGAAGGGACCCAAAAAGATCATCGTGTCCAACTCCTGGCCCTTCCCACAACCATCCCCAAGAGTCTCATCATGTGCCTGGGAGCATTGTCCAAACACTTCTTGAATTCAGATTTGGTGCTGTGACTGCTTCCCTGGGGAGCCTATTCCAGTGCCCCCCTACTCTCTGGGTGAAGAACCTTTTCCTAATATCCAAACTAAACATCCCCTGACATAGCTTCAGGCCATTCCCTTGGGTCCTATCATTGATCACTAGAGAGAAGAGATCAGTGCTGCCCCTCTGTTTCCACAGCAGTTGCAGACCACAATGAGGTGTCCCTCAGTCTCCTCCAGCTGAACAGAGCAAGTGCCCCAAGCCACTCTTCACACAGCTTGCCCTCAGAACCCTTCACCATCCTTGTGGCCCCTCTTTTGATGCACTCCTAATATATTTCTTATATTGTGGTGCCCAAAACTTCCCCCAGCCCTCGAGGTGAGGCTGCTCCAGTGCAGAGCAGAGCAGGACAGTCCCCTCCCTTGCCTGGCTGGCCATGCTGTGCCTGATGCACCCCAGGACACAGTTGCCTCTCCTGGCTGCCAGGGCACTGCTGGCACATGTTCAGCTTGTCATGTGAATAATATTTTAAACACTGCCTTGAGGAAAATTTGGTATTTCAGTATTTTTTCACATCTTGAAATGTGAGCTGAAATAAACAAACAAAAAATTATTGTCAAGGAACAAAAAACAACTAGTAAAGATGTGATTTCCTGTCACATTTCCTTGCCTGCTTTCAGAAGTAAGTTGCTGGACTCCATGAACTTAGAGGTTTTTTCTGACCTTAATGGGTCTACAATTCTATAAAAATCATGCATTTTTTCAGTGCAACAGTCCAGCACATTCTTTTTTGAGTCACAGTCTTTAAGTAAGAACAGTTGTCATGTCTCCTACTGATTTTTTTAACTACAAAAAATCTGTGGGTTTTTAAGAATAAAATTAAAATTCCAGCTCTAAACTGTCCCCTAGCTCTGGTCGATAAACTGAATCTACTTGGTAGATGAGTTAACTGAGACAGTAATGATATCCCGATTTCACTTTCATTGACGTAAAGTGAAAGTGACTCCATTAGAATCAATTGAGTTGCATCAGCAAAAAGTGCCCCTAAAAGATGTTGGATTTCGGCTCAGAAAGATCTTACTTACCACTAAATTAGAAGTTGATGATAAATCAGGATTGCAGTCAAGGAATCCAGTCTCACAGGTTATTACTTTAACATCTGATCCACAATGGAACTCCTTAGGCCTATTTCTTAGCCTATAATTATGAACTGTATATATCTAAGCACCTGCCTCCTGTGTAAAGATAATTTCTTCTCAATCACACTGTTTAAAGTCCCCTTCTACTGTCTTGTTGCATAAACCTGTTTCACAGATTTTTATTCTTAAACCATAACCAAAGGACTGAAATGTTTTTTAGACTTATGCAGCAACATCTGGGAAAGCAGAAGCACAGTGACAATGATACATGCCCAGGAAGTCAGAGGTGATATTACAAAGTTTTGGAAAGCAAAAAATGAGCAGTGTAAAGCTTAAAAACCAGTTTTAACTGTCAGTTTAACGTCAGTGACCATATTCTGGGATTGACTATCATGATAGATTAGTTCAGCAACACTTTGAAAGGAGAGAGTTCTTATTTGGAAAGAACAACTGTTAAATGCTTGTTCCCTAACTGCCCACTGTCACCCACAGTAGGAGTTGAGGGCAGGAGGGTTGGTGGATCCTAGGGTAGGAGAAAACAGAGACATCTACTCAGAGCAGAGCAGTGTCTCATCATCCAGGGCTCATCTTGACAACCTCAGCCAGTCCCAGACGCAGCCCAGTGATGTCCTAGCAAGCCTCTTCAGCCTTGAAAATAAGTTGTTGATACCCAAATTGCCTATCAGGAACACATCTTGGACTGTACTTGACCATCTTGGATCTGTTCTGTGCAGGGCCAGATCAGATCCTGGTTGGGCCCTTCCAACTCAGTATACTTTATGATCCTATCAGCAATGTCTAGTTGTTGCCTGGCATGAGAAACATGCTGAGAACAGAGATCAGTGCATGTCAGGTTCAAGCATGTAAATGTACAATTGTACACATGCAACCATGGTGTTTGCTGACAGTCAGGTATGGAATTAGGATGGGGATTGCCTTGGGGACCTTCACCACCTGCAAGGAAAGTGTCAGCTCTTTCACAGGCTCAGCTCTGGGCCACTTGAATTCACCATCTCCAGTACCAGTTCTGTCAAGCTTGTGCTCACCATGGACAGACGGTCTAGAGGTTGCATCAGTGCAGCAAATACAGTCCTGGCTTTGGCTATACCTGTGAACTCATCCTGTGTGTTCCTCTATTCCAAAAGTTAGGGCATCCCCAAAAGGAAAAGATCCTCTTTCTGATGTCTTCTCCAAAATTTGCATTGTCATGAATGACTAGTGTGAAATGTGTAGCTGGAGGGCCTTGGTGCATCTGATAAGCAAGGACTTTGCTCTTTTTAAAAATGTTATTGCCAATTGCAACTGCAAAGCATTGTGGACATGCTTAATATGCTGCTTTATTTAAAGATTATTTATCAAATTAATATCATTATGATTTTTTTTTCTTAAATAACTGATGCTATAATCTGGCCAGCCCTGAACTTGTCCAGAAATAAACCTTCAAAACTCACTTTTATGATTGGCAGAAAGGCTTGAAGTGCACTAGGGATAATTTAGCAGCACCTGTGTTAAACAGTTTTTAGACAGATGAGGAATTACATGAAATATCCAGAACTGTAGAGCAGAACTCTTCTTTCTTAAAAACTAAAGAGTGTGCTCTTCTCTGCAGTGTACTCTTGGGCATACTTGTGGTTAAGCAGGTTGTTTCTCATCTATTGATGTGTTCCTTCTTCATCCTGTAGAAAACTACATTAGGACTCCACGAGAAGCAGTAGGAACTCATCCCTAAGTGCAAGGTTTTCCACTCTGAAGGCAGGGTCCAAAGTCTGACTGAAGCAGCTACACCACACTACAACAAAGTCCTTTAACTGCTGCCCAGTAATCACAGGCACATATTCTGCCATGCAGATCTCTTCATCCTTCCTGAAAAGGTAATAATCCACAAAAAAATCATATGGAGTTTTGAGGAGCTTTAAAATACTACATTCCACACTGAATCTGTATTATTTCTTCTCATATGGCTTCAAGGTTTATATGCATTTAAAAGAACCTTTGTCCTTTGCAAGGAACCTATTTTTGCCAGTAATTCACTCTGCTACTCTGACCTTATTTGCTGATGGCATAATTTGTCTTGCAACCCTACATAAATACACTACATCAATAACATTTTCTCAAGGCTATTTTCCCCTGAACCACACAAGAGCAAATTGGTTATTTTTCTTTTAAGCAAAGAAACAGACAACATATAACTTTTCTTCTAAGGCTCTAATGTAAAGCAGGCATGCAGACAAGGTTTGTTTTGTTTTTATTGCTATATTTAAGATGAAGACAAGGTGGTAAACTAGAGCTAAAGTTCAGGGTTTTTTAAAATCCACATTTGAACGTGACCTTTTCCTTTCTTGTTCAGTTTGCACAGAGGAATAATTTTCAAAGTAGCGTGGGAAGGAACAATTAAAGTTAAATGTTAATTTTCAAAAATGAGGCCCAGCTTGCCTTCTAGTTTCTGAATTGCCCCTGGAATACAATTCAGGCTCAGCCTCCTGGGGAAAGGAATTGGAACAAACCACTGGCGTAGCAAAGAAGAAGGAGAATAATAACTTGTGAAATCACACTGGTCTTTCTGAATAATTGAGGCTTAAGGTAGCAGTGTTCTCCATCAAAGCTGTTTTTGCTATAATTTCCTTTATTGTAGACTGTGGACTCCTACAAAGGGGCCAGGATCTGCACCCCGGGTGGCAAGAGCAGATGTTGGAGTCTGTTTCTGTGTAGTAAGGGGAACCAGATGAGAACGTTCCATGTAAACACAACAGCTTCAGCATCTTCCTTCATCAGTGTTGAGGTCTGCACCACAAACTACCAATTGGCTAAACCAAACAGCACTTGGCATTTTAGTGTTCTTCTTTTAGAAGTTCTTGACTTAGGCAGATTTCCTCCCAGTGTGGGCACAGGACATCAGGACCAGAGGTGCTCAGATTTTGCACCCTTCATGCTGAGAGCAATTATCATGCCAATTTACCATGCTCTCAGTTTGACACGTGCTTCCATGTGTGCAGCATCTGTAAGATCAAGTCATGCCTGTGATCTACTGCCTGTGGCTGAGAGATCTCAGCCTCTCGGTAGTCATAATATCTCAAGTGTACATAAGCTCTAAACCAGAGCCTTTAATAAAAGATCAAACCACTTTTTTGTTCACAATGAGAGGCAATATTCCAAATCACATCTGGAAGTGCCAGGTATTTCTCCATGTCAATAACACCATTCATAGATTTTGTTGGGCCTAGGGAACACTCCAATTTTATTACAAGTTCAAACCATAGGAGCACCATGCATTAATTCCTACCCAAAGTGCAATAGTCAGAGTTGAAGAAAAGTGTGTGGTGTCTTGTGGAACAAACATCCTGGTCTGGCTTCATTAGTTCTAATAACAAAAACTTCACCTCCAAATTTTGAAAGTGATTCCACAGATGAATAATTTCTGTTTAATTCTCTTTTTTCTTCCTGCTGAATTCAAATCAAGGAACCATAGGATGGTTTGGGTTGTAAAGGGGATCTCATTCCAATCCCCTTACACCGGCAGAGACTGCACTCACCAGACCAGGTCGCTCAGAGCCCCATCCAGCCTGGCCTTGAACACTTCCAGGGATGGGGCATCCACAGCTTCTCTGGGCAACTCTGCCAGTGCCTCACCACCCCCACAGGGAAGGATTTCTTCCCAATACCAAAGCGAAGCTTCTCCCCGTCAGTTCAAAGCCAGCGCAGGGCCCTGGGTGAGCGGCTGCGGTCGGAGCTGCGGGTCCGAGCGCCGGGGGCGGGCGGCGGAGCCGGCAGGCCGTGAGAGCCGCCCCTTGGCACAGCAAGGACACCTGGGGCACACCTGTGGGCAGGACCCCAACATTCCCGCCTGGCACGGGACGGGGTAAAAGCCCGGGGGCCCCTTTGTTGAGGGTCTCTCCTCAGAGGCACCAGCTCGAGCTGTTTCTGGGTTACTGCGCAGTCAATAAATGGCTTTATGGAAAGAGGCATCAGAGACGCTGCCATGGGAGATCCGGGGTGGAGCCGGCCAGGAAATCAGAGTGAGGGTGAGTGGGGGTGTGGGGCAGTGAGCGGGGACCCCTCGGGTCCCTGGGAAGGGGCTCCGGCCCCAGCAGGGGCGGGCCCTGGCGCTGGCGGTGCGGCTGCACAGTCTGCCCATGGTCAGGCCGCGGAGTTTCCTTAACAATACCCCTGGTGCCATCCCTACAAGCCGGTCATCTTGGCTTTCCTATACTGGCATTGTTTTGCTGTGATGTTCTACACTGAAAACACTTCTGTTGAATTTCTGTGCTCCCCGCGGACACGTAGAGACCACCAAGTGATTCCCTGGTGTTCTCCTTGGAAAGGTGGAGTGAGTCCCTTCTGTCTGCTCGGATGCCACACTGCCATCCAGGTTTTAGTTACTCCCACTGCTCTGCTCTGAATTCTTTGCAGGCTTTTACCATCTCTCAATGCACTAATAGCAGAAATGGACGAATTATTCCATGAATGGTTTCATTATTGTCAAATGCAAATGTATTATAATCTCACAACTCCTACTCACCATCCCATATTTCTACCCATTATTTCTTTTTACTGCAGTGTCACCTGGGATCTCATTATTAGTTGATTATCCACCATGGCCCTAAGTACTTTTCAGTGTCACTATTTCCCGGGTTAGCAAATCCATATCATTATTTAGTTTTCATTCTTCTTCCTATGTACATGGTCCTTGGCCATATTGAAATAGATACTGTTTCACTGAAGCCAAACTCTAAAATTTTTCATTAACCACTCCCACCCCTCTTCTGTCGCTAAGAGATTTTTTTTTTTTTTTCAGCACTAGTATAATTATCCCAGTTATTCTTAAAACATCCAAACAACAGAGAACAAGAGAGTCCTGTAATGAACTGAGGGGGAAATACAGGTAGTCAGATACAGTTCCATATTAGTAATGATGTTTTATAGTTACACGTAAAGCAGTTTGTAAAATAATGTTCATATTTTTAATCTTTTTTGTAGCTCTTGTCATTTGAATTCATGAAACAGGATCTGTCATGACACCAGTTCAAATGTTTTGCAGAAATGCAATACATTACATCAACAATATTTCTCTATCATTAAAACTCATTAAAATCAACATCTAAGTAAAATGACAAAATCTTTTTACTACAACACATGCTAACTAGTTGCTTGTTTGGAGTTTTGGGCTTTTAATAAATTATTTATTAGTTCAGTTCTGCATCTGCTATTCAGTTTCTTTGTTTAGGTTACTACAACGGAGTATTTTTTTGTGGTTTGGATTTACATCTTTCCCTTTATAAGGAAAGGACTGTAATTAAAAATTTTCTCCCATTCCAAGTGGTATTTCATTTCTATTTTTACCTAATTTTCAAACTAATATGTCAATTAGAAAAAATCACTACTTTTTAAAATAATTCTTACAATAACTCTAAATATACTTAACCCATGTTTTCTATCAATCCTATGAGAAAAAAATTGTTTTCTTTTGTTTGTTAATTGTTTTATCTTGCAAAAAATACCTAGTTGCATAAATTAATTCTGAAAAATTACTCCTAAAAATAAAAATGAAACATTGATAGAACAGAAAACCAAAGAAAAACAAATTCTAAATTATATAAGATTTTGACATGAGATGTTTGTATCTAGATGTTTGTATCTTTTGAAAACATATTTTCTGCATGAAAATAGTGAATATTTTCTCAATCCTAAATACCCAAATATTTAATCCATATTCTTACCCCATTAACTGAATCTAATTATTGTCAATGATAAAGGAGTACAAAATAGAGAAGAATAATTATTGGAGATTTGATCACAATTTTAATACATCTGAAATTTCTATACAATTTCACCAAGAAAAAAAATATTTTTTAGAACATCCAGTCATTCTAGTATCTTGACTCTTTACATCATTATGAATTCCCTGAATTCATAGTCACATAATGAATTATGATTTCCCAAACACTGAAATGCCCTACTCTTTCCAAGAAGCTGTGTTTGGAAACCAGGAATTTTATTTGTTTCCTTAGGAAGCTGGGGCTCTTGATTAAACACCTCTGTTCCCCACACAAGAAATGAGTTTTGAATTTTGGCCCTTATTTCCTAAACCTATGTTTCTCTTCAGAAATATTACAATGTAGGAGGAATTAATTAGACATAACTGCATGTAACCCCTCTAAGCATGCCTCCATCTGAGATTATTGCCCTGGCTCCCATTTCTTGCCGCTGGAGGTCCTTTCAGGGCACAACCCATCCAGCTGAGTTCAGGTGTCTGTTTTAGGAGAGATAAACTGCCCTTGAGCGGGGGCTGCTTTTCTCACTGCTGGGAAAGGCTGGCTGGGGTTACTGGCTCAGATGGAGCTTAACCCACGGCACAGATCTCACATTGGGGAAGGTGCTGCAGCACACGCCTGTGGCTATGTGTAGTGCTTGCTATTTTTCTGGATCTCCTGAGCCTGGGAAGGTCTCTCTGGCCCGGGAAGAGAAGAAAGGGCAAGCTTCCCTACGGAAATCCACTAAGAGTTTAATTAACAGGGGAAAACTGGGGTTCTTGTTGATTTTCCCTAAGTGTGCCTCTATCATAAATGTATTTGTTGAGTGAGGGAGACCATGAGGATACTCATTGTCCTTAAAACCCCTTTGTGTTGCTCAGCTGTTGAAAGGAGATATAATACAAATAGAAATCATCCTTAAGACAGAAAAGCAGCTGATTTAGACCAAACTGTCTCCCTGTAGCAAATATATCCTAAAGAATATTAAAAGACAGTAATTGTGTTGTAAGACTGTGGAAGGTTTCTCATAGCAGAAAAGCATTAGAGGTGGATCAAGTGTTTGGAAGTTAAAAGTAGACAAATTCAAAATAGAAAAAAATAAAGTATATTTAACACGGAATTGATTTTATAATTCTAACAATTCTATGCCCAATTTGGTTTTAAAGGTTATACTCCAGTACAATGAGAAGTGACTCAATGAAGATATTACTAGATTGATTTCTCTGACGTGTTTATGCAGATTACAGTGGGTGACCATACAATGATGTCTTTCTTATGCAAAATCCTATTCTTCCAGAAGTCATTGACAGAAGTCCATGGTGTTCATTAGGAGCAGAATTACAGTGTTAGTCTCTATTATGCTATGCCTAAATACTGTGTAATATCTGGTTTCTCAGCCTCTGTGAGTTTTTACAGAGTGCACAGAGTTTATAGGTGGATTATTTTATATTTTTCAGCTAATGTTGTATGCTGAGACCTGGAGAGGGTGCCAGAATGTGAATACATAGAAATTGCTAATACCACAGAAACTCAGCTGAAGGGAAAAATAGGAGTTACAGAGCAATATACACTGCTTTTTGCAATCAGTATACTTACAGCATTACATAAAATGGAATTTACTGCATTTATTCCAAGCAAATTAAAATTCATTATTTAATCTTTTGTCCATCTACTGAATGTACCAGTTGCTGAAGGGTGTGCTTCTGGGATACCTATGTTCATGATTAAAAACCAGTATAAATTTCTGTGATTTTTGAATATCTACCATTTTGGATGAAGAGGGAATTAGAACATATTAGCATACAGCAGAGCATGTGTTTGTTTCTGCCTGTCATGTTGATTGGTATTTGTCTTCAAGCCCACATGGAGATGGTTTCTCTTTTTGAAAAGATCAGAAACGTTTTCTGTTACATTAAAAATCATCAGGTGTCCAGAGCTGCACTAAATAGTCAGTTTTAAAACTGTCTGTGAGGAACAGGTTTTTGGGGGGGAAAAAAAAACAAAAAACAAA
>VYXF01000664.1:134404-209730 GCA_013397295.1 Polioptila caerulea
AGAGAAAAAAAAGAGAGAATGAGTGAATTTCTAGGATTTCCAGGTGGTAGATATTCAATTCATCAGTTTTATCCATATCTGCATTATGCTGGGAACTGAGAAGTGTTTAGCTCCTATTCAGCACTCCATTAGTAATGATTATATTTTTTTTGCTGCATAATGGCTTATAAACTTTATTGCTGTGCAGGTATTTTAAGTCAGTGTCATCTATCCAGCTATGAAATGGTGAGGTGCACTGCATAGAATCTATTTCAATTTTGTGTTAATTACTCTGTAATAAGATACTGAAAAATGACATTTTAAAATATTTATAATGCTCTCGGCAATAACCTACAGTATTTTCTTTCAGATCCCACTTATTAGAGTGCTTTCCCTAAAATCTAAGATATAAAGTTAAGCTCTTCTGAGATAGGTGCTTGATTCAATGCAGCGAATAATGGGAGGTCTTAGAAGTGGTTGAAATTGTAATGGTGTGCTAAAAAGCATAATCTGAATATAAAGTATTTCAGAGTTCATTTTGAGAGGAACTTCTTATAAAACCTTACATACATGTAGAACTGTCTGCATTTCTTTGTCTTTTCCCTCCAATCATAAAACTGTGGCTGCAGAACTTGGAATCAACCTTTACAGTTTTAAAAATATTTTAACAAGAAAAAGCAGAACTAATTGAATTTGCAATAATGGTGGGGTTGGCATGAATGCAAAAAGGTTCTACTATTACTGACGAAAATCCTATTTTATTACTGATTGGTGGTCTGTGAGAATAATTTATTGATTTTCTTCTGAAACTCCTGATATGCCTGATGCAGAGTGGGGCCAGTGGATATTTCACCAGCAGTTCCAATTTTCTTGGTAGATGACTCAGAGAGAAATGCTAACTGTGTGGTACCAGTCAACTGTGGAAAAATACAGTCAAAGACATTTTAAGAGCCCCAGCCGAAGCAAAAGTGGCTATCATGGGACCTGTGAAAGGCACTGTTGCTATGTTTATTGATACAATTAACATCTGACTTCTAAGTCAATTCAGTGAGCCACAGATACAACTTGTGCAAAAAAACCTGCTCCTTCAGTAGGTTGCAAACCCTGTGAGACCGTCATTCCATTGGCTCTTCTGTTAAACAACCTTCCAAGCAAGCAGCTGCAAGAAACCTGAAAAGTGTATTATGATGCTACATATTAATTTCACTGGTTGCTTAATATTCTGTAAATAAACAAAGTTATCAAGCTAATTAGCATTCCAGGAAAAGTTATGCTGCTTGAATCTCTGAAGTTTTGAGACTGGTTAAAATTGCCTCAGACAAAGAAAAATAAATGCATTCAAACAACAGTGAATGTTGTATTACGAGGTAGTCCTGCAATCTAGAAAGTCAAAACCCAGAGCTTGCTGTTTGGCTAAATTTTAGGCAGCAATCTTAAAAAAAAAAAATAAAAACGCCAAAAGGGCTCAATTTTTCTAAAGTTGTTAGGAAATCAGAGCCACAGAAAGAACTTTGGTGGATATTTTTTAAACATCTCTTTTGTTTGTCATCGGTGGTCATCACCGCACAGTAGCTTCTGAAAATTCCTTCAAATCCAGACATATATAGTTAGCTGTTCATGTACCCTGCCAACATCAGCCTCCACTTGCTCTTCTAGATCCTTACAGGTGTAGATGCATAGAACTGCAATTGAGAAGTAGATGTCCTCGTCAAAAGGGACTTGGGCTTCTGGCCCTCCTTTGTTAGCTATGAATATAGCACTGGTGTTTTCCTTTCCAGTCTAACCAACATCTGCATTTCTATGGGTGTTGAGGCTCCAAGGTATTACAGTAATTGTGTTAGCACATAGAATAGATAAAAAAATTAATATTAACAGTAAAGTTGCTTAGAAAATACAGAGTAATCTCTAAATAGTCTTCATAAACTTTTTCTTGAGAAATGCAAAATAATTTATTGCACTCATATATTACTTGTCACTTTGCAGCCACACAGAAAATGAGTTCAAATTTCCCACTTAACTAAAAAAAAAGACAACTATAATAATTTCCTGCACTAATATTTAGACATAAAAAAATTGAAAAGTAGTAATTTCTTGTTTTATGCAGTTTTCAGATGCTAAGAAAGGCTGTACCACTGAAAGCAGGTGGTAGGCATGGTAAGAAAGCAGCACAGGAGGAAAAGTGAAGGAAACTTAGAGCTCCTTGAGAGAGCTACTTTCACTTAAGAGCTAAGAGTTGTGGAATTCCTTTCTTGCATTGAGTAGCAGTGTAATGATATTTAAAAACTGCAAGTGCAGTGCAATCTTTCTTGTTTTTCTCATACGGGATATTTACTCTCTTAGTGTGCTCTGTGGGCAGACAGTGCTACCTGCATGCTCTTCATTCTTTGGTCTTGGGTGTCTCCTGGGATCTCTGCACTCCTACTAAAGCCCCTGTGAAAGGCAATTAAAAGCAAACCTGTTGGCACTAGACTTAGCTTTACTATAAGGTGACCCGTATCCCTGCTGGGAAAATGAGCAAGGTATTGGAAACCAGAAGATGTAGAAGATCATATCTCTGGAGGAAAAGAGGTCATCAATAATATTCCCATTTATTTTCTTACTTAAACACTTTCTTACTATACACACCAGTTAGTTGCATTGTGATATGGATCATATTCCTGCTAGATTCTATTTATTTTTATTAATGATGGCTTAGGATGCTTTTCCTGGTCAGGTATTCAAAGCACACTGACAAAGGAAGCCTAATTTCCTCCTGACCCTGCTCCAACAAAAGACTCCTTTACTAATCCACACTCACATATGTGCTTTATGTCCCCACAAGCAAACTGTAAGGGCATAACTAACAGTATTCCCAGTTTTGCTTCAGAGGTGCAATCCCTGGCTGTAAATTAATAATTGTTGCAGTGCTTCCCTTCCCTTCCCTTCCCTTCCCTTCCCTTCCCTTCCCTTCCCTTCCCTTCCCTTCCCAAACCTTCCCTTCCCAAACCTTACCAAACCTTCCCTTCCCAAACCTTCCCAAACCTTCCCTTCCCTTCCCAAACCTTCCCTTCCCAAACCTTCCCTTCCCTGAAACTTCCCTTCCCTGAAACTTCCCTTCCCTGAAACTTCCCTTCCCTGAAACTTCCCTTCCCTTCCCTTCCCAAATCTTCCTGAACCTTCCCTTCCCTGTATGCAAATTACATTGTAATAAGTGGTGCTCATGTACTGAGAGTTCATATTTGAGGAAGGAGGGCTGCATTTGCAGAGATGCACCATAGATTAAATATAATTTCCATCCAGCAAGAAACCAAAAGGTAAAATATTTCTTTTTAATACTTCATAAATTATTAAAATAATTCTTGTACATGATTCTTCCCAAAAGTGACTACACACCTTTTAATGTTACCTTGATCACTTGAATCAAGCTATGCTCAGTAAACAGGATAGATCTACTGTTTCTTTCTGCCTGTCTGATGTGTGAAGTCTGAAGAGATTTGTCCTGTTGCCTGAAGTCAACTAAATTATATTTCTTCACAATTCCTAAAGGAAAGCAAATCTAGTGGAACAACTTCTCAGATTATAACTTCATTTCTGTGAGACATCCTGGGGGAGATATTCCTTGAGGTGTCTGAATTACACTGTCCAAGGCACTCAACATGCTGCACACTGCCAATGTGCCCTCAGATCTCACACCTTGTCAAGCACCAGTGATGCCCAGAGAGATGAGAATTAACCCATCATAACTTAGAAGTGCCATTGACAGGACTCTGACTGCACCAGCCTGCAAGCAGATATGAAGGGAAAGGTGAAAATATGCAGAAAATACTTTGCAAGAACTTCAAGAACTACTTTTTCGTGCAATATTTACTTTGCCAAATCATATGTAAAGGCCCAGACTCTTCTTTACCTTGAAATTTGTCCTTCAGATAAATCTGTGTCAGTTAAGAAACATCACTACTACAAAACAAATCACTTTCCCTTAAACATTTGTGCCATCTTGCTTTAGCATGATTCCCAGTCATGAAACAGACACCAGCCTTGCAGTGTTAGAATGTACAAAAATATTTTGAAAAACTAAAAAAAACCCGAAAAAGTCTGCTTTTAATGAGACTGGACATCAAAGAGAAACACGCAGCTATGTGTAGGGATACACACAGTGGAATCTGTTTATTGAGAGACTACCAGAAGGATCAAGTGCCATCACTTCTGTTGAGCTAAGTCTCTAATTTAGGCTGCTACTTTTGAGATCTCATCCCTCCAGAAATCCTGTATCACAGAATTTAAAAGTAGAGACTTGGACTATTTTAAAGCAGTAATAGTGGATATATCTAGGGCTTCATTTCAGCATTTCAAAAACACACACACTGGCAACGCCTAAATGGCACAGCAGAATGCAGAGCTGGTAGTAGAGCAGATGCTGCTACTTCTTACCCTTCAGCTATGCTTCTTTAAATTTTATTAGAACAAAATAAGCTCAGCTAAAAATACTTGTTAATATGTCTGCATTAGTTAACAGCCTGCTAGGAATTCTAATTATTATTGAGTTTATCATGGAGTATTACAGTATGCCCTTTCTTTAAATTTCTAGAGACCACTTAAGATGCAGATTGTTAGCTGTATAAATATTTGTTGATATTTAAGATGCATAATTCATTTGTTTCCCAAAAAAAGCTGTGTAGCCTTTTTTGAAATACTGTTAAGATGATGTTATTTAATTGAAAACTGTGCTGCTTAGCCAGTTAGGGATCTTGTAAGACATGAAGAGTCCTGAATTTGGGTAGATGACAGTAGGTGAATAGGGTGGAAATGGGATAGATGAAAAGTTGTGAATTTGGAGAAAGTTCTGATAATTCCTTTTAAAATTATTCTTGGACATTCACTTAAGCATTGTGACTTTATATTGTCAACCCAATTTGTAAAAGATAGGACACAAGATTTGTAATTGATTAAACAAGATAAAAGTATCAGTTGCAATGATTGTTCACCCAGAGTTCTTTCTTCATAAGACACAGCAGAATTCCTTATATTTTCACTTTTTCCTATGAAGTTGCTGTAGGAATTCAATGAGCTATTATTGGTTAGGATTAAATCAGAAACTAATAAATCATCCAAATTTCCATCTTATTCACAAGGCAGGCACTCTCTTTGGCTTGTGTAATTCAACACACTTCACAGAAAAAATATGGCCATTAGCTACTCTTGCCTTATAAATAATATTTCAATTAAAAGTCATAAATGAATTAACATAACTGCACATCACACTAAGTATCTCCTTTATTTAGTTCTTGGAGAGTTTTCCTTTTTCTTTCAGCCTAGATTTATCATTTTGTACTCATTTTGTAAAGATTAATTCAAAATAATACAAATATGTTGATTTTAATTTGATTCAAGCCCCATCACCCCTCTGACTAGTGCTACTGCCTTATTCTCCTGACCATTACATTGGTTGCTGAGTTGCAATCTTGGCTTCGATCAGTCTCTGTGCCCATGCCAGTATCAGCTGGTTTTCTCATGGGGCTCTCTCTGGGTTAACTTTCTCTCTTATAGCTGGAAATGTGTAAGATAAAGCCTGTGGGGCAAAAAAAAATCCTACACAGAACCCCCTCAAAACTCCCAAGGATTTGTTCATGTACAGCAGCCTGTATTGTATTTCAATGTACTGTTTTGATATAAATGTTGCCTGCCAGAAATCTGAATCTCGAATGTAGAAATAATAGTCTAGCTCTGACTTCTTTGCTTATTTGCTATATTATCATGTGTTCACTCTCTGATCACTGACCTCAGTAGCCCTTTCTAGCTCAAAAATTATATTTTCATGTCTTTTCCATTTTGTCTGGAAAAATATCAAATCATGACCTTTTAAAAAATATATTTTAGCATATGTGTCCTCTGCAAGCAGAAACCTTGCAAAAGGACCCAAACCAAAATGGAAAAACATTCCCTCAAACTGGGTAGAATTCTTCTTTATTAGCTTCTGGAGACTGCTGAGCTTTCTTCTCTTTTGAGTGAAGTTTCATTAACACTTTCTTGCTCCGTATTAGCAAAATATGGACCTGATGACTTTTTCCTTTTAAAATAAATTGGAAAATTCACCAAAGACAAAAATGGAATGTGACATAAGTAGGGATGAATTATCAAAGGGATGGAGAGAAGAAAAAATATCACCAAATATTCCTCTAATGAAACTTGTCACTACCTAATGAAAGGAGTTGAAGGAATTTCTCATTAAAAACTGTTTCCTTTATGAATGCACATGTGAACTATTATTTAGGGGCAAAAGCTTCTCGTCTGAATCCCGCTTTTTATACTCCATGTTTAAACGCAATGTGTTCAGACTCCTTACTATGATTCACCATTGCTTAGTTGTTAGTTCTCTTTATTATGCTGTTCAATTTTAATTCCCCTCTCACTGAAATACTAATTTACTCGACCAATGGTTAGCTAATATTTTTGTCACATTGCTGAGCTCCTCCTTTTTCCCTCTTAATTTTTTCTTGCTTGTTTTTTCTTTTCCTTCCAGTCATCTGCGAAGTTAATTTTTTTTCTATTTGGTAAATTAACACACCAGGATATTCACAGTAGACAAATGAAATTAATAAAGATACTGCTCTGGAGTATTTCACAACATTTTTATCCAAATGATAAAATAATATTGCAAAAAAACAAAAAGAGAGGTAAAAGGGAGGACTATTTTTTTCTAGCTTTGAAAATCTTTAATTTATGTTAGTTTCAATGAAACAAAGGAATATGTTTTTCCCTAAATAATTTCAGGTACATTTTTAGTATAACACTGTGTGCTGATTTATTACTATATGGACATGATTGCCTAATTATAAAGGCAAATGGAAGTTTACAACTTGGGAATCAAGTCTTCCTCAGACAGTTCTCAATGAATAGAAATTCTACATACATATTTATGGTAAAATTTTTCACTGAGTGCTTAATTCCCTTTTGTTCTATGAGAACCTGGATATAAAATCAAAAGAGATGTTACATTACACTTTCTTGCCTCTTGGCATTTTCCAGGAAAAGCAATGTAAAATTTGAGTTGACCTTGTGTTAATACGGTACAGAAGTATGTGTTTGTCAGAGAAATATGACATCGTACTAATAATCTTTCTCTTAAATTGCAGCCTATGTAGGATTTTGCCATCATGCAGAACAATTGTGTACTGTTGTGTGTAACATACAGAAAAACAAGAATTTAAGAAACTTAAATATTTTCCATGTGCTCATATACACGTAAATGTACAAAATTCCCAGTAAGAGCTCCTGATCTGCCTTCAGAAAAGGTCAGCTGAATGATTTTATCTTTAATGCACTAGCAATTTCAAAGGGCAACAAGATAACAGGGCTTCATGCATGCTATTCTCAGTAGATTGTGTTTCCCCGATACAGCAGTGGGCTGAGTATGGCAATGCCACTTCTAAAATTCTGGCGAGGCCCTCTTCACGTTACATCACTGTGCCACATGGGCACAGCCTCTCAGGTGACTCTAGTTTCTGGATGTTTGCATTGCATTCCTCAGTTCAGTGAGCCTCACACACCGTGAGATCCCAGAGGGAGTCCAACGGGAATACAGGACTTCTGGATATTAACACAGCAAAGGTAGCTGTAGTTAACAAGGCTGTGGTCAAGTAATTGTGATCATTTTACTTGACAGTCTCATAAAAATTCTTTCATGCATGTCTAGGAACTGCAGAGTTCAAACAATTAAGATAAATGTAATTTGAAAGAACTGATGGAGTTTTTGAGCTGTCAATATCAGCCACATAACCACCTTGCTCTAGGTGGAGGCATGACCAGCCCTAAGAAGCTCATAAAAAGAAAATGTATTTTAGCTGTTGATCAGAACTCAGTCTCTTGAAAATCCATATTAGTGCCGAAGTTATTAAGACTTATACCTTGTCATTTTTTCATGAAATGGGTTCCTCATAGGATTATTAGTAATATAAGGATTGGAGTCTAGGAGAAATTAACACTCTGGAGAGGAGAATAATGTTTCCCATCTAGCCTGGAAGCCAGAACACAAAGCAGTCAAAGAGATATATACTCATACATCTTCATACTGGAATGGATCCTCAGCTAGCAGAGACTGTGATGTGGTTTTTCATGCTGTTCCTCAGCCAGGAATTATTTCCACAGAATAGTGATTTTTTCCCTGTAGGTAGCAGATGGACTTTGCAATTGAGATCTCTTTGCTGCTCCTCCGCCACCACCCCCTTTATTGCCTGTTAATCCTAATAAAATTTTCTACTAGAAATGTAGAAATCCAGCCTTAATATATTTTATTTGTGAATTGCATGTTTACATAAAGCATCTTTTTCTTTTAAGGTGCAGCTGCTATTAGAAAGAAAAATATTTTTTAGTAAACAAGGAAAGGAAAGAACAGCAACATAGAGTATGCCATCCCACACACCAGTGGTGTCCCTGCTTAAGTGTTGAGTAGACCACCAATCTCACACTGAATATTGCAGAAACTGAGATTCAGAAAAGATAAGCAGCATGGAAAAACTCAAAAAAAAAAAAGTAGAATTCCCGCTGTAGAAAAAAATGCCATTGATCAGTAAAATCAAACAAAACTAATAGCCATTTGAATGTTTATGGGAGACCAGATTAATCAGACTGGCCACCCAAGTGAAAACTTTTTAGTGAGATAAAGAGAATTCTGTTAGCAAGAGATTAAAGACAAGAATTGAGCTGTATTTACTGCCTACAAGAATATTCAGAAATAACAGCTAGAGCAGAAGAAGATTTTGTGAGAGAACAAAATTACAGCATTTTTTTTAGTCTTTAAACACTAAAATATGATTTTGTAGATTAGTTTAAACTAGAGAGATCTCTGAAGCCAATTTTGTCCAATCTGCTCCTCAAAGCAGGGCCAACCTAAGACAGATTTCTTGAAATCTTTTCCAGTTGTATTTTTAATTAAGAGATGGAGATTGCACAACCTCTTTGTGTCACCTTATCCGATGTTTTATTACCTTTTGTAACATGTAATTAGAATTTCCCATCCTGCAGCTTGGCATTTGCCATTTTTTGTTTGGTTCTGTATTTCTGTGTCTGTTTTCATCCAAATTACATTCTCTGACTAGACGGTTATAAACAACAGTAAGGTCTCCCTTTACCTTCCAGTTCTCCAGATTGAGGAAATCCATTTCTTACAGTCTCTCACAACCAGATCCCAGGATGTGTTATTGCATGGGATTACTCCATCTCAGTTCTAGGACTGTGTACTTCCTTTGTGGTGAAGTCCCTTTGAATCCATATCTCCAGCCTTTTGAGCATCCTCTGAATGACTGACCCTATCCTGAGCTTATTGAGCACTCCCCACACCAATCTGGCTTCACCCAAAATCTAGCTGAGGTGCTCTCTGTTCCACTACCCAGACCATTAGCACTGACTTTCAGCAGAATTATCTTTAGCAGTGATTCCTGAGAAACACCACTGGCAGTCTGCAGTCTTTTGGACTTCATTCTGTTGATCACAACTCCTTGTCCCAACAATACCCATTCGTGTGAGGTTTGTGTATCCTTCTGTTACATCTGGTGCTGGCCAGTTCTACAGATATCTCTAAACACAAGAGCATTAACCAGTGACCAGTACGACCTTCTAGGAAATACTCCTCTGTGGGCCTTTAGTTTGTAGTGAACTATTCAATAGACTTTATAAATAAATGGTTCCAAATCATGGAATGTGCAGAACTATTGAAACGAGTTGAATAAAATGCTAGAGTAGGAAACATTCCATTCTCCTTTGTTTGTTACAAGCTACAGTTTGTGTTTAGATTTGGTTTCTTCTTGCAGACTTCTGTGAAACCCATTTTCACCAAGAAGATTCAATTTCTGAGTGTCTCTTTTCTTTTTATTCAAAATACTGCAACCAGTCCCTGTCGTAATTAAGTTAGTGTGATTTGCTGTTCTGTCCCTGCTTGCTATTGTGCTACTGTGCAGTTAGCTCCTGACAAATCAAAGACCAGGGTATGAGTATTGCAAATCAGATTTGGAAAGTGTTTACTTCAGGGAAATTTGTACACTTAGTATAGTATATTACATTGAAGCAATGATTCACTCACTGTTCTCGGCGTGACAAAAAACGAAACTAAGGGCAATATTTTGATATGCTACCATAAAAATAGAAACCTTCTAAAGAAAAATTAATGGACTTGATTGTTTTATGTAAGAAATAAATAGACTGGCTGGCCATTTCATGACTCTGTCTAGTAGTATAACAGCAGCAAATCGAACATTACCTCAAGTATTATAATGATGGAGCAGATATTTCTTCTCATAGTATCTGCTGCATAATCACATCAGGTGGGATTTTTGTATTTGGAAGTTGGTTGTGGGGTGTTTTTTTGGGGGTTTTTTTTTGCTTTTTATTTCCCCCAAGTAAGCAGATTGCTTGTATTGAAGTGAATTCAAATTTGCTCAGCATCATTGGCATGAATTATTTTCCTGCCATAAAAGTTTTGCTTCAGTCTCTTTTAGTAATATTTGTTGTTGTTTTTTATTAGCATGCCTAGGATGGTGGGAGTAGAGATTATAAAAAGTCTTAGCTGGAGTGTCAAATAAGGAAGATTCTACATTGAGAACAGCTTTTCCAAGCTGCAGGCCAGATGGTAACTTTGAGACTCAGAAGCTGAAAGAAGTAGCTGGAGTTATGTCAAGAGAAATAGTTAAAAAAAATAAGAGAAAAAGGAGGCAAGAGAGATTGTCAAGTCAAATCAGCACAAGTAACTATTTGTGCTACCCTTTTCTTGTCTGAATGAATAGATGTATTACTCGCATAATAACCTAGAAAACAAATCTAAAGAAAGGATGAGGAACAAGGCGAAAATACAGAATATTTGTAAAACTCTATACAAATATAATTCATTCTATTTACCTGTTGGATATTGTCAACTCATGATATCATAACACAACTTTTGAATTAGACATTGAAACTGATACTTCTCCAAACCCATGGGTTAGGAACCACATGGACACCAAAATGCCAAGACAGCACAATGTATTGAAAAGCCAGTGTCTTCTACCTGTGCACCTGGAACCCCCTCACCCTGATGTGATTGCACCAGTCTGTAACCTGCACTGTACCACTCCCACTCTGTAACCAAGGCAAGGGCTGGTGCAGTTCTAGCTTCATATTTCAGAGCCATCTTAAAACATACTGAAGAATATGAAGTGCTAAAATGAAAATACCTTCCAGATTATGGAAGTTTTCTCTTTTCTTCAGACCTGAAATTTTAAACCTCAGCTATAAAAGTTAACCAGGACTGCTCAGAATAAAATTACTTGCTCAGATGTGCAACTTTAATAGCAGAGTGATAGGTTTCCTACCTTAAGCAGCAGCTAACAAGAGTCAAGACATGACTGCTGTTATTGTGCTGTGCTATCACAAAGGAAAAATATACATTGACCCCCTCATTTTTCACAGAATGTGGCAAAAAATACAGATATATGCATATAGATATACACACACACAAGAATTTTGCAGTCCAAGTCAGATGAATCCAAATCAGGTGTATAGCAAACATTTTTAGTTTCAGGTATTAAAAGCAAGGGGTAGCTGAACACCATTCAACTGAAAATGGTGTTGCTGCCATGAATTGATCTCAAAACCAGTGACAAGTATTTTTCATTCTTATAACATGTTCTTGCTGGAGGAGACATTCCAGAGTAACAAGTTCTACAACAATTTATGAATTGAGAGAGAAGTGGAGTCTATAGGGCTTATTGAAGTTAACTGTAGCTCTTAGCTGATTGTTTAACACTGACCTTCTGCCTAAGTTTGTGAGATAAACCAAATTTACATAGCTAAGTTTTATACATAGGACTTGTTCTGGATAACAAGAGAGGATAATTTACAGATTAAAAGAGCTGCATTTTTTTCATATATTGATGTGTCAAACTTTTCATGTTTAGACTATATGTTTCCTATATATAAAACTAGAAGGGGAAGTTCCCTTATTGACAGAAGATTGAGCATGACTAGCTGGAAGGGAGCAGCAGAATGGATTTTATGAGCAGGATTTTTAAAACTTTTTGAGAGAGTCTAACTGCTTCCATTATCAAAAGACAAGAATTGTTGCATTTTGGAGCATTTGGAAAACAAACTGTTAGGCTTGGAAGGCAGAAAGAGGGGAAGAATTTCACAGCTGAAGAATATAAAACCATGCCTCTCTTTTCTGAAAACTACTGTGCACTGAGAAATTCCCTGTATACACTGACAAGGTGTGTTTAAAGAAAGAACTGCAATTCTTGAATATTGGGTTTGTGATGCACTGGAGAGGTTGTGAAAGTCTTTAGAGAACATACTGGTATATTTGCTACCTAATAACTTCAACAAGCAGTTAATATCCTTTGTGGAGATACAGTAAAAATCCTCAATCAATTTATTTTATAATGGAGTTTTAGAGGTGGTTTCATCATGGTCTACAAGCACTTAAGTGAGGAAAGCCATCTGATGGTAATGAATTTTTAATTCACTGAAAAGTCATAATGAGTTGCAGTGGGTAGAAGATGATTCTGGATAAACCCGGGCTAGAACTGAGGTGCCTATACTGAGTAAAGCTAATTAGGCATTGAAAAAGCCTTCTTGGAGGCATGATGGATTCCTCATCACCTGAAGTCTAAAAAAGTTGAGGCTGGATATCCTTTACTGGAGTTTGTGATAGTTCAAGCAGAAGCCATAATCTTGATACAGGAATTAGTGTGCAAAGTTCTTGTTATGTGCTTTTCCAGAAATCAGACAGGTATTCTGCTGAACTGTTCTGAACTTAAATGCACAAAGACTAGGCAAATGTTGAATATTTTTTTTTTATGTTATTCAGAGACTCCACAGATGTTTGCATATAATGGGATTGAAACAACAGTTTTGTGTAAGTACACCAGTGTAAGATAAAACATACCAGACAAAAGAGGGGGCACATTTCCACCCTCCTGAGCTTGCTTTCCAAAACAGATCTCAGGATAGTTATCTGGAACACTAGAGTGAATCTGTTCTTGCAATGACTCTCCAGGCTGTTACAGAGATATATGAATCTTCACAAAGCAGAGGATGAAAGGTAGCAATAATCTACCTCAATTTTCCACCCTCCATTTTTTTTTTAATGCTGAGTTTAGTCCTAGACACTGCAAGTCTCAGATTTTCATGTTTCCTTTTTCCAACTGAAGCAAAAAGGGCTGTGATTAAAAACTCTTGATTTGAAGCAGAAAGTAGTGATGGAGGTTCTTGTTACACACTCAGGATCAGTAACCAGGTTTTTTTCTTTTCATTTTCCTAATCTAACTAAATGTAAAAAAATTAAAATCAAAATACTCATGAGGTTAGTGTTGGAAATGCTGGAGGAATATACAGTCTGAAACTAAAGACTGAATGAATGGCATTAGATATTAGAAGATTTCCTTGCTTTTTTATTTGCAGTGTTTGGATGAAAGAGTAAAAGAGATATTAGGTCTTTTCTTCCTAGGGAAGAATATTTTTCAGAAGCCAATCTAACCTTTCTGTTTAAGGATACAGTACAACTTTTTTTTTTTTTATTTTAGCTCAATGGATACATTGACATTCTGCCAATTTAATTTACTCCTGATTTCTCTGAGAAAGTAGAAACAGTTTAGATACTTGTCAGCACATAATAAAAAAGCAATCTTTAGGCTCATTCTGTTGATAAAGGAACTGATACACCTAACTCTGTTTTTACACATGCTATATAAAATTTTAAAGGACTTTGCCTTTCTTAGCAATTGAAAGCTAATTAAGGGTATTGATTCCTCTTAATGAGCTGCAAACACTTTTAAAAAGGCCAGACCTGACGTGGGTTATGTGAAAATGTATAGAACTTTCAATATTTTTGTTTCACTGCTATTTAAGTATGCACCTGAAGAACGTTTGATGAAATGTTAGAGAGCAATGGATAACACTAATGTTTTCCAGCAACATAAATGAGTTGGATTAGACCTGACAAGTGTTCTCTGTTATTTGGCCACTATTTCACATTGTACATCCTCAGCTTTTCAATTTATGTTAAAAGGGGTTGAGCTGGAGAACCTGGGCTCATTTACCAGTTCCCTTTCTCCAGCAGTGGTTACAAGCAAACAGCAGGAGAAAAAACTGAACTGAACATGCAAATGTGATGCTTACACCTATTACTTTCCCATCCTCAAACCATCTTCAGGTGAGGGGATTTCCTGAATCTCTGTAGTTTAGCTGCTATCTAGTAAATCACAAAAGATGTTTTTCCAAATGCTTCTTTAAAGATATTTTTTCTTATTTCTTGAAAGTATGTACAGAAGAAACAATATTTTTTTTCTTATGTAGATTTGGATGTAAAACAGCATTTCTTGAAAATAAATATAATTGTGAACAGTCTAAATGCAAAGCAGTATGCATAAGGAGTAAAAGGAACTCATATATGTTTAAAAGGGTTGAACCACCATGGTTATGAAAAAGATGGAGAGGAAAATCTACTCACTGGGAGTTAAAAAGATGTGAAATTTCTTACTGAAAATATTTATTAGGAATTTTGACATATATCTCCTACTTAAAAGTGTATATTTTTCTGGCCCATTATGAGACCTTTCAAAAAAACTGTCAAAGATCAAGTCCCCTAAGTGTCTATTCATCAGAATCATTATTAAATATGATAAGAAAAATGAATTTCATTTATTTAGCTGTATATTTTTATCAATCACTCCTTTGCAGAGAACTCTAGCTCCTTGCTTTTCTCAAATATTGTGAGAAAGTTCAACTTCAGAGACACAGTTCTGTATGTTCAGTATGGCAGCTGATACTGGGAAACGCCCCACGCTCATTCTGGAAGAGTTTGGACATAGCAGAGGTAGGGTTTTCATGTCTGATTTTAAACATCTACTATCTGAGCTAGTTAATCAGACTCCAGTTATAAGCAAAGATGAGAAACAATGGGTTTTAGGGTGAAGAGCATGTCGTCTTAAAGAAGAGGTCTGAAAGAGACAGATGTCTCATAATGTAGCAGTGCTCTTCACTCTTCCTGACTGGAGAGGGAGCCTAGGGTGACTGGCTCAGATGCAGATGTCTAACTTAGGTGTGATGAATCTCTCTCTAGGGTTTCTCCTGTCCCTTCTTGTTAACTGTCGAAATAATCCTTCTTCAGGTTGAAAACTTTGGAAATAAGTCTTTTAGGAAGCCAAATGTCTTTATGGCTTTAAAGCATTATAAAACTTTTGCCATTTCAAGCATTTGTGAGGGGTGATTAAAAAAAATTTGAGCTGGAAGCTGACTGTGTATTTTTGCACTGTTGCCCTACTCAGGTATCCTGAGCTCTTTCTCATCCTTTGAATATAATCTCATTTTGTAGTAACACTCTTTTCTTCTTTTCTCATTTTTAATGCTTGGGTTGTTAAAAAACAAAAATATGCCCAGAGACAGGTATATAATTGCTGAGCTTTTTTCAAATCACTTCTGTTCAGTTTCTACGGTGTTCATAGGCATCCTTCTCCTTCTATTGATATTTTCAAATATTTTAAATTAAAATCATCATGTTGCATTTCTTCCACATTAAAACTTTGTGTCTTGGACTAATTTTGATACAAATATAAACTCCAGATCTATCTACAAAAATATAATACAGAAGGTAACAACAAAAATGTTATTATGAACTGTAGGAATTTGAATTTCCTTCTATAAATATGTAACACTAAGAAGATTGTTTTCATTTTGTTTGCAGGATGACTGATAGATTTCTAACTATCATAAAGCAGAAACTAGCTGCCACTAAATAAATTTTATTAATGAATTGATGTTGACTGACACTAGCAGTGCCAGTTAGCAATACATAAATGAATCATTACAGTGACCAGATACATCACACTTGCAGTTTGTCAGTCTCTCTCTTTTTATAAAATCTATACAGCATTCACAAGAATATCTGAGCTGCTGTCAAGGAGCTCAAGACTTTCTGTTTAAATCACAGATGAATCCTGGAAAGGAATACATGATTCTTCACATCACTAGATAAGAAAATTTGAACTGCCTTAACAGTGCTGGCTTCATGAGACTCCAAGGAGAAAACTGATTTTCACATAAAGAAACAAAAACAACACAGTGAAGGGGTTTCAGAGGGTACAACTGTGCTGCTCTTCATCCTTCCAAAGATCACACTTCCTTGGATATTCATGTGGATATGTGAATGCAAGTAAATGCTTATTCTATAGAGTCATCCAGTCACCTTTTCTTCAGTAGCTTTCATCAGAACTTCTCTTCCGTGTAGTGTTAACTCAAGAAGCATCATGGTTAACCTGGGCTTTGATCAGACGTAGAGATCTCTAAAAATGGACTACCTAGACAAGTAGGTGGAGCATGGTTTGACATTTCAGTGTAGGGGTGCTGAAAAAGGTGATGCAGTGATGGTTCAGGTGCTGAGTGCTGCTTTACACAGCTACCCTGCTGTTAAAGTGGTATTTTGCAAAATAATTGTAAGAACTTGATACGAATGGATGCTACTCTGAAAAATCAGTGAAAATGCCAGCAAGAGACCAAGTTTATGCTGTCTGTATGTTTGAAGTAGGTGTTTATTTGCAAAATAATTGACTGACAATTAGTCATAAAAAGCTCCTCTTTGGGGGACAGTCAGAAAAGCTAGAAAAAGTTAGTCTTCTAATCTGGATCATTCTCTGGAGGATCCCTTCCCTGAACTGACTATAATAGAAGCCTGGGGAAAGCAGTCGTAAGCTGTCCATGACTCAAGTTAGCCTTTGTGAATATCCCTCTGTGAGATATACCAAAGCAATATGTGTAAATGCCTACTAAAGTCTTTAAACTGACTGCTCCTTAACATCACACTTAAAGTAATACATAGGCAAAATGGATGTAAGTATAAATTAGTTTTGAAGTACATAGAGTTCTAACATTCCCTTTATCAGCCACAAAATCTGAAGAGGAATAAAAGTGTGAGTGACCTGCGTCCCTGAGGTAACTTGAATGACAATAGTTGTGTGGAAGAAGGGAATACAAGGCCAGGTTTTCATTTCATCACGTAACATCTTTCATGCTGTGCTCCTAGTCTACCTTCCTTTTATCCATCTCCGGTGTGTGTCGTTTAATAGCAAAATGGATTGGACAAATTAGGGGCCTGAGAAGGTGCAGCGGAATCCTTTGTGTGTATATATATGCAAACACTCATTTTTGAACCAGGGCCATTCCAGAGGGATTGCAGGGTACATCCTGACCATTGGAATGATGGCTTGTAATCTAATGGAAGACCTCTGAGGTGTGCCCTTTAGGAATTGACATGCTCTTTGGAATCTGAAGGTGAGCTGCATTACCCTATTATGTTAAGTGGCAGAGGCCACTTGTTATGTGTCTGGCAGAGGCCAGTATTCTGTGGCAACTAGGCTGGGTCAACTGAACTGCCTTTTAGACTCTCTGAAGTCACATGCTGTTGACTCTCTAATTTAAAAAAAATCTCTATGGAATTTACAGTCTCTGACTCTAAATTGACTTCCACTCAGAATCACGTCTCCAAGCAGCCCCTTATCCTGGCAAACCATAGAACCATATAGAATCATAGAATGGTTTGGGTTGGAAGGGACCCTGAAGGTCACCTGGTTCCAGCCTCCCCCCCCATGTTTCTTGTAGCAACAATATCACAATGCAGATGGATCTCTCTTTGCAGCCCTTCTCTACCTTCTATTCTTGTCCACGTGCCAAAACATATTCAGTACTGCACTGTAAATCCTGAGAATTCAGTGCAAACTAATCAATATACACGTTCCATAAAACAAGTATTTACGTTTCTTATAGCTGTATTGCTGCAACTATCGAAATTCGTGGCAAGGAAGGATTTTATTGCTTAGTTATGACTCAAAAATCACTTTTGCCCCATCAGATTCCAGTTGGCTACATTAGTTTTTTTACTTTAGGCTGTTGGTACAAATCACCACTTTCTCTGAAGGTCAGAGGTACTATTTTAGGAGGGTAGATTTGTATTCTTTTGAGACTGATTGTCACAGATAATGGAAAATGGCAACTAGTTTTGTTCTCAGTGGGATGTGTCTGTAAGTAATTATTAAGGAACACTAGAACTTTGTATGGCTGATTGTCTATTCTTTTAAAACTATAAATAAAAATGGAGAGCAATTAGGGCTAAAGGACAATCTGGATGTAATTTGTGTTCAATGCCTAACACAGCAGGACTCTAATTCATATGGTGTTATATGCCATGATATGATATTTCCACAGTTCTGTGATTCCCAGATTTGAGCCTGAAAAAGCTCAAACGCTGTAAAAAGTTATTTCTAACAAACTGAATTTCTGGAAATGTTTGAATTACATGGATCTATTATTTTGTGATATATGGCACAGGTCCCCATATGCAAGAGTTTCCCAAAGCTCTGGAAAACACATTTTTGACACATCTTCATCCCAAGCGAAATCCCATCTCTAATAAGGCCAGCTATAAAATATATCATAAATACAAGGTCTAAGGGACAAAAGTAATGTATTCAGAAGTTAATTCTTTTGGAAAAAAGCTTTTAGAATGGCAAGAAAAGTAAAATATAAAGAGGTAGAACACCCTTCAGCAGCAGTGGAAATACTAACAAGCATTATTTATCACAAATAAAAGACATGCAAAGTGACATAGCAAAGCACAATAGCCCCTAGTTGTGCAGGGACTGGGTTACCCCAATTATGCAATTCATATTGAAGACAAATGGTATCTTATAAAGTTCATGACATGTTAAATGCTCAGTTCTGAACTGCAAAATGCCTGAAGTTTTTTAATTAGAAATGCAGCTGTGTCAATTAGATGCAGCATATAATACTTACACTTTCTAGTAGTACAACTGGGGAAAAATACCTGCAAAAAATAAGATTGTGTGAAAATTAAACCAGCTGATAACTTGTGTACATGTGTGGCCTACAATTTATCTTCAGCTTAAAAGGCAAAATAAAAACAAAACCAAAACAAGCCAAAATCTTTTACACATTCTTCCATGTTTAGCTACTCTGACATTGCATTCTTTATTCACTCAGCATTCAGATTGCTTAATACTCTTCATAGCTTGTTTGGGTAATTTTTATATAACCATATAAAACAATAACATTTCAACATTAGTCTGTTATTTTGGTCCAGTAGTGAAACTGTGCATTTAGATCTTTCTTCAAACTCTCGCTTTCTCACCAGAAAGGCAAAACACCTTCAATAAGTCATTTGGGACTGCCAAAATCTGTTTGTTGTGACTAATTTCTGCAAACACAGAAGCAGGTCAGTTAGCTCAGCTTCCTCGGAAATATACAGGATGAGATATATCCCTAGTGTCCCATTTTTTCCCATCAGGCCTGTCTCCAGTTATTGCCCTGCCTCCTGCTCCTCAGTCCCACCATGTGTGTACTCCATGATGCTGTGTTACAGTCTAGAATGGCTGTCCATTAATGACAACACCATGGAGCAGCTGCAGCCATCATCATAAAAAAACCACCAAAACCCAAACAAACTAAACAATCTAAAAATTGCTCTCCTTAGGACTTATCTTGATGAGTAGCACAGATGTTAGACATGTCATTCTGCTTATCCAGAGAAGGGCAAGAGAGCTGCTGAAGGGCCTGGAGCACAAGTCTTATGAAGAGAGGCTGAGGGAGCTGGGAGTGTTTAGTCTGGGGTTAAAGAGGCTCGGGGGCCTTCTCACTCTCTACAAGTACTTACTTGAAAGTAAGCTGGGGTCGATCACCCAAGTAACAAGCAATAAAACAGGAGGAGGTGGTCCCGGGTTGTGCCAGGGGAGGTTTAGATTGGATATTAAGAAACTGTCTTCCTCAGAAAGGTTTATGTATCCTTGGCCAGATTTCTGCTTTCTCCAGATCTGCTAACCGAGTACTCTGACAGCTGCAGTGCCTCTCCAATTTTATTCCGGAAAGGGATAGAGGAAAAAAACACACATACTTCTCTTCCTAACTACTGACTGGATGGTGATGCTGCTCAGATCTGCCAATGGTGATGATCTGAGGCAGGGCTGGTATGCTGTCTCTAATTTATTTTGGCCATCTGCTTTTCCTCCTTCTAATTGGTGCATGTTAAGAAAGAAAATATTCTTCAAGAACGTTTAAGATGAGGATGCTCCCGGACTCACTGAAAGCAGATTGAAATGTAATATTTGTTTCTCATTGGGCAGATCGGTCTGTATCTCAGCAACCATTTCATATTTGGCAAGACTATTCCCTTTACATAAAGTGATTACATGTACTAAGGTTGTTATTGGTATGAAGGATGCATTAGTAAAAGTGAGAAAAGATCTTTTTTAGCAGGTTCTGCACACTTGTAAAATATTTATGTTGTAGCCTGCATATACTACAGTTTCTTTGTAAACATTGAGCTTTATGCGTCTTACTAATGCTCAGGAGATGAAAAGTGTATTCAAATAGGGGCCCAGAACAGGGATTTGTGCGCTCTGATCCTTCACTCTGATACAATGTCTGTAAGGTTTGTCCACTGACTTCTCTCATCATCTCAGGGGGCACCTTGGGAAAGGTGTCTGAAGTTTAATCTGCAGTACTTTTCTGACCTTAACACCATGGGTTTGTTCACGGGGAGTTTATTTTATTAAAGACTGAATTCTCATCTGAGAAAATTTCACAACCATGAAGAAGTCTGCCTTCTGAGCCACTGCCACTTTGCAGATTGCAGGAGTGGGAGACAGCTAAACGTTGTCAAAATAAAAATAGACAGTGTAATTCTTGTTTCCTCTGCACTTTCTGGCTGGGATTCATGTTTTCTACGTTAACCAGCTGGCAGTGCAGGCTGAACTGACCGTCTAAACAAACTGTGTGAAGAGAGGAACATCCACACAGGTGACTTAGTTTGCTCTCTGAGGTGCTTCTCTTTCTCTACCAGCTTCAGATGAGAGTTTCATAATTACCTTAGACTAAGTTTAAAGGAAAGCAACACAAATTATACTTTCAAAGAATTTTTTCTCTAGTGAAACTGACATTAGATTTTCGAGCAGCACTGGAAAAATATCTTCACTCAAGTAGATAAACACAATTTAGTTTTCATTCGTTGTTTATCATGAATATGATTTTTCATAGTATAGATTAATTAGCCTTTTTTGATGAAGTAAAACCTCCCCACCTGCCAGTATTTTGCTGTATTGTTTTCAAATGTCATTTTCCCCAATAGTAACCTTAGTTAAAATGCCTTGTAATAATAGCTACACTCCCCTAGTAGATATGATATGAAATTTCAGTAGCATACAGTATTTCCCCCTGACACTGTACTTGCATTTCTTATTTACAATATTCCTCAAAGAATTATGGTTTGTCTTTATCATTTTTCAGGACACTGGTAATAATATATGGATTCTGTTGGAGATACAGTATCATACAAGTATTGGATGAAATATTTACCTAGCAAACAGCCTTGCTGGTAAGTCGTTGTATTCTTTCCTCTCTTTTGCCACACTTCAGGTCCAACAATGTGAAGAAAGATTTATGGTCCTGTTCAACTGGATGTTTACTTAAACAAAAAAGAAAAAAACAAATTAAATAGTGTATTTTAAATATTTACAGTTCCCTTTCCCAAATAGCTTCAGTACTACTATATCTTATTTCCTCCCTCCTTNACAAAAAAGAAAAAACAAATTAAATGGTATATTTTAAATATTTACAGTTCCCTTTCCCAAATAGCTTCAGTACTACTATATCCTATTTCCTCCCTCCCTTAGACAAATATTTTCAGTTTCCACTTTGTGCCATTGTGTATCATGAGGCTTTGGAGGTTGTTTTATCTGCAGGTACTCCCTCATAAGAAATGTCCAAAGTTCACAGGCTATTGAAAGAGTCATAAAACTTCTTGCTATTTTTTTAATCCTTTTTTTTCATTGCTGGGTTGCGTTTTTGTAATTTTTTGATTGGTCTTGTTTTATTCACTGCAGATATTGTGCTTTTGGTTTAGTATTGATGCTAAAGAGTGTTTGTGGGGCTAGAAACATCAGTGCAGCTTTTATTTGTAGCTGCTTAATATATATCAGATACTAAAGGTATTTGACTAGAGAGTATCTAGACAACCATAGATTTAAAAGATTAGTTTTAAGATCACTGGCCAAATCTACCCAAGTTATAGTCCTATTGGTACCTCTGGTTTACTGTATGATATTGAGTATTTTCTGAAGGGCAGGAATTGTGTATCTGTGAGGAGATACAATAATGCATGTACAGTAGTGTAGGAACTGAATTAGCCTTCCTTACATAACTGGAGAGCTGTTAAGAATGACTAAACTCCACTAGGCCTGATAAAACTTATTTCTTCTTAAAATATTACCAAAAATGAATAATATAAAATACAACTTTTTGTTCCAAATGAAGTTACTTTAACTCTTGCATTTTCAATACAGTCTGCAATGCTGATTGCTACTTCCATGCATTGGATGTAAGATCTACACTTGAAATGCTGTTAGTGCAGGATTTTGTATCAAAAATGTGGAAAAGACACCAAAGGTGAAATCACCATGTTTGAGTTGCAAGGTTGCTGTATAAAGATACACATTCTTGAGACTGATGAAATAAAAAGATCATTTTATTTGTTGTTAGTCACAGTGACTGAACTATTTGATACTTTGAAATGTCTTGAACTGAAAATGAATAGATCTCCTCTGTTGGGAAGTCTTTGTTGGGAAGAAAGCCAATATCTGGGAAAATTATTAGTGTTGTGTTTTCACACATTACCTGGATATGGACCAGGAGGAGGGGATCAAAATCTGTCATTGGCAGAAGGGGGATTATTTCTACAGATAGTGTTCAAAACTCAACTGGACAAATTCCAAATTCCTCATCCACTTAGACTTGCTTTTGAAGTAAGGGTGAACTAGATATCCAGAGGTCCCTTCCAACCTAACCTATTCTAACATTCTGGGGTTCTGTGTAGTTGGGTGAGATGTGTGATGATCAGAAAACTGTTTTATGATGTACACACATCAGGGTACTTTCCTTAATCTTCAAAAGAAAATACATGATTTAATATTCAATGGATGAGAGCAACTGGACTCTAAAGATGCTGAGGGAAGTTGGGGAGCCAGAAAAGAGGAAGTGGGATTTCTTTAGTAAGGTTAGGATCCAGCTGAGGGAGATAATTAGGTACCTAATACCATAGATGTGCACATAATTTGTCCTGTGGTTTTAAGATTTTATTTTAAATGCTTTTGTTTTAGAGTATGACTTGCTCTCAGAAGTCTGTAGGATCACTGACTGCTTTGATCGCTGGAGGGCACAGATTTTTACATGCTGAGCGAAACTTAAGCTCACTTGGGGAATCAGGACTGATTTTACAGAGGGAACTCTGTCCAGTCTCCCTAGCAGAGGGCCATAAAAAACCACAGGGGAATATGAGTGAAGAATTCTATGTTCCTGTATAAAGGAAAAATGTCATTTTGTAGTGTGGATAAAAATACAACCCACAAAATACAAAATAAACCACCTGCTATGCTATGTTGTATTGGTACAACCTCAGAAATATCCATGATGGGCCACAAAAAAAAAGCTATGGACCAGCTGGACATAGACCTCTGAGGAGAAACAAGGATGAATGTGAAAGGTTCATGAGCAAGAATGAAAAGAAAGGTGGAATTGCTTGAGCTGATTTCCAGTGATGAGATTAAAATAAATGATAGGCTTTTCAAAAAAGGAAATAAATGCTTTAATCTCTCCATTAAATTCATACTGGAGAGAGAAAAATGTTGCAAAATTAAACTGAAGTCAATTCAAATCAGGTAACAGCAGAGAGCTTAGACAGATTCGGAAAATATAGTGCTGGATGGCACTGCTTGGATATATTGTGGAGGGCTTTCAGAACAGGTTGAAGAATCTTCAGTCAGATATAACCAATCCTTTTTGGGATATAGGCTTAAGTCTATCTCTGTGATCTTTCCCAGCTCTACTTGTCTCTGGTACACTGCCCCTGAATCCAGGGCAAAAATTACCAGAAGCCCTTACTCAAGGAAACAGCTGTGTAGAAAGGGTGGAAGGAGGAAGGGAGGCTGTGGATAAACTCACTTCTCTCCTGAACATTATAGTGGCCAATAAATGCAACCTTCACCTGGGGAAATCTGTGTTGTCTGTCTGAGGAGTAAACAGCATCAACTTGGACTTGGTGGAAGCTGAATCCTTGACAGAAGACTCTCATTTACAATCGTCCCAAACTGCACTCTCAATATGCTGAAAAGCATAAAGACAATATCTGGTTGCCCTGTTTACTTTAAAAGGGTGGGGGTTAGATACCCTATCTGAAACCAACAGTCCTTATATTTCATACATGATCACATCACGTTGACATATCTACTGATTAAAGTCAGAGATTGGTGCTTTTAGCAGCAACCAATGCTATATTGGGAATCTGAAGGCTTCTAAACACACCACAAAATAGGCGAGATGGACATGCACAGCAACTGTACCACATGCATGGGCAGAATATCATTTGGGAAGCACAAGAAATTAGTACTGTGTCTGGAAATGGAATTATGATGAACTCAATAGATAATTACAAGAAGTAACAGCTCTGTTTCCAAACATTTGGAATCATAACCCTTTTAGCAAATAATCATGCTGTTTATATGCCTTACAATTAGGTGCATGAATTGGCAGAGGAGACACTTCTCTGTATAGCTCAACTGTGAAGAAATATAAGTAGTTATAACAGTTCTTTTCTGTGTAACTAGTAGAATCTGAACTCTTTTGAAAAGGGCTCCTTAGAACTGAGCTCCAGCTTTTCATATTTTGTGCTCTTTATCTGCACTTCACCAGCTTGAATAATATCAATTAGAGCTGCTGCTATACAGTCACCTTTTAATTTTCTGCTTCTCATGCTTTAACATACTCATAAATTTGGATGTTGACTGTTCTGCTGGGTTTTTTGAATAAGAAAAAATCAATTTAAGATAAAAACAAGTGTTCTTTTTGTCTGCAAAAATTTCTGGCCTTAATACCCTTGATACTCATCCAGCACAGGTGCTCTACTATGTAATTATTGGAAACAGCTTGAAATAAAACACAGAAATAGGACTGGCAACCTCAAAAATATCGCCATTGTACTAGGTAAAGGCAGTTGTAAGATTGCTCATGTATCATCTTCCAGTCTTTCACTCTCTGCTGACCAAAACTGTAGCAGTAGTACAGTAAAAGACAATAAAATTGCTAATGCCCACTCAAAAACCTTTTCTTGAGTTGCAAATTAATGTAGAGTCAAGTTAGAAATAGAGATTCACTCTGCAGAAATCATAGGAAGCCACAACCAAAAAAATTCCAGGACTAAATCCATTGATCAAAAATCTTTTCATCATTTCCATTTCCTTATGAATTAAATAACAATAAATATTGAAGAGAGAGACTTCATCTGTAGCTGGAGAATTTACAGTCAACAGTTAAATACAACCCACAGCAGAGTCTGGGAGCTCTCTCCAATACTTGAATACTGCAAGCTGGTTCCTATTTTATAGGAGACCCCAGGCCAAGGAGAAGTAATTAATCCTGCTTTTGATGGAGAAAAACTTGTAGTTTATCCCTGGAAATGTTTAAAAATGCAATTTTACTTTAGAAAAGTTACATTCATCATCATTGCTGGTTTTCTGACATGCATGGACGTTTTCTGTCTGGCAATAAACAGTCTCTTTCTCCAGTCCTGAATCACCTATAGAAATATGTTTTTATGTGAAAAATTGTTTGGAATTTCACAGCTCTCTCAGCACCACTGCATTTGTTTAGATCTTGTGAAACCTCATTGGAAGTACTGAATCCAGTTCTAGGTTTCCCAGCACAGGAAGGATGTTGATATGTTGGAGCAAGTCCAGAGAGGGGCCACCAAGATGATCGGAAGAAAGGCTAAGAGAATCAGGATTGTTCAGCCTGGAAAAGGCTCAGGGGTGATCTGATTCTGGCCTTTTGGTACCCAAAGGGAGCCTATGAGAAAGATGGAGTGGGCCTTTGTGCAAAAGCATGTAGTGGCAGGACAAGGCAGAATGGATTCAAACTGAAAGAGGGGAGGGTTAGATCAGCTATGGAGAAGAAATCCTTTCCTGTGAGGGTGGTGAGACACTGGCACAGCTGCCCAGAGAAGCTGTGGATGTCCCACCTTGGAAGTGTTCAAGGCCAGACTGGATGGAACTCTGAGCAATGTCATCTAGTATAAGGTGTCCCTTCCCATGGCAGCAGAGATGGAACAAAATGGTCCTTAAAGGTCTCTTCCAACACAGGCTATTTAATGATTCTATGATTCTAAATTGTGTTCAGGTAGATAAAATATGCTGACATTATCAATGCTGGGGTTCAAAACTCAACAGAAAGATAGTTCAGTAATAGAGTTTCACTTTTTTCTCAAAGAAATGTTTCTTATACCTTCTGCTTTTACCAGCTTCATGGTTAATTGCAAAAATCCAGATCACGAAAATCTTTTCATTCAGCTTGGAGAAAACTGGGCTTTTGTATGTTTTGATGGAATTTTTTTTTTTGCCAAGTAATATTGTAGATAACTGTTCTTGGATATGTGTTATTTATTTTAAAAGTCTGAGCTTTTTTTGGTCTTGCTAGTCATGTTAGTCTTGTTAGTGCAAGATGATAGGTGTATGGTACAATTACAGAATGCTTGCTTTTTAGAGGTTTTAATTTGTTTTGGTATCTTCTTGAAAAGAAATAGTTCATTCTGCTGAAAGCAATACAGCCATTAGCCAAATACCTTCCAAGAGTCTCTGGAAAGTTATATGTAAGGTTATAGTCTGTAAGTTTCTTGGCTCTCCTGAAAAAAATGATCAGTTTTTGCCAGAGTTGCAAGAAATTGGAGCATTCCCTAAATGAAAAGTGAAATAATGCAGGTTTTGGATGTCTGCTAAGTGTTTTGCCTATTTCAACCCTTTTGGAAGAAAAGGTAACTAGAAGAAAAATTATTGTATTACATAGTGGTTCACACCCATGCAAATGTTCACAAGAAACTCTGACTCCTCAGAATTCATGCAAGATGGTATTGGTTTAATTTTTTTTCTTGAGTATAGCCTACAGCTTGGTAATCTGAGAAGCAGAAGATTTCAGTCAATGCACACACCTTCTCCCTCTCCTCCTGGAGGTGCTCTATCCAGAATGAGGGTGAGGAAACAAAACATAATAGAAACTACTTTAGACTAGATTTGATCCTCCTGGGGAAAGACATATATACTAAAGTGGTGGACTTAATACAGAAAGTAAGAAGAATGTGCAGAAACTCACAATAGAGAGTAAAGTGGGTTAGTGGTGTGTTGTTTTTGTGTGTTATTCCAGAAGTCTGTAGGTATTAGCTAAGATTTAAAGTTAGCTTATAGTAAGGATAGCTCAATCTCACAAGACATCTGTTTCTGAAATTAAAAAGCCAACAACTGCATGATTGCACAGATAGCAATCTTCATTTAATAGAGATCCATGATTCAAAGAGATATGTGACTTAAAATCTTCTAGGGAGCACGAAGCAATTAATAGTTGGAACTTTTTATAACACCTTTTATCCAAGGACCTCAAAACACTTTACTGGCTTTAATTAGGCCTCACACTATGCAGTATCTGCCTGAAATAGAGAAATGTTATTTTTTAATTCTACATACAGAGCAACATGAGACACAGAGCTTAAATGACTTGACAATGATCATGTAAAAGCAAATAGTAATGATAGAAATAAATCCCAAACCTGGTGCCTTTCAATCCTGTGTTCTATTCATTTGCTAAGTTTCTTTCCCCTGCATTAAACTCAAGGCTTTTTTCTTATCTGTTTTATAACATGTGTGATTTTTGACTACAGGATCAAAGCCCAGGCAATTAGACTTTTACCCTTTCCAGAAAGAAAAGAAAAAAAAATTTTAAAAATCAGTATAAGACCACTTTCTGCTCTCAGGTAAAGGAGAAACACTTACTATGTACTGCATTGAGAGCTGTGAAAGATATGGAGGAGCAGACTCCAGAGGTAAACATGTTGTCTTTGGAGATAATGAATAAGGGTTTGTGTTACTGCCTAAGAGGAATAATAGGTTGGGTTGGGCTTTTTTTGCAGATAATATAAAATGTGAAGAATGCTGCCTGCAGTATGCTCAGGAAGTCAGTGTCAGGAAAAAAAAAAAAAATCAATCTTAAGGCTGTAAAGGAGATAATCTCCTGGGGAAAGATAATAAGGAATCATCTCACCCAGGTATAGCCCCTGTAGCTGGGAAGTGTTTCATAAGAGACACAGACATCTATACTCATGCAAACTCTTAAATGCTAGTCCTTGGCAGGAGACAAGGGGAAAGAAGGTCAATATGCTTAAATTAGCAGGTAACAGAGATAATTTTGTTGTTGTGTTTCTAATAGCAACTTGAATGAGGATATTCAACAGATAATATGATTTGTCTCTTGTAGTTTAAGGGACATTTTGAAAATTATAGGAAAAGGGAAACAAGCAAAATAACTAGGCTAACACTAGGAGCCTGAATAAAATCTGTGTTGCTTTCACAGCATTCTAATTTAAAGAGCCTGAGTTTTTTGCTTGTAGAATTGGTTACTTGTTAGATGCTGATAATGATTACTGGTAGGAGAGAAAGAACTCGGTTCAGCCCATATATAGAGGAAATCAGGTGGTTCATGAAAACTTGATTCATTTGCCTTACTAGAGACATCTCTAGGTTTTTCTTTACATCAAAGCTTGGAAGTGGGAGTCCATTGTTTTTTCCCTGTAACTGACTCTCACTAATTTCACCATCATAAGCCACACTAAACACTAGAACTGTCCAAAGTTCTAGTGAACACTAGAACAGTGCCAAGTTTTTTTATCATTTTTCAGCACCAGGAGATCCTAAGAAGTTGAGGTATCATGGGAAGAAATGTTCAATCAAGTAATGAGTTTAGAATAAATAATGAAATGCTTCCATTGATTGAAGTGTCCACCATCCAAGTGATCCCAAGAACAATTATACAACCAGCTTAGAACAATGTTACCCAGGCAAAACAAGCCAAATCATCCTCATTTCAGAGGTGATGCTGTGAATTAATTCACAAGGGTTTGTTTCCACAGGTTATTTGCCAAATGTTCTTTGGTAATAAGCGAAAATACCAAAGGTACAGGTTAGTAAATTAGAAACTGCTTACCTTGCACTTAGACACAGGAAAAGATGGCATTGAAGTGCTTTCACTGTTCACACTTCACAAAATCTGCCACACATAGACTTGACTTTGAAATAAATAACCAGTCTTTGCAGTTCTCATCACAGATTCTAAAGAGGCAGATGCAGCCATTGCAAATGATTTTGCTCTGTGTTACATTTGTCAAAAGCTGTCAGAATGTAGTAAAAAGGTGTTTGTACAGAGTAATATGCTGCTTGAACTCCTGTATGTCTCCTAGGCTGAAGATTTTAGATTACTGATTTGTCAGAAAGAAAGAGTTCCAAATGAGCCTGTTATTTTCTGGCTTTACTAATTTATATATGGTTCACTTCTACATATTTACATGTCTGCAAATTACAGTCAACACTCAAGCCTGAAAGAGGAATTGAATCAGATAGGAAAAGACCAATCTGCTTCACACTGAGCTACAGTTGTGTAGTTAGATAGTAGAAATTGTGTACAAAACAATCATTATTTTACCCATAATTTTGCATGCCTTTAATCATGTCTTAAATAGCTGTTTTTAAAAAAGAAGTTTGTGTCAAGGTTGGAGAGAAAGGGGAGGATTTCTACATATGCTTAAACCAACAAAGTTGACAAAAAATTTTCATACACACATATAAATGTGATCGTTTACATTGTGTTCCTGTTCCATTAATAAAGGTTACCTGACCACAAGAAAAAAAATCAGAACAAAATCAAGGCTTTTGGGTTCTATATAATATAACAATTTAAGGTGAACATTTAAAAATACCAAAATATTACAATATTTTCATGTGTATCAGGAAATGCTGAATTTATCTGGAAAACAGAAAAGAAAGTTGCATCCTGCTGGTAAACAGGTACATGTTGCTCCTGTTGCTCACTAAATAAATCTTATAGCCAACCCAATATTACAGCTGTAATTAATTCTAGATTTGTATGAATGTTATTAGCTGAAAATTATTTAAGAATGGCAGAGGTAGTGGCTGGCAAACATGGAAAGAAGAAAGCAATTGTCAGGAAGAGAGAGAGTTCTTACTATTATTTTTGGCAAGCTGGTTTAGTAGCATTGATAAACATACTAAATAAGGAATGAACTGGGCACAGAAAATGATACCTTCAAGACCCTATATGAACCAGTCTTCATTAGTGTGAAGAGTGTTAAATATGTACCTATGCTTGAAACTAGTCTTTCTTACATTTTATGGGATGAAGTATAAAAATGAGGAGGAGCTGAACCTGCTAATACAAATTTTTCTCTTTTAAAATATGGATCACAGGCAGAAAATTGCATTTGTCTTTTGATAACCTCCAAAGACACTACTCAATTGTCCTAATTTTTCTGAGAAAACCTTGACCATGTTGAAGGGGCAGAAAGGCCTCAGGAGTCCCTGAATGGCAAATTACTAGAGATTAGCAGGTAACTGGGGGATGAGTTCAAAACATTGGATGGATCTGCTCTATTTTTATACCTCTGCTCTAACTGTGGTATGATGAACACTCCACTGGAGAAATTAAGACTGCTTTCCATTTGAAACACACACCATTCTCCTCATTTCCTTTGCCATTAGAAGAAATTGGCAAAGATTACATTCTCCAAAACTTTCATTTTATAAATTAATTTCAGGGAGATAATTATTTTATGCCATAAGCATAGGTCAGAATTCTCCAAGTAAATTTGTTTTGAATTTTAGGGTTTGAAATGCAAACTGTATCCTAGACATGAAAAATATAGCATATTCTCCCAAAATGACAAACATCATTTTATTCTGCTGGTTTTTACTAGATTAGAGTTAATTTTCTTCAGAGTAGCTGGTATGGGGCTAAGTTCTGAATTTGTGTAGGAAACAGTTTTGATAAGACAGGGATGGTTTTGCTATTTCTGAGCAGTGCTCAGACAGAGCCAGGGCCTTTTCTGCTCCTCACCCACTCCACCAGTGAAGGGGCTGGGGGTGCACAAGGAGTTGGGAGGGGACACAGCTGGGACAGCTGACCCTGACTGACCAGAGGGGTATTCCAGCCCATTGTTGTCATTGTTGTCATGCTCAGCAATAAATGAGGGGGAGACTGGCCAAGGGGCTGCTGCTTGGGGGCTACTTGGAAACTGATCAGCTGGTGGTGAGCAACAGTTTTCATTTACATCACTTGTCTTTCTCTGTTGTTTTCATTTTCATTGGAGTAATGGTAGTGGTAGTAGCAGTAGTACTAATACAAGCAGAACTAGAAGCAGCAGGAGTAGTAGTAATAGAAGTAATATTTTCTTTTAATTCAATTATTAATCTTTTCTTATCTCAATGCATGAATTTTCTTATCTTTACCATTTGAATTCTCTTTCCCCAACTCTGCTGGGGTGGAGAGTGAGTGAGTGGCTATGTGGTACTTAGTTGCTGGCTGGGCTTAAGCCATGAGAGTTCTTTTTGACACCCAATGTGTGTCTCAGAGAGTTTGATTTAATAACAGATTGACTAGAGTGTATTAGAAGGGACTTATACTTGTTAACAGTTTTGGGTCACAATATTGATTCTTCTGTTCTTGATATTATTTTATCTGATCTGTACCCTGCCCTTTTTCTTGCTGTACATGTTAAAAGTTGGTGTTGGCTTGTGCAGTTTGCTGTGCTCTATAGTGATTAGTAATGTTTTGCTGAGGAGATTTGTTATTGAAACACTGACCTTGAGCTTAATCTGGTATTTGGGCTCTGTACTGTAGGTGCCATTTCATAGGGACAATTAACAATTATGCCTTTTCCTCATTTGTTTGGTTTGCTTTTATTTTGGGTTAGATTTTTTTGGTTTGGGTTTGTTTTTTTGGGTTTTTTTTTTGGAGGGATGGGAGGGTTTGGGGGGTGGGGTTTTTTTGTTTGTTTTTGTCTTTTGTTTTTTGTTTTGTTTTGTTGTTGTGGGGTTTTTTTTGGTGGAAGCAAGACAGAATGACACCTTTTCTTCTTCTAGGAATGCCACAATAACTCCTCAGTATCTTGAACAACTGAGAATAGTTAGAATACTTCTATTGGTGTTTCTTAGGAATATTGCTTTGGTTTTGCCTAAAGTTAACAAGCAATTTAGGAATATCACCCAGTGTAATAAGTGTATGGTGATGGGTGGCACAACATGAGGGAGAATATGGGTAGGTGTCTCAAAGGTGACCTCAAATGTTCTGAAATTTCACTCCCAAAAGCTACAGGATTCAGACAAAGTGATAGAATGTTTGCCAAAAAAATGCTGTGGCATGGTTGTGCCATATTATTTCGGGGGCACAACCCTGCTGGATATGATGCATCACCCTCAATGACAAGATGGAAAACAAAACAAAAAACAGTAGGGCTAGATCACCTCTGTAACTAAAAGGAAGACATGGAATCACAGAATGGGTCAGGTTAGAAAGGACCACAGTGGGGTCATCTGGTCCAACCTCCCTGCTCAAGAAAAACTCCTAGAGCACATTACACAATATCGCTTCCAGATGCTTCTGGAAGACCTCCTGTGAGGGAGAACAGAAAGTCAGCTCATTTAGTAAGATAGGAAGAAGCTTTTCATAAGAGGAAGAAGGAGAAAGAACTAAAAGACACATCCAGTTCTGGAGAAAAGGAGTCACAAGAACAAGAGGAAAAGACTGAAATCATAAATGCAACAGAAATCTCCTCATCCCTATCTCTTAGTGAGCCTTGAGATACATGAAATGTTAGTTACCAATGATGGGCTATTGGTGCCACTAGTCAGGAATTAGAGCATAAGGATATCTGGCAACTGGGATCACTTGATAATGACAAAGCCAGTGACAAAGGCAAAATAACAGCTCTGTCTTGACCAATTAACAGAAGATAAACACAAGATTTCTTAAGTGCTGTGGGTTTTTGGAGAATGCACATTCCAAATTGTGGTCTGATAGTAAGTCTTCTCTGCAGAGTGACCCAGAAGAAGTATGACTTTGAATGGGCCCCTGAGCAGAAGCAAGCCTTAAAAAAAAATCAAATGGGTGATAGCTATGCAATAGTATTTGGGGCAGTCCAGACAAGACTAAGTGTGAAAAATGTGCTTTGCACCTCGGCCAGGGATAACAGACCACCTGGAGTCTCTGGCAGAAAATGCCTGGAGAGACTGAAGCTCAGTTGGTAGGGTTTTGGTCCGGGGGTATAAAGGGTTCTGACAGCTGTTAGTTATTTTTCTTTTCATCACTATTTTCATTGTTATTATTTGTATTAGTATTAATTTTATATTAAACTGTTCTTATATCAACCCATGAGTTTTCTCACTTTACCCTTTGAATCCTCTTCACCCCCATCCTGCTGCAGTGAGGAGTGAGCAAAAGGTTGTGTGGTGCCTAGTTGCAGACAAGAGTTGTACCACAAAATTCATACATACAATAAACCTCCAGAAAGTTTGTAAATTAATCTTTACAAAACACATCCATGTTTTATATTTTGTCTTCTATCATTGTAATAATGTGGGCTTTTTCAATTTCCCATGTAGCTAAACTACACTACTTTGTGCAGTGATTGCATTTGTATAAATTGTTTTAAGGCTGATAGTATTTTTTTGCCATTACTCTAGGTCCTCTGACAGAGGATGATGAATAACATTGTTTAGGAGAATTTCGTGATGAACAACCCCTTCAGAGTCTCTGTTATTTTTTCTTATCTTTAATGGGCATGTTGCTGTTCGTAATTTAGGTCCCTACAGGGATGGGACCTGGATACATAAACTTTGTTCCACATTCCTACCTTCTTTTGAGAAAGAAGTGAGTGTACATCTTTAAGTGTGACCTACAGGCCGCAGGGCATAGGCACCAGGACCAAAAATGATATTGTAGATGAAACCAACGTAACTGAACATAAGAGCCCACCTTCAAGATGGCCACTACTCAGTTAAAATAATTTTTCTTAAAATGTGAAACTCATCAAATTCAGTGCAATCTTCCAGCTTGGTCTGTTCTAATTTCACTGGGATCATCAGAGCAAATTTTGACAAGTTCTAATCTCTTGCAAGCTCTTGCTGAATGTTCAGTTAAATCTGTCATTAGGGAATCATTAACACATAATGATTATTGTATTGTTGTGAAGAGGCATCAGTTCTGGTATCAATTTAAGTTTTCACACACTCACACTCTAAAGCAGAAGAAAGAATTTTATTCAGAGAATTTATATGTATATTTCTATGTTTCTGAAATAATGGAATTTAGTTTTGCTTTATTTTTTGATGCTAAAATCCAGAACTTTTATTAAGCCAAACCCTCAAATATAATTAAGCTCCCAGTTCCAACTGAAGAACTTGAAATCTTATTTCCAGAGTGGGCTCTCTTGTCCCTTCAATGTAAGAAAAATAATCTTGGGTAGTAGATCATGTATAAGTGACAGAACTGGTGGGCTGAAAGTGATTCCATTGTAGGAAATTAGAGTTAATAAAGTTTAAATCTCCTCTATCCTTTGTAGAAGTTGGACTGGACAGTTAAGGAGATACTAATGCACATCTGCCTGATGTACCTCTGCTTTATATTTCTTCAACGGATATCAATTAAATTGAAATATGATGAGATTGTAATTTCCTGAGGACTGGAACTGGATGACCTCAAAACTTGCAGAACTTCAGAGTTTGCCACCAAACCTATGATATCCACATACAGTAATAGTCTCAGGTTCCCATCAGTCTTAGCCATAATTTATTCATTTCTTATTTTCTTGAGCACGATAGAAAGATGTCCTGGGTTCTGAAACTGCTATATTCCAGAGGAAAGCATACCACATCAGTTGAGAAAAGAACAGGAATGGCAAGAACAGCCTTCCACAACCTAAAAGGAGCCTATGAGGAAGGCTGGAGAGGGATTGTGACAACAGCAAGCAGTGATACAAAAATGGGAATAGCTTTAAGCTGAAAGAGAGTAGATTTAGATTACATAACAGGAAGAAATTCTTTACTGTGAGGGTGCTGAACCACTAGCACAGGTTGCCCAGAGGAGTTGTGGGTGCCCCCTCCCTGGAAATGTTCAAGGCTGGGTGGGATGGGGCTTTGAGCATCCTAGTCTAGCAGAAGAAATCCTTGCCCTTGGCAGCAGGGTTGGAACTGAATGATTTGTAAGGTCCCTTCCAAGAAAAACTATCCTGTGATTTTATGATTTTATTAGAAGTGTCAAATACAATTGGGTATATAATTACAACAGATATTCAGCACAGGCACCCACTAGCAGTAAATTCAACCTAAAATGTCACTTACAATGCAGTCTGTTTGTGTGAGCAACTTATCCAGAAGGTAAAGCAGTCCTTTCTGTTGGTGTGACTGTATGATACAGCATTGTCCTCTTTGTCATGTGTTCACTGAACACATCAGCTCATTTAGCTCATACGAACTCTCTGTTTATTCATTCCTTTGAAGCTTCAGTAGCACATGCAGCTGTAACATGTGTTGGAAATACAATGAATGTATAAGTAGTAAAAGCATGGTTAAAGAGGTTGTGCAGTAACTGTCAGTCACATTTTGTAAATGTATCCTGTTGCAGACCTCTATTTAAAAGGCCTATCTCATTATCAAAATATACATAGCTATGGTTATCTGAGAAAACAAAAAAGGAGTTGTTCTGTCTTTTGACTCTAATTTGTATATATATATATATATATATATATATATACATGCTTGAACACCTGTTTGTCCCTCTCTGTGTCCACTTTTCTTCCTCAAAATGTAGTTGGAAATGCAGGTCTCTAAACCAACAAAACCATTCTTAGATGTGAAATAAATTCTACCAAAAGCTTATCCTTAAATCAGAATTATATTACCATTTTTTGTATATTTTGGTTATTCCAGATCATGGATGCAATAAAGAAAAAAAATTAAAATACTAACAACTCAAGGAAATATTTTTTATGTAAGAGTAACAATGAAAAAAAATGTGGAAAGGTTATTCAGCATGAGTATTTCCTTGAGCAGCCACCCTTTGATATTGGATGCTGCCTTAGGAAGGGGTAAGGGTCAAAACTTAGCCATAGTGTCTTCAAAAGCTGCATGCCAAAATCCTGTCTATTTAAACAAAGGCTGTTAAGAAATCTCTCTTTTACTACCTTTTGTTGTTGTTCAAACTGACTTAGATTCTACCAAAAGTAAGGCAAAAAGGCTGCTTTGTTCTTTCTGTAGAAGAAAACATGTCGAGCATATTAAATTTATCCATCTTCATTTCTCTGAGAGAGGACAGTAGAGGGAAAAGAACTCACACTTTACAAACAAATCTCATACAAATTTCAGACCTCCACAAAGAATATCTCAAAATGACAACACTCTGTAAAAGTCTAAGCAGTTAGAGCTACTTGCAGGGCAAAGTAAAGGGAAGAACTTCTTAGTTACCTTGGTGAATCACATTTTGACGGAAAGCTCCCTTTCTCAACAACTCAAATGTGAATTATTCAAACTACAAAATAATGAACCACAGAAGTGATGTTGTTTTGGATTTTAGTGTGAGAGACCTCCGGAGATAGCATGATCCAACTCCTCTTCTTGGAGCAGGTTGTTCAGGGGCTGTCCAGGGTGGAACTCAAGTTTGGACACCCCACAACTTCTCTATGCACCTTGTGTTGTCACAATAAAACTTGTATTGTCACAATAAAAATAGTGATTTCTAGTTTTTAAATGGAATTGTGTGTATGTGGAATTGTGCAGAGAACACACCAACCTGGATTCTCATCCACTCAGCCAATCATCATGTCATGAAAAAGTATCAATCTGTTTAAGTAGGATTTCATTTTCACAATTTGATGTAAGCAGCCCAATCCCCTTATCCTGGAAATGGAAACAAATAACCTCAAGTATTCTTCCCTACCAACCTACAGAAGTGATCCCCTACGTAATGGCAGTGCCTCAATTCTAGCAGCTATGAGCATTAATTTTACAGCCTAGGATATGAATATGTGATTTGGTGTGGAAAATTCTGAAAGTCACTACCCATCTTTAAATGCTAGTATCTTGCTTTGGAGGCAATGTATTCAACATCCAAGGGAATGTAGGATCTATGAAAAAAATTTAAAACTGGCAATTACCATGACCACAGACAAGTGGAGAATGAAACTAATTGTGTTTCAGTTTGGATCTGATGTTACTTTGGTTGGAGTACATCAGATAAACTATTCAGAAGGTAAATCAAAAGTATTTTCCTTGTTAAAAATAAATGAAAAATGTACTAGTATTTAATCAATTTGGACAGAGTTTAAAAGCTGTTGTGATTCATGGGAGGATTTGATTTATCAAGATTTTGTGAAAGACTAGATGGAAACCATTACTTAAAGCAGTGAAGATGAGTTTAGTGTAAGTACTAAGGTGGATAAGGAAAAGGTTGATGGGAGAATTATAAAAAGGGTGTTGGAAAAGGAACTGTAACTGAAAGATAGTCATGGAGTAGGTAGAGGTGTGTTTCCATTTAATTAATAAATTGCAAGGTCAGTCAGCAGGTAGAATATTGTACTGGGTAAATGAGACCATTCTGAGGATGGGAAAAAAAAAAAGAGGGAGGACATTTGATCGCAAAAATTGAGATTCAGGCCTCTAGGAACTTGGAACATAAAGTCCACTTTAAACTGGATGCTTTTATCTGGAAGCGATAAGGAGATTTCTGCTTCTTCCAGTCAATCACAAGACACCCTTCAGTACAATGTATAATATGACCATGAAAAATACCAAACATGATTCTGTAACCACATGAAAGAAAGTACTAACACCACCATCATTTGAAAATATTAGCTAATTTGCAACAGGTATTTCTCTCCTAGAATATTGTGCACAGTTCCCAGTTAAGACATTCATATTTCATAATTATCAGTGCAATTGGAACTGAAGAAGAAATGGCTATGCAGACAATACACAGAACTGAGAAAACATTATTTAGATTTATTGGAACAGATCTTCCCAAAAGTTCTGCTAAGGCATGTGAAGAGCAAAAGGATGATTTGAGACAGCCAATGCAACTTCACCAAGGACAAGTCTAGCTTGACCAGCCTAGTGGCATTCCATGTTGGAGTGACTCCATCAGTGGACTAGGGAAGACCTGTGGCTATAATCTACCTGGATTTCTGTTAGGTCCTTGACAAGATCCCCACAATATCCTTCTCTATAAATTGGAAAGAGAGGGATTTGAAGGATGGACTGTTCAGTGGATGATGAATTCGTTGGATGGTCACATCCAGAGGGTTGTGTTCAGCAGCTCAACAACTAGATGGAGATTAGTGAAAAGTGATGTCCCCTAGGGATCTGTACTGGCCCCAGTAATGTTTAATATCTCCATCAATGGTATAGACAGTGAGATCAAATGGCACCCTCAGCAAGTTTGCAAGTGACATACAGCTGAGTTGTGTGGTTGACAGGGCAACCCTCTGTGAGGGGCAGGGTGTCATCCACAAGGACTTGGACGAGCTTGAGAAGTGGACTCACGGGAACCTTGTGAGGTTTAACAAAGCTAAGTGCAAGGTTCTGCATCTGGGTCAGTGCAATCCCCAATATCAACATAGGGTGGGGGATGAAAAGCTGAACACGAGCCAACAATGAGCTCTTACAGCTCAAAAAACCAAGTGTAACCTGGGCTGAATCTAAAGAACTGTAGCCAGATCAAAGGACTTCGCTTTCATGAGGCCCCATCTGGAGTATGGTGTCCAGCTCTCAGCACAGGAAGGACATGGATCTGTTGGAGCAGATCCAGAGGAGGGCCACAAAAATGATAAGAGGGCTGGTGCACCTCCTCTATAATGACAGGCTGAGAGAGCTAGGGTTGTTCAGCCTGGAGAAAAGACTGCTCTGGGAGGACATTTCAGTATTTAAAGAGCATTTCCTAGAAAAATGGGGACAGGATTTTTAACAAAGCCTGGTGTGATGGTACAAGGGGTAATTGTTAAACTACAAAAGGGTTGGTTTACCCTAAATACAAGAAAGAAGTCTTTACAATGAAGGTGATGAGGTACTGGAACAGATTTCCCATAGAAGCAGTAGATGCCCTATCCTTGGAAACATCCCAGGTCAGCATGGACTGGGCTCTGAGTAATCCCAGAAGGTGGAAGATGTCCCACGTTATTGCATGTACAACTACATGACCTTTAAAGTCTCTTTCAACAATACCATTGTATGATTCTATGATATTATGAACTTGTTTCATCTGAGAAGTTTGAGCAATTTACAAAAGAAGTTATCAAGCAGCCTGATGGAGCAGGAAAAAAAAATAAAAGAGTTAATCCAGTCCCATTCCTTATGCTTTTGCAGAGAATTGATCAAATCCTTCACTGAAGATAATGTTACTTTCAGCAGTTCCCAGAAGACTTTGGTATCCTTCTTGTAAGATGTCCTGTCAGTTGATATAAGGATTATGGCATGAATGAACCATACACTAAACTCACACGAACATTCTTGTGAGATAAAGATATTTAGAAAAAATATAGTAGTACAGCTAATCATCAATGTTGCTTTAGTGTCTCCACAGCTTTGAGCTCTGGCTATGATTTTAGTATTCACTAGAAGGATGGTTGCCTCCATGGGCTTGTGAGCTTCTTTTTCTACCACTCTGACACACTGCGATAAGAGCTCATGACACAGCAGAAACAGTAAAGAGAGGAGTTGAAGAAAAGAACTGAGGGAGGTTATAATATTTTTCGTTAAAAGGACAGGTCTATACCTCTGATCAAAGTTAAGAAAAGTCCTGTAATGTTTGCAGTGAACAAGATCTTTCCATGAAAGTTTACTAGTTTGTATCAGTGAACAGTCAGTCAGCAAAGCTCTGTTAGATCACTAAGCTGTCTCTTTGATAATGTGGTATTGTTCCCTAACGTACAGTTATTCACCTTTTGTTCAGTCTACTTTTAAATGGCAAGAAACGGGGTTTATATTATTCCCCTTTGGAGATTACTCTGCAGATTAATAGGTCCCAGTCTCTTTCTTTGTCTTCTTTTCCCACTTCTCTCAATAATCAGCCATTATTTTCCATTTCTCAGTTTCATCCTATAACTCATAGCCATATCCAGTATTACACTAAATTAACTCTTACCTTTTTTATTTTTTAGACTAAAACCTTTCAAATAGCTTCAGGCAGCTATCATTTTCCGCTCCACGTCTCTAGGCATGTTGCTATTCTTAAAAACCAGTGAATAGGACACGAATAGAAAAGAGACATTTAATGACTATAGATCTCTTGTATTAGATTATGTTTTCAGGTTAATATGTGTAAACTAGTGCTGAAAATAAGATATGGCTTATGCAAAAAGTGAGAATAGAGATAATGAATTGCTTACAAAGGTGATTTATTCAGTAACAGTATGAAAAATTGCATTTTGCACATCTTCTACATAAAATTTTCACACATCCCATAGAAACCAGCTAATGTTTCTCAGGAATTCTGTCTTGACCTAATCAGCACACACGACCTCACATGAAGACGTCCTGAACTTTCACCCCTTCTCTTACTACCTAGTAATTTTAAAATTTAAATTGCTTTGCTCCAAAATCTACTGTTGTCACAAATTTCTTATTCCCTTGGAAAGAAATTAAAATAATTCAGTCTTAGTACATAAAACTCAAAATTAATTTAGTAGAAAAAACAAGCTACTACAATTTTGCCTAAACTGTAAGCAGGTTTTAAATATTGCAATAAATCCTAACCTGCTTTTCTTTCAAATACAAAATGGGTTGTATCATTCTAGTCAATGGGAGATATGAATATGACATAATATAATATAATATCTTATAAGAATACAATAGAATACAATACCTACCACTGCTTTTTGCAACTACCCTCTTCTTTTTTTCTACAGAAATCCCTGCTAACACTCAGGGCTTCAGGTGTTATAAACCTTTAATAGGAAAACCATACTATAGTATTTTTTTAAGGAAGCATAGGATTCCTGAATTTTTTTCTTAATTTCTTTCTCTGTCTCCTGTAGAAAGATGACCAGAGGTGACGAAAGAGCAGAACCAGTGTCTATCTAGATATCTGTTTATACAAAAATATAGATGTGCATGTGCTTTTGCATGCATATATATACATATAGATAATGTAATATAGTATGCAGTTTTAAAGTCTGATTCTGTTGATTGTATAGGCTAAATCAGCCTCCTCATTAAATCAATTTCAAAGGGAAATGAATATATTTAAAGAGTGAGACATGTCTAGCATTTCTCTTGATGAGCTAAATCCATTTTAAGTATACTAAAGTCATCAGAGTTACTGTGGGGATGCAGTCATCTCAGTGTTTGCATAGGATTATGAATGTACCCGGGCATTTGTTAAGTATTGTTCCAACTAATTACACTCACCACTTTTCACTTGCAAATACTAAGCTGTGCTCCAGCTCCCAGAGATAATGCTGCCATTAGCTTGGACTCTGTTTCTGTGGATATTCTGTGTAGTGAGAGTGAGGGATGTAAGCAAAATATATTTTTAGGAACCGAAACAAGCTTTGAGCACTAGTTTTTGAGGAATGTATATACTAGGAGCAAGATTATCTTATCCCATCAAATTCTTATTCAAGTTCATAGGGAGGCAAGAGCCTTTTGACCTTTACATGCCTGCCTTTTCTACTGCTTTACAGAATCATAAAAGCTTTTGTGTTGGAAGTGACCTTAAAGATTATCTACTTCCAACACCCCCTGCCATGGGTAGGGACACCCTCTACTAGACCGGGTTTCTCTAAGCCCCATCCAACCTGGCCTTGAACACTGCCAGGGATGGAGCATCCACAATTTTTCTGGGCAACCTGTGCCAGTGCCTCACCACCCTCACAGTGAAGAATTTCTTCCTAATACGCAACCTAAACATTAAACCTTTTTTAGTTTTAACTCATTGCTCCTTTTCCTTTCATTACATCCTATTCAAAAGTCCCTCTCTGGTACTCTTCCAAATTCTTTAGGTAGTGGAAGGTTCCTAGAAGGATGTTCCTAGAGTCTTCTCTTCTCAGGCTGAGAAATTCTGACTTGCAGAAATTCTGACTTGACTATAATAATCTCTTTACTACTTCTTAACTTCACATTAGCCTGCTCATATTTTGGAGGGGGATGAGTGATGGCCATAGTCAGCTCTTCCATGCTAGGCAGTTTATTAAAATGGGTGAGAGATCTACCAACATTGGCACACGGATAAAAGTTCCCAGAAAAAACTAGTTTGGTCTCAGATATTTGGTCTTGATATTTTTTTCTTGTAAAATCACATTTAGCCAGAGAAAACTGCACAATATCCTGAACAAGGATAACACAGTGGTCAATAATTGAGACATCCTTTGCAGAAATACTAGTACCAGTTAGGAGTAATGCCTAACACTTGAAGGGAGGATTCAGTGTTCAGCATAAGTAGTACTTTGTCCAGTATTGCAGAAAATCAGAAATGGTGTCTGCCTGCCTCACATATTGTGCTTACAGTTTCAAGGTCAGAGACATGACCGAGAGAGCAAACAAAGCATGATGTAAATATTTCTTTTCTAGATTAGTGGATGTGGGTCCTATGCTTAAGTAGAATTTTAAATGGTTTATGTTAGGAGTAAAAAAAACAACCAAACAAACCTAAAGTAGAAATAATTTAGTCAATTGCTGATTTTATGCAGCTTAAAAATGTTTTAGTCTGATTACTTTAGAAGAATAAATATTTTATGCCCATGCTTATAATGCCCACCATCCTCAACTGCACCAGGCTAATTCCTAACCCAGTGATCAATCTAGGAGAGAGAAATAGATATCAAACCTCAAGTTTCAGTGGCAGGGTAGAGAAAGGAAATTTTAAGAAGGCCCTTATTGAAGAAAAGCTCTGGGATTACTTCAGTGAACATCTTTTACAGGTCCAGTATGGACACCCATCTACAAACAGCATCTGCTTCCTGCCCCAGCAGTGGAAGGGGAAGGGAGTTTTGATCAGGGTGAGAAGACACCAAGGGCTCTGTGGGGAGCTGAAACTCTATATCCTGCAGTAGTTGAGAGAGTTGCTGGGCACATATTCATAGGAACATGAGCTACATTAGTCTTGTTGTTCACTGAGACACTTGCATAAATCATCCCACAGGAGATAGCACCTGAGAAGAGCCCAAAATCTGTGGTGGCCAGGATCTGATTCCCAAAAGAAAAAAAAAAAAAGAAAGAAAAAGGAGATTTATCTTGACGATATTCAAGGTATTAAACTGGGGAATGTAGTTAACTATTTCTTGAGGTAGCATTACAAAAAGAACTGTAAGTTATTGAGGCTAATAGGAAATGATGCAAGGGAACTATCTTGTTCCAATCTCATTTTTATTTAATGCATGCAAATCAGAAGGTTTCTCTGATACTGTTTCCTACTGCATTTCATTTGGAAGTTACAGAAATATAGGTTGATGACTAGGCTGTAAGGTGAGGAAAAATTGACTGGATCACCAGAATCAAAGAATGGAGATCACTGTGCAGATGGCTGACTTCAATGAGCAGAGCATCCCACAGTTCAGTACTAAGCCCCATACTGTTCTTCATCAAAGACCTTGACAATTATCTAGTGTGCCTTTAGCATATTTTCAGGTGACTATAAACTTGGAGAGAAGCTGAAAGCAAATGTCAGAGCTTCTAGCCAGAGTGGCCTAGTGACTTCAGGAATAATATAACAAAGACATTATTAGATTCAGCAAGGTTCTACACATATGGCAGAGTAATCCTAAGCATCCGGACAGGATGGCAAGAGTCTGCCAGGGTAATGGCCCCACTGAAGAGGCTTGGTGAGTACAATGGTCTCCAAGCTGGAAGATGAGCCACTGAATGTGTTTTCACCAGAAGATGGGAATATTGCACATTGAAAAGTACGGCCACCAGATCAAAGTAAACTATCATTCTCTTCTCTGAACTGGTGAAATTTCATACAGATTGGTACTTGGTCCAACTCAGACCAAGAGGGAGAGTGGACCAAGTGGACCAAGTGGAGAGGGGTTGTGAGGTTCAGCAGCAGCCAAGGGCATATGGCTGGTCCACAGGTTACAATATCTGGTCTTGTTTAGGCTAGAAAATAGAGTCAAACAGGTAAATCTGGCACCAGCCAAGAACTGCATGGAGGAGAGTTTCAGGGAAGATTGACCCAGACTCTCCCTTCTAAATGAAAGATGACAAAACAAAGTATAATGGAATACGAGTCACACACTGTGGCTTAACAGGTTCAGATTAGATATTAGTTTTTCAAAAAAATCACTCAGGATGTAGTACAAAATTGAAACAAGTTACCCAGAGAGGCTGTGAAATGTCCATCCTTGGAGGACTTTAAGACTCTACTAGGCAAAGTCACAGAGTGTGCCATGCCTAGTCATAGGGACGTTGTCACTGTTTTGAGCTCAGAAGTCTCCTCCAGATAACCTTTCTGTGAGTCTGTTGGTTTATAAATTGGAGGTCATGTTTCTCCAGTGAATACAGTGATTCTCAGTGGAAAACTTGGTCAAGCCAATAATTCCTGTTAAGATGGAATTTTCCTGCTGTGAAATTAGATTCTTTACATTTTTAATGCATATAAATCGTCATATCTTTGGGTCAGGAAATGAAAGCAAATCACAAAGCTCGGTTCAAATATTTGGAAATCCTACTTGTGAATATATTGGAACATAAACTACCTCAGCTAATGTGTAAATTGGAAATAAGGAAATGATAGAGTCTTAATTAAGGAAAGAGTAGAAAAATATTTGGAGAATAGCATCATAAGTTCTTAAAAAAAATAGTGTACCTCTGGCTTGTTCAGATTCCTTGAAAAAGTTAGTGAAACAGTACATAAAGGTAACTCAGTGAACATAACTTACTTTAATACTTCTTCATAAGGAACTCCCAGAGAGAATAAATCTCTACAGGGTAAGTAGCATAGTGTTGAAGTGGATTAGAAATCACTTAAGTGAAATAAAACAAAATGAATGGTTGTGAAGTGAAGGATCCTTCTCTCTCAGTCATGCTGGACCAGTTTCATAGATCCATATGATGAAAGGAATGGGACAAGAATGAGAACAAAGTATTGACATATGGCACTACGCTGTCTTGACATGGAAAGAATCAAAAATACAAATGCTTTAACATCTCTACTGCAGTATCCTCTGCTGTTGTTACCTTGCTGAGTTAGCATTTACACAATGCAGCAAGCACAATGTTTTCTCCAAGTAGTTGTCTCACAAAAGAAGTGGCTTAATGGCAGTAGGTGAAATTCAGCACTAGCAAACATGGTCAACATTCATTGAGATGAAAATGAAATACCAAGGCACTTCTAATAAAATTAACTTTGAACTTGTCTTCAGTTCTACATTCTCCTCTGTTTTAATTTTCTCTGTTCTTGTCCCTTTTGCTTTCTTCTTCTTTAGAAGGTCAACATCTGCAAATTTCCCCCAGAGCTTCTCTCTTCCTTGGCTCTAATTTTTCAAGGTGCAGGTAGTTGCATTGACTTCAATGTGTAAGTCCTTCTTTCTGTTTTGTTGTCATTCATCATTCCTGAAGATCAAGCACTTCTTCCTTTTGCGACCTTTTGCTTCTTTATTTCTGTCATCCCATACACAAAGACCTAAATCACACTCAGCTTTGTTTTGATTACTTCTTTTCAGCCTTAAATACAGCTTAATAACCTCCCTGATTCTACAGCTATTGGCTTCCTGAACAAGTAGAGAAGCCACTTGACGAGAAATTAAAAATTTATTTACTTCTCTTTCCTGTTTTTCATAATTGCAAGACAAATTCTCTGCATTTCAGCTTCTTGCATCTCTCCTTTTTTCCTTTATTATGTAAAGTTTCAAAGGTTCAGGTGAACTTTAGATAACTCAGTACAAATGAAGCAGCAACCCAATCTTTCTGCAGAAGTTAACTACTTTGAGAAGTCAGCAGAAGCTAACACATACTCCTGAAAATTTCCATTTTCACTAGGCATCTCCTTCATGTTATTTTCTTGAGAGTTTTCCATTTGTGTACTGAAGGTACACTGCTGTGAAAATCTTGCTGTAAATTTGTACCTGCACAAGCACGATAAAGACAAGGGAAAACCTGTGTTTACTTGGAGCTTTTGATTTTGCCAGTGATGGTGCACACAGCTCTTTCAATGGTGAAACAAACTGTCCTTCCAGAAAGACTAAAGGTGTAAATTTGCACTCCCAAGACCTCAGCTTGCATCCACAGGAATATGACCATGTTACCCAATTAGGGGCTTTCCTCAATACCTAATTAATGTGCAAAAAATAACACTAAATTTTCCCAGCTTTTGAAGAACCTGATTTCAAGAGGACAGAAAGAAGCAAGGCGCTTACTCTTAAATGTAGTGTGGAAATGATAAATTTAAATAATCTACAAAGTAAGAGGAGTAATTTGGGACGTCTCCTAAGTAAGGCTAAGTAAAGACAGGAGGAAAGACAGGCTCATATTTACCAATTAAAAAACAAAAAGCCTTCACGGAACTTCCATCAGGATGAATTTATTTGTGTGTTCCTTCTTCTTTGTTTTTTCTGATGAGGGTTTTAAACATCAATAAAAATATAATTTAAGTTATATAGGGACAGATTAAACTAAGTGAACACAGCTGAAATTGTAAAGCAAATTTTACTTCTCACAGTGAGTCTGATTACCCATATAGATATTTATCCCTTTGTGCTGATAAAAAATGAATCCTTTTAGCTGATAGATATTTATAATGATAGCCAAGATAGGGCAGTCCTAGGTAAAAGTGTAAATTGTTTGTGGAATGTTGGTTTGCTTTGTTTTTTTAACATAAGCTTCTTTTCTCCTTGCTTTTCCCCAAAAAAGTTAAAATGCAAAGGAAACGTATATTACATAGATCTCAGCTGAGGAACATTCAAGGTAGAGAGCTTCACTTTGTCACATGAATAATCTCACAAATATTTCAACATTCACAGGCTGAAGAGGAAAATTTTTATTTTACTCGTAGTATTGTTGTGACAAATCAGGAAGTTAAGAATGCTTTCTATTTGTTCACAATCAAGGAAACTTGATGAAAAAAATGAGCAACTCTTTGTAGCAAGGTACTGCTACCTGACACCTCTTTTCAGTGTAGGATGATAGTGCTGTTTCACAAGACTCCCTGACTGACGTTTGAGTGGGTGCAATATAAAAAAAGCCTTGCTTTTATCTTATGGGTTGCGGTGTTGTGACAGACTTTGGATGTCTTCACCTCAGAAACTGAGGAGGGAGGTGGCGTGTTATGCCTCTGGCCTCAAACTCAAGTCAAGATGCAATTCTGCTCTTCAGCACATGGTTCCCACCACTTTCAGGTCAGAACTTCCATGGGATTTAGCTGCATAATTATAATTTGGTTTCATAAGTCTCAGTAGAAACAGATTTTTTTAAAGATTCCTAGGTCTATCAATTGTTTTAACACTTACAGACTTGATTACTGCCTCTGGCAAGATGCTTTGAAGTGCCAATGTTGTCATCTCAAGCGAAATTCTGAAAATTTCTGGAATTTAGGAGCTATCTTGAGTTACTCTGTAAGCAGTTCTTCATTCACTTATTTGTCTAAATATCTGAAGTTCAGGCAGCACAATAATGTTCTTCAGCCGCTGCAAACTGAAAGTGTCAAGTTTTCTGATGATTGAGACGCAAAACCAAGAAACTTTTAGTAGTAGCAGTCATTACTGTCACTGTTATTAGTGCCAGTAGTAGTAGTAGGGTGAGATGAAGAAGAGGTGTTTTGCATACTTTTCATTATGGCTTAGGCAGTTCCTTTGCAAAATAAATCTCAGAACTTTCCAGTCCAAAAGTGAACATTAATTTTTTATTGGTTAGAGGTAAAACTGGGTTTGGACTGATGTGGAAAGAGGAGCACCTTCTATCTGTGCTGTTTAATCTGTACCACAGTGCAATCAGGAATGCAATAGGTCAAATAAAAGGAGACAAGATGAAGCACAACTTTGCATCCCAAAGATAGGCAGTACTTACTTGAGAAATGTCTGTCCTGACATTCTGAATCTACTCTCAGAATAGTGTGTGTGTTTTACCTTCAAGAGTTACTGGATAAAATGCAGAATTTGTATATTTAGCATGTTGCTAAAAAAGTCCTTACCACAATCCAGAAACTAAAAATGCCCTTGCCTCAAGCTGTATCTCTCTCATATCTGTACGGCTCACAATCAGCTACAAACTCTTTTTTTAGACATAATGGAACATAGTAATTGGAGCCTGAAATCTCTAAGCCCCTCATCTGCCTGAAGGCCTGAAGTCAACTTTTCAAGATGGAGCATGACCTTCACTCTCAATAGACCTTCATCTTTACGCAGCATCTTGCATAGCAGTGGCAATTGTTCGCCATGGTATTTACTGCAAAGGAAGTACAGGAGAGAATATACCCCATACATGGAAAAGGGCCTTCACTCACATTGCCATCCATCCCATTTTATGGAACAGAGCACAAACAGAGTGAACAACAGTGTTTAAATCAATAAGGACATAACACCCACTGTTGTCACAATTCAAACAGCCACAGGACAATCTGTTTTAAATTAGCACAAGACAGATTTATAGTAAGTCTAAAATGCAGTGACTGACTTATGGAAACAGGCTCAAACAAGCTTTTAGACAATCCAGGCTTCAGGGTAACAGTGGCACCATGAAACCTACTGTGAGTAACCATCAGAGTCATCTTCAGCAGATTTCCCAGTCTGTGTCGTCATGGGGTCCCAACTGCTTTGTCTGGAAGGTAATTCTGAAAATTATTTCTAGCCTTTCTCAGCTAGTTAAAATCTAGCCTTTCTGGGTTGCACTGCACATTAAAAAAAACCTAGAGATTCTCACAGAAACCTTTAACCAACTCAATCAAGAGAAAAATGCAACTAAGAAACTTTTCCACCAGGTGGCAGGTAGTGTCAGACACTGGGATGATCTCAGCATCAGGCATTGATATTTTTAACATACATTTTTAAGAAGATTTTTGTTGTGCTTTTTAACTGTAATATATGCATTCAAATTGAAAATGACTTCTAGAAGGAGGTATTGACACAAGCTGGTTATGACCTGGTGACTTTGACAACTGACTTATGGATATGGTATGAAATTTTTAATTATGAAGGCATAAAGTCCACTCATTTAGTATCTGATCAAAATGTTTCTTTCTTTACCCCTGTTTAACCCTTGTGTATGATTCTTGCATTCTAGCCAGTGTAGAATCTAGTTATTAAATGACAGCAGGAGAGTGGCTCTAAGATCATGGGGACAGCAGTGATGGTGCTTATGGATTGGAAAGGGATGTTCTTTGACAGTGGCTTGGCATCACTCTGTAAAACACGTATACGAGAAATTAAGAGAGATTATAAATGACTGAATTGCAATTGGCATATGAGTAAGGGTTTTGGCAACAGCAGGGGGGTGATGGGATAAAGATAACTTCTGGCAGCACTCCAGAGAAATCTCTGTGCATGGAAACAGGCTGAAAAGCTGTGAGAGGAAAAAAAAATAACCTCAGAGTCAAGGGCAAATCTTGGAATTTCCATCCCTGAAAGCAAAGTGAAGAATGACAATCACAGAGCTAAAGACATGGGTAAGCAGTAACTCTTATTCCATATTGTGCCTTCCAGCTTTGAAGGATTCAGTAGGAAAAAGTTATGGTGTAGCCAAGAGATGACAGAGCTGAGACAGGCAGATAAATGGGAAACCAAAGGATAAAAAAGTCAAGGAGGACATAGAAAAGGCTGTCATTTAAGGAAAAATGATGGCCTATATAAGCCAACTGTAGCCAGAAGCCTCTAACATATTTTCATGAAGTTTTCAGGACATATTATCTGGAGTCTTTTCAAGAGTTAATTTATCTACATCTTCATAGTTCACATTTTTATGAAGGCTTACTCATGACAAAAATCTCAAAATCATTACATGCAATAGTCACCAAAATTTCACTTGACACTCATTTTCTTTTTTACATATTTTACCTAAGTTAGGCAAAAGGTTGACAATGGGCCGAGATAGTCCTTGCTCTAACCAGATCCATTTAACAGGCTTATAGACAGAGAGCTATGCTGTTCAAAATAAGAAAAGATAATTGTACATAACTATTACAAAGGAGTTGTATCTTCAAAAAGCTTTATTGCAATGATTTAGTATTTACAAACACCCCTCAAGAGAGAAACTGAGTCAGAGACTGCTCAGAGGTTAGAAAAGTTTTGGTGATGTGTAGAAGATTGGAGTCAGTAATTCTCAATGTCTTGATCTGAGATCAGTAGATAACATCTGATTCATGCCATAGGAAATCCTATAATGATGTGAAAATCCATATAGGTTCCTGGTTCTGAACTAACAGAGAACGTGCTTTTAAAGTCATCTGAATGTCTTATATGTGGGCTGATCATGATAGCCACATGTATACAAACAAACCTTTAAAAGAGAAACATTCCCAGGAGCTGGATTTCATCTGTCGAATGACACAACAGTAAGACTGGGGTCTAAGTAAACTCCTGTTCCCTGAGCTCTTTCTGGGCATGGTTCAGGATTTATTCTGCATCTGGGACCACAGGCAGGTTGCATACAGCTATTCAGCTATTCTCTTCTCAAATGTCAGCTGTTATGCTCCAGTTCAGGGTCTGAACCAAGGATCACTCTTGGACAGACACTGGTGACATTTGATGTCCAACTCTAGCAATGTAATGGCTATTAGGGTTTAGTAAATATAATACAAATTTTATACAAATACATACACATATATATATATACATATATATGTATATACACACACTATACTGATAGAACAGTATAGAAAAGTTCTATTAGTATATTAATAGAACATAATATCAAAGATACCTAGTTTCATCAGGAGTTACCATTGTGCATTTATGTGCATCTATTCCTTTCCTAAACAAGTCTTCCTGATTTCCTTAAAGGGAACACCTGAGAACAGCCACCCATTTTTCCCATCTTGTTCTCCAAGGGTTCTTCACCCTTCTCTGTCACTAGAACCACAGTAAGACTCCCTGAACAGCACCATTCATTATCCTTAGGATTAACAAAGTGATGAACACATTTCTTTCTATTTGTCCAGATGTGGCACTCTGATCCTTGTTTTCTTCCTCTGTAACAGGAAACATATTCACAGTACTGCAGTGTACTCAAAATACCTTTTTCATTTCTTGCTATGAATGGCACACCTTCAAAACCAACTTTAAAAAAAAGAAAGACATCATGGTCTTGCATATTCCTTTAAGACGTGATTAAAAAGTAGAACACAACCTGCAAAAATTCCCCCACCACAAAAACCCCCTCCAAATGGAGCTGCCAGAAGCTCCTGCACAGGAGTTCACACTTTTTTTCTGTCTCACACTTCCAGCTCCTCCATTCCCGCTCTTACCCAGCCTTGTCACCCTTGGTAGACCTGGTTTCTCTTCTGTCACCTGGAACAAGAACTCGGCATTCTGCTGTCTTGTAGATTCAGCAGCATTCAGCAGGATTCAAATCTCGAAAACTCAGTTCTCCCTTTCCTGCTCCTCCTTGTTTTTTTATGATTGAAGTGTGTGATTGTATTATTTACAGTAAGTCTGTAAAACGCTTGTGGAAACATTTTCCTGGACAGAATATCTGAACTAAATAATTGCATTCTGAGTACCTCTCAGAGTCCTTAAGGGAGATGGAAATAAGCATAAATATGCAATTTATCTTATCTTCTTATTTCTTTACCTTTGTAATCTTAGAGAGGGGAAAAAAGAAGCCAAGTTTTATCTGACTTCAAGACCAAAGGTCACACACCTCTGAATATTAAACATGTTTTTGCAAGAAACATTTCTGTTTTATTCAACAAGACACTCAAAACTTGGTACCTAAAGTTCCTCATTAAATGGTACTATGATGATTTTTTGCCTCAGGGGACTGAGTTCAAACCACTGAGATGAGTGGCAACATTTCTAAGTCTGACCTTATTGGAGAAATACTGTATTGTGCTTGTCAATAATAAGACAGGCTACAAATTTACTCTTGAATGTAGCTGTGAACACCCTCATACATATTATTTTAGAATCAAAATATAAAGAAAACAATATTTACAAAAGGTCATTAGCTCCAGAGGAAAGTACCTACAGGAAAACAAAATGGAAGGGGAAGTGTCAGAAGGAAAATGGCAAGGAAGTGATGAGCATGGGTCAATCAAACGAGGAGGAAGGACCGAAACGTTACTTCCAGTCATTTTGACTAGCACAGCCTGTGAAAGTATCTCTGTGGCATAAAGATTCCCTGTGAGATGCAGCACAACAGATTGTAATACCCTGAATCTTGCTGGCAGCACCCATTGGGGAGAGAATCCAGCATAAGTTGTCCATCTAATTTACTGTATCTGAGTGAGATTAAATTCTACAAGGAAACGAGGGGGAATGCTAGGAGCGGGTGGTTGCAAATGTACCACGGAGCATGTAAAAGGCAGGTTCAATCTCTGTGAGCACTGCTTTGTTAATCTGTTAAAGTGACGTTGGCACGTCAGCACATTAAAGCAGGGGCAAAGAAGCACACTTTTTACCTTCATCTTTTTAAAAATTCAGTGGTCCTGGCACTGTCATTTCTTCATGCAAATAAAAGCCCTCCCCAACTCATTTACTGTTCCTTGTGCAGCGTGTGAGGCAGAGGGAATTGTTGGCCCTTGCAAATGATAAAACCAGCCTTGCCAAAAATCCCTGTTGAGCTGCTGGTCAAAGTCTAATTCTTTTGTTTTCAAAAAAACTGTCAAGTGCAGCTGAGCCATTTCCTCTATAAAAATGAGTTATCTTGCAAAAGACCTCCCTTTTGTCATTATTCTCATATATAAAGTTAGATTTGTTTATAAATGAGTTTGCGTGATGAATATTCTACCACAACTGTCTGTATTATTTCTAGGTGCAGTTATTAATTCAGAGCATAAAAAAAAAAGCAAGGGTTTATTTTTATATCACAGAGAGTTTCAGGAAAAACACATAAACCTGTTCTTGCAAATTTAGCCATTTCTTATAAAGAAGCCATATTTCTAATATATCTGTTATCACTACTGAAATAAAAAAGATTTAAGTATTACTTATAATTTCCGGAGGTTGGTTTTACATTGGAAATATGAATATTCAGTGTCATTTATTTGGTTAGTAATAAAAATGGCATAATTATAAGTAAATACGCTCTTCATTGTGGCCAAGAAGCACATTAAAAGGAAACAACCGAACAACTAATATTCTTAAAAGTGATTGCTGATTTGAACTGCTGATTTGAATGTGACATGGTATTGAAGTTCAAGAAAAATCTTTCAAAATCCTGAATGACCTTTTTTTAATGTAAAAATAATAATCAGATAATACCAGGCTTTATAAAGCATGTGGTCCCTGAAATGAATTGCTATTAAAAATAAATTTAAAAGGCACATCAACTTTCCAGCTATACCTCTGTGTAAAGCCAGTGTCTTTGTAGCCAGCCACCACACATAGAAAAATAAATGCAACCTTCTCCCAACCTCAAAAAACACTGAAACAGTAAAAAAATACAATAATATCACGTATCATTGGCTACTGACTATAGTAAAAAAACCCATCTGTAATTTGTTACTGTTAGTCCCCCCTATATGCACATACTAGAGCTTGAGATGGCTGAAGGTGACTTTAATCTCATTCCTGTTTGAAGGCACAGCCCTGGTGATATCTTAAAGCCCTTTTGTGACCGAGGAAAACAACAAAATACAGTGCTGTGAGTTGGTAATTTATATTTCGTTCCATGTTATTAGTCAAAGGCTGGAAAAAAGGGAATTTGAATGCTTTCATGATTCCTCTAAACTGAACACTATGCTAGCAACATTTCTTATTATAATGATATAACTTGCAGTCAAATTTTTGAGCACAGTTTTCTTAATCTCTTTTTTTTTCCCAATCATAGTGAAGAATTTCTTTTGCACAGATTCTTTTATATTATATAAATGCCCACTTACCATCACTGTGAACCAAGTTTCCCTGTCCCAAAAAGGGTCATTCTGCAGGAATTTTGTCTAAGTGATTTGCCTATCTGTCATTGCAGAACTGAGCCCTAAAATAACAAATAAAATGAGCAAATGGAATACAGTCTGAAAGAGACATTAAAAAATAAGTTGTGATGTCTGTTGTACTTACAGCTATGTGGAAATAATCTTACACACCTGCTAGTCATTTTCTACAAGTATCATCATAGAAAGATCCTTAATTTCTACAAACACCTGAATTAATAAAGCTTCATTCATCAAATGGTTGGATATTTTGAACTTATCATCAGTGCTGGTGAAGAAACACAGGTTCCAGAAGTGAAAGCTGACAAAAAATGAGTTGGAGTAACAGTCCTAAGTCACCAGCACAAAATCTTTCTTCAAAGCACAAGATCAAATAGCCTAATAGCGCATGGTACCCTATGATACCTTTCCACAGCTGTCAACATGTCCTGTTTTTGCAGACTGGGCTTTCAGCTCCAGTCGCTGTGGAGTGCATTTGCCATGAGGGCATCTGTCACTCTGAGGTCTCACTGATGTCTCAGTCATGACAAGATACTAGATTGGTGTTAATCATCAAGCAAAGGCAGCAACTGAGGGAAAAGGGGAGGCCACATCAATCATATGCATAGATAACCTGCTGAATACAAATGGATGCAAAACTACTCCTTAATTCTCCCCCATGCACTGTATGCAGTAAAAAATGTTCCCTACCCATCTACCTGTAATGATCAGACCAGAACATCTCTCTTCTATGGTGCATTCAGTGCCTTCTTTAAGTCTTTCCACACAGTTGGATTAAGATGGGCTCATGTTAAGCTTTGGTGATATATTATTCTGCACAAATATTTCAATAAAATAAAAGCTGACACTAATAGAAATTCTGGTAGTCACTGACAAGCACCTGCACCACATCAAAAGGAGATAAAACATGAAATCAGCATGCACCTCAAATGCTTAGGAAGATATGCAAATGTCAGAGAAGCTACAATCAGAGCCATTGCAAAATCACAAGCAGCAGGATGAAAGAACAGGGTTTGTAATCTAGTCATCATGCAATGATTTTCTTCCCGCTGCAAAGCTTGCTAATTACAAATCTATCAATTATGATGCTTGAAAAGCCCTACCTCCTACTCAATGAACATTTTCAGAGGCCAAATGCCACTCTTATCTCTTGGAAAAATAAAGAAAATCTTTGTTGTAGTTTGCAAGTTTAATACCACTCACCTTTTTTGGTATCCTGATAGGATAAGGGGGAAATGAGAGGACAAAGGGTAATTGCTTCAAACTGAAAGAGGGTAGGTTTAGATTGGATATTAGGAAGAAAATCTTTCCTGTGAGGGTGGTGAGGCACTGGCACAGGTTACCCAGGGAAGACGTGGATGCCCCATCTCTGGAAGTGTTCAAGGGCAGGTTGGATGGGGCCTTGAGCAACCTGGTGAGGTGGAAAGTGACTCTGCAGGGGGGTTGGCACTAGATGATCTTTGAAGTCATCTAATGCCAACCAAACTCAAGCCATTCTATGGTTCTGTTATAGGCAAAGGGTGTTCCCTCAATACAGGACTTTGACCTATGTCTACGCTTTGCCCTCCCATGAGCTCTCTATATAGATTTAATCTAGTTTCATAATCTCTCTGGGAGAGTTCCTGAGCCTGGAGAGATTAATGGCAATCTCACTGCTTTAGTTCCCAGGCTGAGGTATGGAGATGGCACACAAGGGTATTGTAAAGTGAAATTTGGGCTACACATGTACCTTAATTAACAGATGTAGAACTCCACTACAGAAATTGCTGCATTTAGTCTTAAGTGAAAATGTTCTTGTATATGTTGCACAGCTCATAAAGTGTTTTGGGGCTTGGAAAGTAAAAGTTTGCATAAATCAATGTATTTTTATTGTGTGATACAGCCAAAATTACATACTTGCACTCAAAGCCTGGAATAAGGGAAACATTTTATAGGGTCATTTCTTAATTTTTTATTAAGACAGTGCTTGCTTGCTTGTAGCATTATATATATGGGATGCTTTGACAAAGCAGATCACTGTTTTATTTCCCTTTGTCAAGAGCCCCACCATCACTTGAGCATCCTTAGATCCAGCAAGCAGATATGCACTTCCCACGAGCTGAGCACGGAGGTTTGACAAATTTCAGTAAACATCCATTCAGTGTGTGTGCATGGGAACCTTTCTGATAGATGGATGAAGAAAATGGGTAATGCTTATTCAAAAGGACAGGAAATAGCAATTCTGTAAAGCACTTTTGAGACTCCTTGATTATTCCTTCAGCAAGCATAGAGTTTACTGCAGGATTTTACTAATGATTTTGTGTCTAAGTATTGTCTGTAGCAAAATAATTTGGTTTATTTGTAACACAGAGGTCAGGAAGAATTCTCTATATGTACAGTCCTTCTCAGTGAACTTTGTGTTAAAGAGGAAAGGGAAATACTTTAAAATATCTATTTAAGTAACTCAGTGTCAGCCACTTTGCATTCAAGTGTTTACTGCCTAACAATTTTTCCCTTGACTTGACTTTACCTACGCTCTAGAATGGACCTACAAAAGGGCTTATTGAGTATGTAATGGATTTTTTGTTTCCTTTTTAAATAAATTCACCTTGGCCAACCAGCATTAGATTTTGCTGAGGTATAGCAAACGTAAATTCTCTCACTTCCTCTGAGAAGCCCTCCCCAGTGTTTTTGCGTGTGTTTTTGTGTGCGTAAGTAACACGCAGGAAAAAAGCCAAAACTGCAGTTTCTCCTTCACATACACAACACCCTTCTCCTCAGCTGTCCTCTGCTTTTGACATATTGCTGGGACAATTCCAAGGAGGCTTGTTTTCTTGTTTCACATTTAAGTAGGATTTTCAGCCAAAGACTCCACGGCACTTACATGTAAGGCATGTAAGAGGATGGTGCCTCATTTCTTAAATTACAAATAAACCAAGGTGAAATGCACTAAAATACACTTTCACAAGAAAATGTAGTAAGTCAGAGATGGTAGATGGGGATAGCAGGACATGTTTCCTCTCCTAAGTGTAAATAGGAATGGAAGAAATGTCATTTCTGACAGGGCAAGATTGATTTAAATCCTTTGATTTTTATCATTGCAGGCTTGAGAGGAAGAAGGCTAATTATCTTCCAAAATTAATAAAATCCTAGTATCTGAAGTATACTCTTCCCTTGCTGTGTGCTACAAGTATATTCTCATTTAATAACTTCTGAAGTCCTTGGCAGCTCTTTCCTAGACTTCAGTCAGATCAGGCACTTGCTATCAATGAGAGGATTTACAATTAATGTCTAGTGTGGATAAAGTAGGACATCTATAATTACTCCTTCTTGTTACAAGTCATTTGCTGTTTTAACCTTTTGATTCAAGGGTGCTGAAGAATGCAGGCTGATCCTCAAAAATCAATCCTGACTTAGAATTTCATAATCCATTTCTACTGTGGGAGGGATTTGCCTGAAACCATATGAAGCTGTTTCAAAGAAAAACGAATATGACCCTTTCTTGTACTCTTAATTTCACTTCTGTCTAAAGCAAGAGAAATACATTTTTGGGGGGATTTGAGTTGTGGGTTTGGGTTTTTTCCTGTAAACTATTTTTTACCAAAAGGAAAAGAGGCTGAACACTGAAAACACTATGCCTTGCTATATACCTGACCAAAGCATAATAGAAACCATTCCGTTTGCATCACATATTCTGTGATGAAAAAAGGTGTTTTTGTGGCAGCATCCAAGTACAATATAGGATGTCAAGAACAAGTTCCTATCAGAATTACTTGCCAGCAGAAACTTAATGCCTAAACCAGAAATTAAATCAACCCCAAACAAGTTTCTTAACAAGAAACACCGTTGTTTTCCCACTCTAAATCCTGTTAATGGATCCTCAATATTTTGACTAGATACACTCATCACGCAAAAGCCAAAAGGAAAAATAGATCCTTTTGCATGACTAAAGTAAAATCTCATTTAGTTTCTCCTAATTATAATACTTTGGACAACAGCCATACTCAAGAATTTCTCTTTCCTCTGGGATGAATTGGTCTCTAGTCAGCAAATGTATTAAACTACTTTTGTTCTTTTTATATGTAAATCTAAACTTGGAAAATCATCAACTAATTTTAGTCTGTTTGGGTTGACATGATCTCTGTGCCAAAAGTTATATTTGCATTCTAGTTTGGCTTCCTCTTGTCTATCAGAAAACATATATCTATGTGTGTGTGTGTGTGAGTGTTTCTGTTTTAAACATATATACATGTGTTCAACTCAGTGCTGACTAGTTTTCTCTAGGGTATAGAGACACAATTCATGGACAAAATACTTTTAAATTGGGATTTCACTAATAGCTCTCTAATCTCACCATGTCAGCCTTAAAACACTCCATTGTTTATAGCTGTGTCCATGTAATCAACAATCCCATTTAGCTTCACTTCCTGTTAAAGGTAACCAATAAACTTCTCCAAATATGGAAATTCTGGGTTGTATCAATTAGAGGAGGACCTGGATTTGGCTCAAAAATATATAAACCCTGGAAAAACTGTTGCAAGTGAAGTACTTTGTCCTTTGGTAGCATTAAATAAACACAAAACCCCTCTATTTACGGCTTCAAAATTTCATGGTCTATCTTTAGAATTTTGAAATATATTAGTCACCATCAGCTCTCTGTACCTCATTGTTTTCATAACTATTTCTATGAAATCAGGCTTTTATCATTCAATTATTTATTTATAACAAAATCATCAGAGATTTTTATCTTTATCTTCTCTAAAGAAATTACAAAACCCCAAACATAAATAGAAGTAAAACAAAACAGTTACAGGATTTTGGAACTGAACTTTATTCATTATCGGTAGTACTTATATCCTTTTGAGAGAAGAAATCTCTCTGAGAATTCATATCAAATGTTCATAGTGGATCTTAGTTACTTATCAATTCTATAGTCATTCTTTATTCCAAAACCAAAACTCCAACACTGGAAAAGCATGCCTGGTTTGTTGGGTGTTTTTAAATACTATTCTCACTTACATTTTTCCTCCCAATATTCAGCCCTTTTGAGTGATTTGGTGAATAACTGACTGCTGAAGATGTGGCTGGTGTCATTGCATAAATCTATTGAGTATTTTGAGAGTCACAGCAAAATAGAAGGAAGAGTTTGATTAGCTTGGGTAGTTATGTTGGGTTTTTCATTTGATGTGTTTTGGTTTACTTTTTAGTCTCAAACAGATCATTTGCAGCATTCTTTGGCAAAACATGCTGTTTTAAAGACACAATGCTGAGAATAATGGTTTCAATGAAACGTAAGCTCAACTGACGACCACATTTCAGATATAATTACAAACTGATATCTCAGCTGCACTTCTTCTGAAAGCTGACAAATCTTTTTAATTTCATGAAATCCAGGTCAGCCTACGAAAACACAGCCAGAATGCAGAATTCTACATGGATTTGACATGAAGCCAGACAAAACAAAGGCTTTGACAAGCTTTCTTATTTTCTATTTCAAAACTAAAACAAAACAGAATGGAAAGATCATCCACCCATGCAGATTAAAACCCTGAAAAATATTCAGTGTACTCCTCAAATCAAAAATTTCTGAGCTGTCTAAAACCAGCTTCCTGGGGATGTATGATTCCATGTAATAATTTTATCTCAAATAATGAAATAAAATTATCAACTCCAAAAAAAATCTCTACTGTCCACTTAAGACAGCATTTTCAAACTTGCTTTAAATGTGTTTTGTCAGGTAGTGTACAATGCCTACATTACCACAAGCAAAGAATTGCACAATTCCTACTAAATAAATTCATTAGTAGGAGTAGTCAGCACCTACAGGATACAGATTTCTTAATTTCAATCTTCCAATTACATATAAAAATTTACTCTAGACTCACAGTCTCATTCTGCCACTGGAAACTCAAGATGCTGCCACACAGATAACAGAATGGTTGAGGTCAATAGGGACAACCTGAGGTTGTCTTGTCCAGTCCTTGAAATGAAACATACTTGGGGTGTTGTAATACTCTTTCAGGAATATAAACAAATATTTTTGTTGCATTCCATATAGTAACTGGATAACCCTTAAATAAACCCATTTGATTACTAGCTTTTGTAGTTTCCTCCCTTTACCTTGTAACTCACAGTGTCTGTCACAAAATTTTATGATATTTGCAATATGCAGCAGGGAATTTTGTCCTGCCAATCTGAAGTAGGTTTGCCTGGTCCTATTTTAATAAAATAAAGGATAGCACACTGAAATTAGGTGTAGACCAAGGCATTTGCTGCAGTCAATTGACTTCCTTTGCAGATAATTGACTCCCTTTTCCCTTTTGAGGAGAGCCAAAGGACATCCCAGGAGTGGAGACAAGGAGAGAAAAGCAAATAATACGTTACCCTTCAGCATTTTAGTGCTCTTTGTCCTTTTTTTAAAGGATGGTTCATGTTTATATACTGTAATATATACACATACAGAGTGGCTGGCCTGTGAATTGCATTTTGTGTATTCCAGATACATGAGACAGGGAGAGAGATTCATTGATTGAGTCTCTGTATTTTAAGTGTTACTATATTTACTAGATAACAAATTAGAGATTTGTTAGACAGCAGGCTAAGTAGCTGTCTGTGAACCATGTATTCATTATGCATGGCTCTTCTAGATTCATTAGAAGTTGAAAAGAAAGGCTCACTTGGATGTGAAGCAGAATTCAGCTTGGAGCTGCTTGGGGACCACAGTGACATGTCTAAGTAACAGTCAGAGTTAATAACAGACCCCAGGTTACAATTCTGGAGCTTAAATATGAACTTTTCAGGGAAGTTTGCAAACACTAGTATTGCTATACAAATGAATAGACAATGGCATAGAGAGTCTTAACAAAGTTCCCATTGGTATCTTCTACATCAGTAAGACTGGAAACATCAGAGAATACAGTAAATCTGATTTCCATTCCTTTTACTCACCTGCTAGATGGTACATTATCTCCACTGTGTGAAACTTCCTGAATGGAATGGAATGGTGTCTAAACGCAAAACTGTAGACCATTGCATTTCCTTCCCTTTCCGATATAACAGGAACTTTCATTTCCTGTCTTGAGCAATTTTAGGGTCCTGCTTACATTGGTGATGCTCAGCTCCAAAAATGGCAGCTACAGACAGGCAAAAAATGCTGCTGCTGTAAGAGTTAGGAAGTAGGAAAATATTGTGGGTCCTAAAGTTCAAGCAATTCAAGCAAAAAAAAAACAGGTCACAGTGAGCAGGAGACCATATTAGTCACGCTTTACTTTAGCTGGATTTTCCTAACCAGAAGTCATCAAGTATCTGATTTAGTGGATCACTTGGAGGCTAGATCATCTGATATTATAACTGACTGAAAGTTTTATATGGACAGATCTTTATGCTGACCTTGTTCTTCTAGTAAATGAAGTTATTGTATTTAGAAGGAGCCAGATCAAATAGTAGGATTTTAGAGTTGGTATCTTATAAGGAATAATAAATATAAGAAAAATTAGAAAACTATGATGGTTCCTTTCACTGCTTTCTGACCCACACTGATTCTAATTTTAAAAAAATCTTCTTTGCATATCAAATTAGGAATGTGACTATGAGGTTAGAAAAAAGGTCCCTGCTTCTCAGCATCCTGGCTCTGAGAGTGGCCTGGAGCAGATGCCTGGGGAAGGGCAAAGGAAAGCAAGCTGATACTCTTTCTAGGACATTCTGCCAGGCTTCAGCTCTTCATGGGAGATTTTATTTCCCTCTGGATGATTTTGTCAGATCTGGAAGCTAAAATTGCTGATTCAAGTGTAAAATGGTGATCTTGAAGTTAAAGGCAATCTAGCTGGATTCTCTATAGAAGTCTCTGCAATACTACAGTTCCAGTAAAAGCAACTAGTTTCTATTGAAATTTATTTGATTTATGTATGACTCTCTGAAGGCAAAATATGCCCCTGTGAAATTTCTCATCCATTTATAAAAGTAGGTGCTTTCCCAGAAAAATAACTTCTTTATTTCTCTCGGATCATAAAATCATAGAATCACTAAGTGTGGAAAAGACCTGTAAGATCATCAACAGCGAACTGCCAAGCCCACCAGAAACCATGACAATCTACACATCTTTTGAATACCTCCAGGGATGGTGACTCCACTACGTCCCTGGGCATCCTCTTCTGATGTTTCTGATATGAATCATTGGCCTTCCAGGCCACCTGGGCGCTCTGCTGGCTCATGTTCAGCAGTTTTCAAAGAGCACTCCCACATCCTTTTTTACCAGGCAGCTCTCCAGCCACCGGGTCTTCCTTCACTAGGGTCCCAGCAAACCCTGTAACACTACCTGGCTTTGTTGTGACCCAAGGGCAGGACTGAGAACTTTGTTTTATTGAGCCTCATACAGTTGGTGGCCCATCAATCCAGCCTGTCCAGATCCGTCTGCAGAGCTTTCCTGCCCTCCAGCAGAACACTCCCACCCAGCTTGGTGTCATCTGCAAACTGACTAAGGGTGACTTCACTTCTCTCATCCATATTGCTGACAAAGGCATTAAACAGCACTGGACCAAATACTGAGCCCTGGGGAACCCCACTAGGGACCAGCTGCTAGCTGGATTCAGCTCCATCCACCACTACTCTCAGGGGCTGGCCATCCAGCCATTTTTTTACCCAGCAAAGAGTGCACCCGTCTAAGCCCTGAGCAGCAAAATTTTCTGTGAGGATGCTGTGGGAATGGTGTCAGGGGATTTACTAAAGTCCAGATAGACAACATCCACAGCCTTTGCCTCATCTCCTCTGTGGGTGTTGTGGTTTCACCCCAGCCAGTCACCAAGGCGAACTCAGCTGCTCGCTGGCTCCATCACCAGCGGGACTGGGCAGAGAATTAGAAGGTAAAAGGTGGAGTTCAAAAACACGGTTTAATGGGGAAATCAAAAGCTGTCACAAGCAAAGCAAAACAGGGAATTAATTCCCTACTTCCCATGGGCTGGCAGGTGCCCAGTCGTTTCCAGGAGACCAGGGCCCCATCACGTGTAACAGTGACTTGGAAAGACAAACACCATCAATCCAAACAGCCCTCCTTCCTCCTCCTTCCCCCCACTTTATATAATGAGAATGATTTCGTTTGGAGTGGAATATTCCTTTGGTCAGTTTGGGTCACCTGTCCCTGCTGTGTCTCCTCCCAACCTCTCATGCACCTCCAGTCCTGTCGCCAGTATGGCAGGACAAAAAGGCCTTGGCTCTGTGTAAGCCCTGCTCAACAACAACAAAAACATCTCTGTATTATCAACTCTGTGTTCAGCACAAATGCCCAGTCGCTATGAAAAAAATTAGCCCTAGTCCTGCCAAAACCAGCCAAAACCATCCCGCATCTTATTCCATACCAAATCCCATATTATTCAATATAAGTTCATTAATCATCCCCCCCATTCCCACTCTTTACTTTAATGCACAGATTTTGTTCTCTTATTCTATGGACTACCCCTGGAAAATGTCCATGAAATGTCCACAAAATGTCTGTTGAATTGGTTTATGCTTTTCCGGAGCATTGTTATATTAAAAACTTTTTCAGTGGCATCTGTGGGATTAATAAAATCTGGCATTTGCAAAGATCTTGCTTTCATCATAGCTGATAAAATATATAGAATTTTCCAATATGCATATATTGCATTTAGCTCAAGGTACAGAGGACATTTTTAAAATAAAGCTTAAATGAAAGAATTGCTTCAGCCGTCAATGAAATGTGCTTTTAGGGGTGAAACACAACAGCTGTTTAACATCACAAAGCAATATCATTGAATAATTTAGTTCACAAATTCGAGAAGAAAGGAATATTTATTCAAGGGAAACTCCAGATGGAGGTTGGGAGCGCAGATTGTCATTCTAAGACGGTGTTACAATTTTAACAAAAAACCACCCCCAGTAATTCCTGCAATACTTCTACTCTTTCACAATGTTCTGTAAAATTCTAGATAGCAACAAGATTTTGCCCATTAAAAACATATCACTGTAACTCTGCCATTGTAAGGCTAAGCATTACTGTCTCCTTTTAACAAGACTCAGAAGAGTGCCATAATTTCTATCAGAGGACATGAGGATATGAGATTAACTACAATGGTTCAGATATTAATCTGTTTAGGGAATTTTTTTTCTGCATCATTAGTTAGTATCAGATGTTGGCATGGCTAATACTAAACATTAAAAGTACCAGCAATATATAATCTGCAAACATGGAATCAACTATTAACCAAATTTAATCCTAATTCTCACCAGTTAGTTACTGACTTAAATTTCGTGTATATCAGTTTTCTAGGTTAAATCTCTCTAATGCCATTGTTAATAGCAAAATATTACAGGAATACAAATTTTGCAGCCATTGAGCATTTTATATATAACTTTTTTCTTTTCTTTTTTTATTTTTTTTTTATATTACTGATGACCTTGTAGATATGTGCAACATGGGCAGAAGAGAACTTCAGCAAGCAATTTCCTTGCATGCAGAATATGATCCTCGTAGGGTATGCTTCAGTTTGATAAGCCTAAAATGAACCTTTATTGTGTCTGAAATTTGAATTGAAACATACTCTGTAAAGTTTCATTGTATATTGAATGATCAGTTAATGAGACCAGTTTTAAACCACTAAGAGCTTCAGCTGGTCATATCCACTTTTGCTGTTCTGACAGAAAAGTGCATCTTTTAAATTCCCAAACTTGTAGTAACAAAGTCAATCACAGAAAGTTATTTAAATAGAAATCTTAGAAGCCTCAAGGCATAAAAAGTTATTGTACCTTATGGATACATGCAAGAGATGACAGTAGCAAAAGAGCTGTGAATCAGACAAAGAAAAAGAACATTTTAGAAAAAAAGGACATGTAAATTTTCCAAAATGTGGACCAAAGAAATCCCCAGAAAATTTTAAAGAACTTTAAGTATATCTGGATAAGGAAAAGGAATTGGAGAGGGAAAGGAATTCAAAGTCCAGGAAAGATGAATACAACATGGCAATGTAACTTGTCTACTTGGAAGAGTGCATTTAAGAATGCATTATAGAAATTCTTGTGCTATTTCAAAATCTTGAGTATGAAATCTGACTTTTGAAACTGGTCCTTACAAAAATGCACTTGAGATCTTTTCTGTTATGCAGTGTTACACTTCCATAAATGAGTTGATTAGGGATCCTCTGAGTTCCCTGAGCTCCTCCCTTTAACATTGTTTTGAGGTCTGATAGGCTTTTAAATCCTTCCACTTCAACCTGTTACAAGTGCAGTTTGGAACTTCTGAGGGACTTTGTAGGACCGGTGTCTTACTCTCTGCAAGATCCAAGGTGACACTAAAACATGCCTTCAGGTGAAAGATCCCTCAGTAAATAATAATAGCAAATTTCGATTTTGAGGACAGCTAGCCTGCAATGTTAAGTAGTAATATGACCACTAATTTTCTGCTACATTAGCAGAGAGGGTAGCTTGTGACACAGATAGTCTTGACATGATACAACAATTTCTGGAAGGTACTTCTTGCCCCAAAGAGCTTACAGTCCAAGGTGAGCAGCTACCAGTGAACACAACAGCTGGGAAAGCAGAAGGTAGTAGTGAAATCACAATCAGTGAGATCAACTGAGGAGTCATAGCTCATCAGCTCATAATGCAAAACATAAGACATTATCTAACACTGTCACTATGAGACTATTCATCATGTATGCTCTACATTGTGCTTAAAGTCTTGCAAATATGGACAATTGTGGGCTGTGGGAATTGTCATCTACTCCTATTATTGAGTGAAATTTTAACAATCGAACAAAAAGCAAAAAAAAACATGCCCAAAAAGATCTGGAATGCTCTCTCAAGACACAGCAGTGATAGGAGGAACCTATGGTGGGTGGAGCCTAGACCAATTTATCTTTAAGGAACTGCAAATATCACTTGGCTTTATCATCAGAACAGAACATGGCACACTCTTACCAAGTAATTGCAAGAGGTAGTCTGATGTATTCTGCACTCTTTTGAAGCTTCTAAGAGCTCCTCCCAGACAAATCACACCAGCTGCTTGTGGGCCACTGCTAACAAGTTATAAAATGTGAAAAATATCCATACCCCAATAGAGGTGTTACGGCTTAAGGGATATCTAGGAAAGACCAAAGCAAATCCTTTCTATAGGGAACCTAATACAGCTGCCACAGAGATGTATCCTGTACCACAAACACTTAAACTTGTCAAATACATTTATCATAAAATTATAGAATGGTTTGGATTGGAAGGAACCTTAAAGACCCTCTAGTTTCAACCCTCTGCCACTGCAGGGCCACCCAGACACACGGCAGGTGGCAAAGCTGTAAAAGAGGGCCCAGAAATACTGCTCAGAAGGGTGCTGATCTGTCAGAGGTGATGAGACAGAACTTTGTGATATGATAACTGCAGGAGCCTGAACTAAAACTGTCTAGAAATATGCTAACTGACAGAAATACACCAAATTTTTAGGCTGTAAACATTGGCTGCTAGGAATCACTTGCTACAGTAAATGCAATTCAAAAGGTTTTGTTTTTCCAAATTGAGTTTGCTGGCATCTAAGTCAGCTATTGACTATGAAAATGTGCTTCAGAAGTGAAAAGGATGCGTCATACACTATGTAAATATGAAATATTTTCAAAGGATTTTAAAAAGAGTGTGAGCATACTTAAATAAACCTCATAAAGGAGAAGCAGAACAGTCAGTATTGCAGTTTTTTCATTGGGCACTGATAAGAGATCGGATTATAGATGGAGCAAAACCACTTAGAAACTGCTAGAAGAGACTGAGTTAATTTTCCAAGAAAAAGAGGTGACTCAGTTCAGAATGAAGCATATGGAGGTTATTGGTGATAATAGAATAAATGTGCATGAGAGTCTATAGTGCTGAGAGCTGGAAATCATGGGAAAATGTAGAGAAAAACAAGAATAGTACATGGAGTAAATGCTTAAGACCAGTACAAATTACGAAAATGTCAGATACCCTGGAAAATTGAACAAGCTGCAATAGATTTTGCCACTTTTCAAAAGTTTCAAGCCATCATTTCACAATCATTGTATTTGGCTGTGGATAGCACAGTGTTAAGGTAGTGCCCTGCAAGGGGGCAGAGACAGCTGGATCAGAGACAATTTGGATCAACTACCAGACATGAAATGGCATATTTAAAACCTTTAAGACAGATGCTAATACAAAAGCCATTTTGTTGATAGAAGCATTCAGGAATCTTCAGTAGAAGGGTAAACAGGCTAAATACAAGGGAATGCTTGTACTCCTTAAAGGAATCTATGTCTCAGTTGTACATGTAAATAAAAATAGAAAAGATGTAATGTGTAATAGGAGCAAAATCATTTTGGGTTGAAAGTGCATCTTACTGATGTTCTTGATAAAACTGCATTCATTGAAGATGAGAATTGAGAAGAGTTTTAAAAGATGTGTTGCTGGGAATAGATAGGCTGCAAGCATGATATTCATACCTATAAGAGCTTATAACATCTTCACGCTGTGTGGAGAGCTTATATAAAAGGGAGAGTTAAAAGGGGAGATGGATAGGGTTGTTTGCAGTAAGAATTGCAGGACAAGGCTGAAAAGCTGCACCTGTTATTTTAGAGAGAGGGAGAGAAACCCATACCTCACTAAAAGAATTAAATTCATATTAAAAATATTGCACCTGCATCTGAGGTGTTATGTTTAGGAAAACTCTTAGTGATTGCTCTTAGTAAAAAATATTCCACATCTGCATAACTTCAAGAATCTCTATGGGACACATGCTTTCACCAAAATGACATTTGTGTTTTCTGAGGTTCTCAAGGTATTTTTCTTTCTGACATTTGATCTTCTGAAAGATTGCACTTTATCATGCAGGACTCCAAGGTGCTTTGGTATGAATCAGACAGAAGAACAGAAAGCAAAGGCAAAATATCCTCATATATTTATGGTCAACACTTCTACGACCACCCTACAGACAAAGAGGAAACACACAGTCCTTGAAGTATGTAATAACAGACATTCACAGATAATCTGAAAGCTTTTGGTCAGCAGTCTACTGTGTTTATCTATTCATCGCTCTGAATACCACCTTAGATTTTGACAAGAGTCCAAAATTAATGATACATCAGCCTTGAGGTACTGACATGATACAATACTAAGCTGCCTATGAATACCTCCAAAGATAATCTTCACAGGATGAAGAGCCTATTTCCTTTATTACAGAAAGTTTCAAAACCTTTGTGTCAATACCAAGAAATGGAAAAGGAATCATTGACCTTATTTTATGGGAGTAATTATGTTATCAAGTCTTTCTAAACAGGCTGGAAACACAGGCTGTGTTATAATAAAGACCATGACAGAGGAGGAGAAAGTGATAATGAGGAGAAAAGGTATCCTAAATCTGCTTACAGAAGAAAAAAGTTATTCTCAACTAACAATCCCAAGCAATTGAACCCAGAAATTCCCATAGCAAAGCACAAGTCTGAAGTGTAATTCTGCTAGATATGATGGACTTCACAAAGTTACCTCCCAGCAAAACAAGTCAGCAGGCACCATTCTGTTCAGTGTGACCTACAGGTCACGTTCTGTTGGAGCAGTCCTGTCACTACATGGCTTCATCCTCTCTGTTTGTCCATCCTGCAGCACGTTAGAAGCTGCTGGAGATCTGCACTAGTGCCATTCACTGTGTATTGAGATAGAGTTAGGATCCAGAAACCCTGTTTTGAACTGACTTAGCTATTTGGTGAAAAGTTGGAGGAGAGAGACTGGATGAAACTACATTTTGTTGCTTTCCAACTGAAGCACCAAAATAATGAGGCCAGCTGGGGGTCTCAGAATGTGACTCAGTAGTTCCTGAATAGAGCTCCCAATTCCTCTGCCCCATGAAATCAGCTTTCACCCACAGGGAAACAGCTGGGTGGGCATGTGGTGGCCAGGAACAAAGATCCATCTCCTAACAGCTTGATTGTCTGTGAGGAAGTGTGGTGTCTCCCACATAGGCTTTGAACTACTGGACAGCCAGCCCACGACCTAACACTTCCCATTCCTCATGTGATGTGTAAAAAGCAACTATTACTACAGTAACTAGCCAAACAGATGACAATGGGAGCTTTACACGAGCAGAGAAGAAAAATGGATCAAGGAATAGGGCAGCAAAATCTTCCTGTTATGTTCACCTCTTGTACTCCTTGCTCATTCTTTCTTTAGCTACATTTCAAGCTACCTTGTCTCGGTGTACCAAATATCATCCCATGAGGCAGTGCTGAGACACAGCTATTAAGAAGAGTGAGCCCTGTAAAGATTTTCCAACATTACTGTAATGTAGGAACTGTCAGATACGACCACGCATAGATTGCACTGCACAAAGCTAGATCATCTTTTCTTTCCAAGGCATAGGAATTGACTTGCACTAATTCTCTGATTCATTTTTCAGCCTTATTTTCTGGGATTTAGTCACCTTTATCAGACATGGTCCATTGCTGTTTTAATTAAGTCCATTCACTCCCTTAACCAGACGAGACACCTTTTGGACCCATAACAAAGCTAATCTTGTTCCCCTACCACATGCATCTTAGAAGTAAACTAGTCATCCAGTTTTTAGGAGTTGTGTGACTAAGAAAAAATACCATTTCAACCAGTAAGACATAAAAAAGTCTTTAGATCACAGAGCTCAATACAGTAAATGAAGGCCACAAACCACAAGGAACCTGATATGTCCTATTGATCTAAAAGGAGTAACTTGAGGATTGATGCTTCCATAGTGTCCCTGGAGCAACAACTTTCCCAGGATTTTGTGGAAAATATTTTTTAAATAGTGGGGAAAATGTAAAGTACTTTTCTCGGTCATATGTAATTCTTCAAGTGCTCATGTTAGGGATTTGTTCATACATTACAGTTCTCTCCCACCCATGTTGGAGAAGGAAGAACTACTGTATAAATATCTGTATAATAAGAACTACTGTATAAATAAAACAGAAAACAAATAAACAAACAAAACCCAACCAAGACCCAAAATAATTTCTATCACAAATCTCTGTCTCCCACCATGACTAAATCAGTTACTATCCTCATTTTCATAGGCAAAACAAGAGGTCTGTGGTTAGGGAGATTAATTGGATCAGTTTCCCCAAAACAGAATTCAGAGAAAACAAGCAGATGGCTAATTCTTACACAATCAGAAAGAAGATTGTTACTGCTTGATCCTCCGCGTGTGATCCATCTTCCTGCTTCTCCCACCATTGCTCAGCTCGATTTCTATTTGAGTCCTTCATTTTGTGCAATGTCTGAAATTAGACTTAGCTTTAGTAAGGCCATATCTTACTGAATGAAGCAGCTGGTATACTGAAATCAGTGGAAATGCTCTTGAATGTATGAGATGTTCCCATATTATCCAAATGCTCTAGAGTTCACATAGCATTATAGTTACAAAGAAATGCAAAGTAGAACTGACAATTCACATCTGACATTCAGCCTGGAATATCTTAGTGTCCATCCTTCAAAAGAAAATAGAGCAGCAACCCATCATCTCAATTCTGAATTCTTCTAAGTGTATCAAGTTGGACATTCAAAATAGCCTTTTTTTTTTTTTTTTTTTCCAATGTCTTGGCCAGTGTTTTACATTTTGTATGCAGTTTTATGCAGCTGCAGTAAAAGAGGTCCAATATGTTGGCTTCTCTGAATAAGGATTGGTTATATAAAACCATGGATATTGTGCAAGCAGAGGGTTTCTTGATTGTTTGAAGAAGAGTGGCTGAAGAACAGAACGTTTAAATAATAGGTACCAAAAAATGACTCAAATCCAATGATGGATATACCATAGCTTTTATGTGTGAGGAGGGACTAATGTTGAGCCTGTTCTCTTTTAGGAGCTGTGACATCATGGCAAAAGTATTTGGACCAAAATGAGAAATGTTTTGGAAAAAGTTATGTAATAGATTTGCGTTGTTAGACTAGACAGAAATGAGAGGAGATATCTTTATATTGTGCTAATTCCTCTTCTAAAAGCTGCAGAAATTGTCATTGATCTTAGTGGAATAGAATATGATGGTGTGAAAAAGAAAGCTGTGGACTGCTTTTAAGGAGGTATTGTTTTACAGGAGCAATGAATAAACAAGACATCCATTATAAGGATTGTAAGTCAGTTTTTATTGTCTAGGAATAGCCAAGAATCTTAGTGCTTATAAAGGAGTTCTTTACTGCCTGAGCTTTCTTCCTTCCTGCTTCACTGCCTAACTCCATAAGAGCCAGAAGAAGACTCAGGCAATGCTAAGCTGCATTTGAAATCCCTGATTCAATGTTTTTAGTGGGTTGAGATAGTAGTGCACAGGCCTTTTTCTGGCTTTTATGCATGGAAAATAACTTTCACTCTATTTGGAGAGAGATGATGTTGATCTGCTTCCTACATTAAAAAAGAACCACAAAAAACTACCACCCATATATATATATCCTTCTATATGTGTGTATGTGTATATATATATATGCACATCTATACTTTCAGTATGTCCTAGTTTTCAACCGGGAGCTTTACCTTGGTGAATTCTACTGGCATGATGTCCCTATGCTTCAAAGTTAGGGCCTAGAAAAGTCTCAGTGTATCCTCATATTTCACATAGATACTTCTCTTGTAGACATCTGGTGTGTGACTCAGCTCCAGCTTAAAACAAATATACTTGTGTTGCTGCCTGGAAATATCTATGTGTACATTAGAGGCTTCATTCAGCTCCCCACGCAGAGGTCTCATACTGCGTGATACCCTTCACCAGGCTCCCATCTGCTCCTCTAGGAGACACAGCTCTTCTACAATGTCTGTGTCATGTCCTCCAATAGCTGGTATCCACTTTGGCTGCCCTAGGACATGTCAAATGGCACAAGGAAGCTTGAGCAACCGAATTCAGTTCTACATCTTCACTGAATACAGTAAGCTTAAATTCTGTGTACAACAGTACAACCATCCTATCCTGTACTAAATTTTAGTCCTGAATTCCCTTTTTTTTTGTCTCCAGAGTTGTGTTTGTAGGTCAGGTCTGAATTCAAAGAGGGCACATACAAGCTCAGACATCATAGCTCTGGCTAACAGACATTATCAGGATACCACCATGGGATAATTGAAAGTTGACAGATGCTACTTTACCCTTTGCTCTTCAGTCAGCTGTGGGGATCACAGGCTGATGTCTGAATGCAGAAAGCCTGTCACTATGGAGTCAGAAGTTGAAGGGACAGGGCAGTTATCAAGTAAAAATTTTCCAGCCTTTTTAGTAATAAATTCAGTATTTTCCATTATGTTTTGAGAGACAGACATGACTTATACTCCAATGAAACATAAATCCTTGTGTTTCTTCCATGGTTTGGAAATCTTCTGACAAGTTGTAACGCAGCTGGTGAATGTGGTTTTGGTTACAGAACTAAATGGGGCTGTTTAAGGGTTGTTGTACATGTCAGAAGCCATTGCTTTACCTTGCCAAGGGTTTTGTGTCAGTAAGAACTTAAAATACCCCCTGTCTGCTCAGTGAAGCATGTTATCCCCTTAGCTGAGCCTAAGGCCCTGTGAGGCTGCTCTAAGTGGGAACACAACCATACTTCTTATTTAGTGGCAAACAAAAAAAAAATAAAAATTAAAAAGCCAAATACTTCTCCGTGGTTTGTTTTCTAAAAGCAGGATCATTTATCCATCTCAATTATACATCACAGCTAGTGATGTATAGGAGAGAAGTGCTTTACCATAGTACAGAAACTCAGAGGTGTTGCACAGCTGGGATGAAGTAAGGCCGTGATTTTTTTGCCATGAAGCACTCTATAGGATAAAGACATGACTTAATGTTGAAGTTCCATGAGATATTGCCATCAGAATCATTGCCATAAATAGGTTAGACATATCTATACACTCACACCCTTACAGCTTCCACTTCATCCCTTCCCTGCTGCTTATCCCTCTGCTTCTGCTGACAGAGCTGCACCAGGGGATCCCCAGAAACCACAACCATCACATGACCCAGCCTAAAAGTAAAGTCCCTCTACCCAGGATATTTTACTGAATAAATTTCCAGACAAGTTATGTCACTTATAAGAATGATCATATGTGACTCTGACATCAAACCACCAGTCCCTTTAGCCTTGCATCCTGTCCCTGGCAAGAGACAGTAGAAAACAGCTCAGAAACCTCCTGCTCAGGACAAATAGTGCTCATTTGCCCTAGCAGTACTTTAGGCACAGCACATTTTGGGAATGACAAAACACAGTTTTTAGATGAAAACAGGATAATGCAGAGGGAGTCAAACCCTCTCTGTATCACACCTTTGTTTGTCCATATAAGACATAGGTAACTCACAGAAAAGAGTTTTACTACTTATACAGAAAAGCTTTTTACTACTTTAGTACTTACTCCAGGTTAATTTTTTTATTTTTAATTTTTTTTTTTGTTTCTAAATTCAGGATTATGAAAATTAAAGGCATCCACATATCTTTCTCTTCAACTGGACTAGAACCTAGACACTAGGTCATATTTTCTGCAAAAATTGTAGCCAAAATTCTTGCAGTTTTTTTAGCCAAATGTGTTTCTCTACTTGAAAAAATCTAAAAAACTTTTATATGTGGGAATTGTATCATTCTTTGAGTCATTACAACCAAACTTCTTGAAAAATCTTTAACATTTTTCAACAGCATTGTCTTTGAACACCTCTTGTTTCTGCATGTTAGAGTAGAAGTTGCAGAACAGAAATGGGAAGAGTTAGGAATACAGTTCTGAAGGTAACTTCTCTTCAAGGTCATGGGTCAAAGAAGAAGCCAGAGCAATGTGAATGTTATTAAATCTTCTGTACTGCAAGCGGTCTTCTAAATATGTATATATACACACACAGTCTGTCTGCAACCTGAGTATATTATCATTCATTGCCCACCCATTGGGGACCTTTGGGATAGTCTCAGAGAAAAGAAGAACAAGAATTGTAATAAGACTTCATGACTATGATGCCAGGAGAACAGCACAAGCCTTGCTGAAAGTGCAAATAACAATTAGCTCTTCAATCTCCAGGGAGCCGTGGGGTAAAACTGATGACACATCTGAGAAATGCTTCCTGAAGAGATAAAATAATTCAAAAAGCTTAAGGAAATTTGCAAGACTGAGCTATTTATTTTGCTTGTTCTGATTTTAGAAACTAAAAGGAAAGGTTACATTCAGATCCCTGCTTGAACATTTTATTAATTTAAGCCGCTAGCATTGTTTTTTAAAGGCAACACTGTTCAAGGTCAAAATTTTGAATCCTTGGTTTTGTCTGTCAATCCTTCCACAAACTTCCTCTGTAAGGCAACAAGAAAATGGAAGAACAATATAAGAAAAAGCAAATACTTTTTCAGCTTTGAAAAATGAAGTCTTGCCATTGAAAATAAGTGACTCTACAAAAAAGAAATATTTCTAATGTGATTTGTCAAAAACTTGTAATACTTTGATTCAACAGCAGCAATTATGGTCTAGGTGGATGCTACCCAGAAAAGTAGCTTGTAAATGCTGCTCTGAGAAACACCTCAGGTGTGTTTCCATTTCTTCCATTTCTTGAAGATCTATGTAAAAACTAACACCATTTTCTTTGCCACAATGGGAATGGGTTCCACAAGCTTCAAAGAGCAATCAAGATGGAAAGGGATTTTATTGTGTCTCCAGAGCAAGGGTTCAAAGCACGATATCCAGAATTCATTTCCTATTGAAGTGAACAAATTCATATCACTGAAAATTACTGCCATGGAAAATTGAAAAGAAAAATCAAGCAAGTAAAATAATAGAAATCACTGAAAAATACATTGTTAAGAACAGGCATGAATATAGATAAGAAGACATCACTAAGTGACTCCTCAAAATCATGCAAAAACGTTATCATTTTTCTTCTAGTGAGAGACACTGAACATGAGAGTAACAAGGCTCTCCTGCTCTGTTTACCCCGAATATTGCAACTAATATATTTCCAAAGCGCAGGGAAATATGCATTTGTTCAATAAATATAAGTACCAGTGAGACACATTAAGAGTTAAGCTTCTGAAATGTAAAGCAGCACAGGGACAGCACCTGTTACTGAACTAGCTAACATTTTCTTTCATAGCTTTTCATCATCACGTGCTTGAATCATTGCTGTTTTCCCTTGCTTTTTCCTATGCTTGGCATTTGCCTAAAGTGCTCATAGATGTAGATTTGAACAGATTGGTAGCAATGAGAGGATGATATGGTCTGCACTTGGTGTTTTTTTCCCGGCTAAGGAATTTTTTTAAGAAGCATGAATTTTGAAATTTAACTTTGTGAGGTGAACTTCAGTATCATTTTGCCAGCACATTAACCAGCACTTTACAAAGTGTTTCATTATGAAATTTGAAAGTTTAAAGCTACGGCCGGGAGGAGATGGAAGGGAGGGAGGGAGGAAGGAAGGGAGGAAGGGAGGAAGGGAGGAAGGGAGGAAGGGAGGAAGGGAGGAAGGGAGGAAGGGAAG